>CM073770.1:111566408-112048908 GCA_037158775.1 Hetaerina titia
GGCCTTACCGCCGCCTCCCTCCAGAGCAGCCATTTCCGTCCTCCACTGCCTCCTCACCCTCTTCCTCGCCAACCACTCCTCCCCCACCCCTTGCTCTCCTCCCCTTAAATTTATCCGTACATCCTCCCACGCTTACGCCTACATACCTCCCCCCTCGGAGGGCGAGAGGAAAAGGAGAGGGGGGTAAATGTGCAGTGTGCTGTGCCCTCTCTTAATTCCCTTCTTTCCCAGCCTCTTTCCCCCCCTCGTCCACACCCTCACACTCCTCCTCTTCTGTTCCTTCCGAAAATCCCTCCTCCGCAGACGACGAAGGAGACCACGCCCACAAAGTTTTTACTTTATCCAGAGCGTCCCTCTCGTCTGTTCTTCCTTACGGGTATATATATATTTTTTTCCCTCCCTTTTTATGCTTAAAGGGCGTCGTCCAACGCGCCCCTATATCTTCCAGTCAAAATGAAATCGAACGAATTTGAATTTCCCTCTCTGCACCCATTACTATGTTCCTCCCAGAGGCTTATAATAAGACATGAGATTTATGAGTCGTGATTGTGCTTAACCTTCTATCTCTATCAATATATTGTTTTGCATAGGTCAGTATTTCTCAAAATAACTAGAATGCCATTTGATAAAGTGATTAAATAACTAGAATACCATTTGATAAAGTAATTAAATGGTATAAACTATTTCAGCACGTTTAATCATAGCACGTAATAAAAGATTATACTGCTCAATCTTTATTGGGAATGAAATTAATTAACCATTGACACAACTATACTTTGTACATTAATAACGAATAATTTGGCCAATGAAACGGACGAAATTTCTTGATTTTTTACAAAAACCACAACAGTTTAGATTCACAAATAATATTTCCTTGAACCGATTAAAATATGTATGAGTTAGATAAAGACAAGCACATAATTGGGTCCGGGAATTGTAGTAAGTTGGCGGTAATCACAGTGCATCAAATGAAATTTCTTCTAACTTTCAATGAGTAACGAATGCAATGCAAAGGATAAGCTCTGCGGGTCGTCTGTCAATATCATTCGTAGCATACTAGCCATAAGTCGTATCCCGTACCCCAGGGATGTAGCAGGCTAGAAAGTGGTAAACACGCAATTCTGAGTGCATTCAGTCAGGGCATGAATATTAAAAGGCGGCGCGGACAATCAAAAGGAGATTTAAATGCAATTCACACATACGGAAAATTAAATTAGCTTGATCGCAAATCAAAAAAACACCCATGAATACCACATGAAAAGGAATCCCAAGTAAACACGAGAATCCACATTCAGTGATGTATAATTCAATGGCACCAGATTCTCCAGGGGATTTGAGCCAGGGCGGAAGGCTCAGGATGAATAGGGGGACAAGATGAAAGAGTTCAAGCTAGAAGCAAATTGAGAAGAGAACATGTCAGGCTTTCTCTTTGTCGGCCTCTTTTTTATCCTCACATCAACGCAAATCCCCAATTTCTAAAAGAGTGCAAACTCGAACGTCAATTGACATAAACGCTGCAACAACAAGCTCCTTGAGTGTGAAATTACCGAATTACTACGAGAACAACGAGAGGTCCGAGAGCAACACTTTGCTAAGATAAGAATACACAATTACTATTTAAGAACCGAGTAGTATTTTATTTGAGCAAAGCGTACAACTCTACAAAATGTTCACACATAAAATAAAATTTTTGAGGAGTACCCGCTTTTTTTGACCTTCGACGTATTTGACATTTTTTTAGAATGCAAAGAAATGTGTAGAATACAAAGAAAACTAGGAGTTTACCAAATTTTATCGCATAAAAATGAATCACTAATGAATAAAACAGAAACATTTCGATCGTTAGACCATATTTTAATATTGGCGATAATGTTTCTCCGAGGGAAAGAATTTAGCCCCAAGTACACGCTGCATGGCTAGAGGGGATATAGTTGCTGATACCAGATACAGTTCGCCAACTCACTCGAATGGCATCCTTTCCTTTGGCACCCCCCTTTATCTTTTCATATCTCAATTAGTCAAAGGGAGACCAACGAAACCCTCGAGACAATTGACACGCTCCTCTAAGGTTACGTCTCAAAGTTTTCCCGCCATCGAATTCCGATCCAGCCAGCCTCTCCGCTTTATCCTTTTTCCCCTGCGGCCAAGGCCAAAAATAGGCCGGGAAAGGGGCTAGAAATCAAAGCGGAGCGATGATGAAAGGGGACGCATTTAGCTCGAGAGACGGTAGATACCATGAGAAGAGGGGGAAATTATACCTGAAGAATTGATATCCCTGACAGCTGAGCTGAAACATCACTTCATGATACTGAGGACGAAGATAGGACGAAGTTAGAACGCTTATCGATTTACATACCGTATTCAGATCGCGTTACTCCGAGCAAAATTACATGCCCATGTGTGCTTACCAAACCGAGATTATTGAAACGTACTTAAACAAGTACTCTTTACCTTGCCAGTCTACACGGTATCCTGTTAAAAGAAGAGGTAAAGAAGGTGATGTCCTCAAGGTACTGCATTCAAATCGTGTTACCATGGGCGGAAACCATATTTATTCCGTGAGCTTATAATACACGCTTAAAAATTTTTAACGTCTGAAATTCTTCATTAAAAGGGGTAACTGGCTATTAAAGAACTAAAAGTGCAAACTAATGCACATATTTTCCTTGGAAGTAGATTAATGCAGCTTATGAATTTAATCAGTGAGGCACTTTGTTTTTTTTCGAACGCTCGGCTATGCTAAACTAAATATTCACCACGCAAACTGACAGAGCGAAATACACACGATCGACACATAAACTGCGTTATACTTAACGCTCTTTTATAAATATGAAAAAAATCGACAGCCTCTGGGTACTCTGGAAAAAGGGAGCAGATTGATAAAAACCCCAAGGGGGGACGGTGACAAGGGTGGGGGTGGAACACGAAGTTGATGGAGTGGAAGAGGAGACAGAGGTGGAGAAAGGTAATAGGGTTTGGTAGATGGTGAGAATGAGTTTGACCTATCGACGTAGATGGAGTGGACGGGAAACGGAGATAGCTGGAGAGAGCGGTGGAGGTCGTGTGGCAAGGAGGGTTGGGCCGGGGGATTTGGTGGAGAAGTGAGACAGGCAGGAGGAAAAAGCTCACAGGAGGGTAGGAATGGGGACGGGAACCAGGGATAGGGCGAGACCAAGTTGAAGTGAGACCGAGGATGCGGCAGCGAGAGGGGAAAGGGCGTGGGTCGAATCGGCGGGTAAATAAAGGGGGCGGGAAGGGGATATTGGGGAGGGGGGAGGCGAGGGCAAGCCGTGGGGGAGGAGGGGGAGCGTTCGATGGCTCAAGAACGCCAACCGAACCCACGTCTCAAGCCATTGCTCGCGCTAAGGGCAGCTGCGGTGGACGGGTGGAGGGGGGGGGGCATCGAAAAGGTGAGGACGGGGCGTGGGTGGCCCCGGGCGGGTGGGTCGTGGAGTATGGCGGCGCCTGGGGTAAGAGTTGTGGCGGGGAGGGTGAGCAGAGAGGGAAAGTGGATGCGATAGGGGGCGTGGAGGGGGAGAATGAAAGTGGGTGGACAAGAGGATGGTTGGAGAAGAATGGCAGAGACAAAGGATGGAGTGGATGGAAGAAAGGGCAGGGCAAAAAGGGAGAGGGCATTACGGCACAAGAAAAAGGACTAAAAGGTGGTATACATCGTACTTTCCATTCTCTAAGGTACAGTTTACGTTACTTCAGTCAGCTTTCGTCAAACATTCTCCATGCAAAGAGACTACATTATGTGCTTCACTTTGTTTGTTCACTTCAGTTGTTTTTGACCTATTCTGTCCCAAATGAGGAAATTGTAGATGGGTTAAATTATAAACCATGAAAAATAATGTTGACGGTGTTTTCTAAGCGTACAGGATTATTAAACAATAACTCAATATGATACGCATTAGACTGGTCATCTTCAATTTAGTCAATGCTGGCTTTCAACGTGGTGCATACTATACATGCGGCTTCTGTCTTCGAACATGAAGAAAGATATGACAACATACCGGAAGCTTCATTGCGCGATTTACAATAAGCAAGTAATGGAGCAAAATTTCATTATTTCAGCTGAATTTCAGCTACGTATCTCTTATTTATAAAATCAGGCGATGATTAAGCGATCAAACGCTGAGTCAAATAGCGTTCGAAGTTGTTAGGAAATAGTCTATCGGTTCGTTTTCATTATGCATGAACCAACTTTTCTAGGATGATAGTTGACCCGAATAGAGTTCTTAAAATAGAAATAATAGGTAAATCTCCGAAAGAATCACGATCATTATCTTTGGTGCCCTCTAAACATATTATTCAAAAGAACCAATTGTAATTTGTATTAATTTTAATGTTATTACTTCATATACGAGTATCGTACTATGGAACTGGTGCCATCATACGAGATTATATTGCGGAAGGATTTAATTGCCTTGCTTTATACCCGAGATAGTCTTCCATCGCATTGCAAATATAATCAAATTTAATACACTATTTTGGAGGTTGTTAGTTGGTTTAATTTCCAAGCTTAGAGAAAAAGAGCTCTTAAAGTTTAGAATAGAGCAAAGAGAAATTTAGGAAAAAGACTGAAATAAAAGGAATAGGAAGTAAAAAGGCCAACGGTAGGAGAGAGAGAAAGGAGAAATGTGCGTGGAGAAGAGTGGACTAAGTAAGGGGAATGAAGGTAAAGAATTTAAGGGTATGTGATAGGGTGGAGGAGAGAAAGGGTTGTTTATTTTTTCCGTGTGGGCGAGGGTTACGGTGGCTGAGAGGTGCCGAGCCAAGGTGTCAGACGTGTAGGTCGTTGGACCTGGATAGCAGAAAAAAATATGAGTAAGCCATAAAGGTTGAGGGGGGAACTCCAGGAAGGGAATGCGAAAGATTGAGGGAAAGAGGGAGATGTGGGAGAGAAAGAGAGAGGGAAAGTGTGGAGGGGAAGGAAAGAGTGTTTTGGAGGTTGAGGGAGAAGTTGGAGTGGGTACTCTTGGAGGTAAATATGGCTGAAAGAGAGGAAGCGAAAGAGGACGGGTAAGGGGGAAAGGGGCGGGGGCAAAGGTCGGTAGAACACATACGGTTTGACGTAGAACTCCGAAATGGAGGTGACTGGAGGGAAGGAATGAATTGGGGGATGGGGAGAACGCGAAAGATAGCAAAGAACGGGGAGGAAGAGAGGGAAGGGACATAAATCGATAGAGATATTGGCGTGCATTACGGTTGTATTTTTTCTTTTCTTCAACATAACCTCGTTCTTTTTCGGAAAGAGGAAAATTATTTTATGTTTTTTCTCTTCGGAATGTTATGTGCGCGATTTTACAAGAAGTTCGTAGTCCTTGGCCCCTAAAAACCTTAAGACAAGAACAGGAGCTCACTCTATATTGCAGGAGACTAGAGGAGCTGTAAACCTCACCAACGGCCGAAGAGGTGGACATTGTTTTATGAGAAGATCATTTTTGGCAAGGCTCAACAAAGTGTAAACACCAAAAAATGTTTTCGAAACTTTTGGGATAATATATAGTATACCCTAAGTATCTATTTAGGCTAAAGTAAAATTGACCGTAGACTTAGTGCATATTGATTCCTTCTATTCTTTCTAATTTTCTAAAATATTTTCACAGCGAGTATTAAAGTAATTTACGTTCATTTTACGCAGAAGACCTTCCTCATCCAGATCTATTCAAATATTATACACCATCATGATCAGGAAAAATAATAGCTCGTCATAAGTTAAAAAGGGATAGTAAGTATGACTGAGGGATAGTAGAGACAGAGTAGTACGATGGTTAAGTTGGATTGGCTTTAAAGTGGAAGTTAATGCTGCATCACAAATTAAAAATAGTTTCATGGATGATGACGGAACCTAAAGAAATTGTCAAATGAGGATTTCACAGAACTTTGAAAAACTAGATTAAGCACTTTTAATCTACCCACAGTTAACCAAGGGTAAAATAAACTCACGTGAGGGATGCAAGAAATGCTAAAAAACTATAACTGAAAAAGGGCCGACCTGATAATGCTGTGCGGTAGCGAAACCATGGTCATGCGTTAATAAATTGTGAATCATGGACTTTCAGAAATTTTTACCATTCCTTACAATATGGGTAAATTTCACATAGTTAAGCCTGAGGCAGTGTCCTACATCAAGAGAGGTTAGTGCACATTCTGATGTGCCGCGAGGAAGCGTGATAGGGCAATAACGACATTCGTTCCACTTAAACATTCATTCGTGGATATTCGTCGACGAACATAGTAATATCCAAAAGAAAAAGACCACAGCTGACCAATACCAATTTTCTCACGGTTTAATCAATATTCGGGACATTGTATAGAACAAGGCTGAAACAGTCTTAATAAATACCGAGATTTGAATTTTTGAAGTAAAATAAATGTGAAACAGGAAATTTCATACGGAATCGATTTAAAAAGCAAAATTATTTCTAGAACCTACAGGTTTCTTTCACTTCCAATCCATCATCCAGCCCAAGCATTAAATTATATGCAAATATACGGGTATCTTATTCACAACTGGCAGCATCGGTGTATACTCACATTTACATAACAAAGGCTAATATTTCAATTAAATCCAAGCCACAGGCGCTTACGACGACTGACAGTTAATTGCGTCCACAAAATATTTTACCATGTGTAGCTTATGAAATACGGCTTTCAGATGCGGACCAACTCAAATCTTAGAGAATCTTCACTAAAACGAGATTCTGTTACAATAAAAATTTCTGGGACAGCTCTAGTACGGAAATGTTGCTCTTACCATAGGGATTGGTTCGAATTTCATATTACGTTGTACTCAAGTTTAACGAACTTCTCCCGACAAACATTAAGTCACCGACAGTTTGAATACTTTTACAAAGACTTTTTTGTTCAGATAAGTTTTAGAATATGCCAAAAATACATGGTAAAAACGAAAGAACTTCTTTCGTGTGCAACCAAAAATCAAAAAAACCTTTGCAATATTTTTTGTAGTAGCAATTCATATCGAAGAAATCGCAGTTTTTTGACCTATGGTTAACAGTAACAAAAAAATGAATAAAAACAATTCTGATTTCCTCTGCGGATTTACTCGAAAACAAGATCATACAAAATATAATAAATACTCGAGAACGTACACTCCAGAGCCGTGGCATAATATCCCAAATATAAAATAGCTCTTCAATGAAATCGGATAAGGACGTCGTTTCTCTGGATTCGTCGTCTATAGGAGTCATCTACAACCGATCTCAAAAAATCCCCTTGAAAGGTCATACGTTTCGGGACAACCATTCCACCCACCTCCCACCCCTTGCCTCTCTTCCACTCCTCACTCTCCCCTTTAAATCTTACTGGGGCCATTCCCAGTATTTTATCCGGGAATTCTTCTCCAGACCATACCTTACACCCCGCAAGAGCGCATTCACCAATCCCTCCCCACCCCACCCCTCCGCCTCCAGACCACTCGTCCGCATCATCACAATAAAAGCGGACAAGATATCCTCGCGTGCGGACCGACCCCATGGGTCGGGCCATCCCCTCCGGGTGACCGTAAACCTCAAACCTTTTTCCCTCCTCCTTCCTTCCCTCGGAGACACCCACCCTCCTGTCCTCACCATCCCCAATTTCCCAGGTATTGTTATTCGCCCCTCTATGCCCACCCACTCGCATGCCCTGCCACTCCTACACTCTCCCCCTCCCGGCTGCAATTTTCCAGCTTCCGAAAAAAATATACGGCATCTCTTTTACACTCACGGCCCTTCGCCATCCTTAACCCTCCGCGTCACTCTTCTCCTTATCTATTTCTCGAAATAGTCCCTCTTGCCGCTTCTCTAATGCACACAATATCTTCAGAACAACACCGACGGCATTCCTTTGGGGGATGTGTACCCTAAAGGGTGGGGAGCCAAGTTTTTTCAAGGGATGTCTGTTTCTGAAAAGAGCCACTGATGCAGAGACTGGGGTTGAAGACGTAACCATACTACCGCCACGAGGATGACCGGCGGCAATGCGAATCATCCCAACAACTGCGATCAATCTTCAACGACTGTGCGACAATCTTTAACATAAATTGAATAGATTTGAGTAGAACTATATTAGACGAACGTATTCGTATAGGAAAAAATCATAGCTAGTCATCGTCATTGTGGGAGCTTTCCACTTAAAGTTTGGAATTAAAATTTTCTAATCTGATTGATGGAAGTTTCGCGTGAAAGTACATACTTGGGTTCTTTAGTGATAGCAACGACATGGTTTGGGGTAACACAAAAATTTTGGGGCCGAAACTCTTAAAGCGTCGTTTTTACCGCCTACTATCACCAAAACTTGGCAGACCTTTCATTCTCTTTATGCGACGCGGGAGGAGGGTATTTTTAATCTGAGGATTCTTCACCCTCGACGCGTAAATCGTGTGGTTTAATAAGGGTGGTATTATATCCTATAAAAGTTTAAGCAGCAAGTCCCATATCACTGCTCATTTGGAGGCAATGTATTCCCTCTCTTCTCAGAAAGAGAAGGTCTCAAGAAAAAAATTAAAGAGAGGAATTAACTAAAAAAATAGCGGATAAAAAGGTTTTATGTCGGTACGCGTCAGCAATAACGAAATGAATGAGCTTGAGTCTAAAAATCATATTTCTTCCGGCTAGAATTTACCATAAAAGCAGAAAAATATCACTCATCTATAAAGTGTCTGCATATTCAGTCTTAGGAAACAACACTCCCTATTACACAGCTTTTATATACTTGCATTTCAGGTTAGAGTAATGTGACTTCAACATTAAGATAATTATCACCTTCCAATCTAAATAACAAATTTTACTGTCTCTGCGTTAGTTTAAGAAAGAAAATCAGTCATTACATTCGGAGTCACTAAATTCATGGCACACTAAATCAAGTTTTCCTCTGAGCTCCGTTAGGCAGTTCGGGTCTCAAAAATGTTTTTCCTAAAAAATTGCAACTTTTTAACCGTCTCCTTGAGTTTTGTTAATAAATGTCCGCTATCCATTGTATTTGCATTTCCAAACAGACTACTTTCACTTTTTTCGATCAAATTTTTATTTAGGGATCAATAAGTTTGCCATTAAATCTCAGATGTTACCCGTCGCTGTGCATGATTTGTCCCTTTTCCCTTTGAGCTAAACATATTCTAGGTTCAGTCTCTCCCCCCTATCACCCCTTCATTTCCCTCCCAAAAACCTCGCCTCTAAATCTCTCCCACACCTCTCTCCGTTCCCGTTTACACAGGCATTAACACGGTCATTCCCTCCCTCTCTTATTCACGCCGCTTTCCGCTTTTTCTCCAACCACCACTTTCTCTCTTTCCCACCTTTCTCTCTCTCTCTCTCTCTCTCTCTCTCTCACTGTTGTCCCTCCTTTCTCCGAGGCGAGCCACCGAAAACCACGGCAACAAATTCCCTTGGAAAATAAAATAAAAAGCTGGATAAATGGGAGCAGATATAAAAAATAAGGGGGGCGGTGCAAAGGAGGAGAACGGCGTAAAAAGAGAGAAATGATGTGAGAGAAGGACAATAGGGAGCAAAGGGATAAAAAGGGGAGGGTATGCTGGGGGAGGTGGGGGTAGAGGTTGCTACGGAGTATGAAAGGTATTGCTGGGGGGTCGTGAGGAATGAAGGTGACCAGGGAGGGAAACCTCTGTTGAGGCGTAACGGCGAAGGTAATCCTTGAATGACAAAGTAGTGGTGAGGAGCGGCGTTGCCTGTGTGTGTGCATGTGAATGTTTGTGCACGTATATGGGCATGTATAGGCGGAAAGGGCGGGCGGCGACCACGACAAGGGACAGCAATATCGTCCCAGACGATGATTTGTGCATAGGAAATAGAAAACGCTCGGATAACAAGCCACGGATTATAAAGCCTAGCTCCCGTTAAAACAAAATACAAGGGATCACGGCGAAAACATGGATCCAAGTTGAACGAACACCTACGATTAAGGCTCCGTACAATACCAACGTTTAAAGAAGGAATAACGGTCAGGGGATTTATTTAGATAGCATTATGTTTGCGCAGGAATTCATAAGAAAACACGATATCAGGAGACGACTTTCACTATTCATTTGATTAAGATTCCCAGCATTGTATTATTGAAGGGCCCTTAAATCTGGACAAATCACCAGACTGATTCACGTCAAATAATAATTTTGAAATAATGGAGATTTTAATAATTTAAAGACGGAAAAGTGCAAGCAATAATGAATACAATGATTTTGTTTTTTTTTTAATTTTATAAATGGAATTTAATGCAAGTTATTTCATTTCATTATGCCAATAATAACATTTCCAGTATTCAATTTTATGATTTAAATTAGAGTTTTAATCACATAGGTATGAAAATCCAACTCATATGGGATCCAATTATTTTGGAAAGTCGAAGCGGAATTTATGGTAGCTATATATTTTAATTCCTACATCATAAAGTTTTTCCACTCCGTTCGCAAAAAATAACCAAAGAAACATCGAGTAGATAAATATTCTACAATTCGAAAGTTTTAGTTTTAACTTTTTAAAAATCCATGAGTCTTTAAATTCAAATAAACTTTGTAATTTTCACAGGTTTATTTACAAATGATTTAGTTCATCACTGTGGCGACATATTGCAATGGAAAATATTTTCAAATCCTGACTATATATATTCTTACAGGTAAAAGGGGTAATAAAAAAGGGTTAACCACTTTTAGCGGAGTTCTACGTGTACGTATTCGAAAGCAGATTGCTCAATGAGTTCTGTGAATATCATTTTCATAAACTGCTGGTGTAGGTATGTGGAAGATATTTTGTGTTGTGGACAGGGATAGAGACGCATCTGGAAATTATTTTAAACAATTTGAGTAGCCATTCACATAATTTGGAATTTACCTGTGAAAAGAAAAGCAATGCCACATTGAAATCCCTAGAACTTTCGATTTCCCCCAGCAAGAAAAGCTATGAATTTTCTATTCCCTGTTTGGAAACTACCACAGACCCTGTAATCCCTTCCGACTGCCGCCGCCATCCGGCTCAGAAGATGCCAACATTTCAATTCCTTTTGAACAAACTACTAAGCATCCCACTCTCAAAAGCCAATTTATTGAGAAATCAAACACAATTAAAACCATAGCTGTGAACAATGGGTAAAGTACTTGAAAAAAAGGTTTATAAAAATGTTGAATGAAAGCACAGAATATCATGTATAGATAACTAAAAGTAAAGATGTCAGGGTGCAAAAATCATTGGCTTTGTTTAGGGGAAAGATTTTTGCACGCCTTGACCAGGTGAATGATTTTCCCATTGAAATAGTTGCATTGTAACGCACATTTAGCGAGTGACTCAGTCAAAAAGTTACTGTCATGGTATTTCCCACTGTTTCTTGGAATTTAAAAGTAGGGAGGTTAAGCGTTGGCGGTCCAAATTGACGTATATAGAGAATTCACTAGAAATAAACAAAATGTATACGATTGATCGATTTACAATTTCATATGGTAACATAATCAATCATTATTAAATTAATCAAAGGTCAAATCGAATAAAAGGAAAAAAGTGGCATTTATAAGCTTAAGTGTGGGGAATGTAACGTGATTCACATGTGACGAACGAGGAGATCTTTGAGGACACGGGCAAAAGAGTACAAACGAAAGTTCCATAATATTCGTTAGAAAGTGAACATGGATGTGGCTTTGCCCCAAAATTTCTACACTTCGAGGAAAATGGAGGGAAATGGACTTGTTAGACCAACTAGAGGTACGGAAGAGTGTGTGTTAAATGGAAGCATTTTCTTTGGTTATTCCCTCCTGTTTGAGGTCAGACTTTCCTTGACTAATAACCCTGCGCAATTCTTTTTTCTGTGAATTTACGTTTCCCCACTCTCCTGGGACCCCCTCTATCCGCCGTGAGTTACTCACCTACCTGCACTCAAAAAACTCCCCCTCCCCTCCGACCCTGCCCCTACGCCTGCCTAAGCCTCTACACCAACCCAGGCATTCTTCCATTTACTTCCCTTCCCCTCTTTTACCAACCCTCTCAACTTTTGACATAATTGTACATTCTTGTTTTATATACATAAATACGACTGGAAACAGAAACATTTCTACCTGATGATAGCACATGAGTGATGAAACAGACCATTTGTTCGTAAATACCCAAACACTGTAAAAATTAGAGTTTCTTTCATGTTTTAGTAATCTCTATTACTAACCAAAAATAATTCGATTTTGAAACGTGGTACAGTGATATTTTACCCAAAAGAGCCACGGATTAAAAATTTTAAAAGGTACTGTCGCTGCTCTATTTCTTTAGGTAAATAAATTCCTGAATAAACATTACGCACAGTCATTTCCTATAAGCCCATCGCTCGGGGCTGCCGACCCCAATGTCCCTATCAAAGCGCTCACATTATCAAAAGATGAGCCCCAAGGAAGACCCAAGCAGAGACAAAGGCTACGCATGTGTGATATCAGGACTTCGCAACAAGATAGTGTGGCAAAAGGGCAAAAAGTAAGTAGAATGGCTCGGGGCGGAGGATGAGGGAAGATAGCAGAAAAGGGAAGCAAAAAGTTTAAATGAAAGGAAGAGGAGGAGAGGTGTAGCGAAATCCTTACAATTTTGAACGAAGAGATGAAAGGGATTCCTCGCATGAACGTAAAAAATAGCATAGCCATGATCTTTTTAAATTTTTACTTTCTTCCATACACTGCCGTTTCCCGGGACTTCACCTCCAATTTAGGTGCTTCTATTTATTCGTAGATTGTGTATATCTATCCAGCATACTATGGAAAACAAATATCTTTGAGCAAATTTTATGAATATTAAAATATTTAAATTATTTTATGAATTATAATTTGAAGAGCTTTTACTTTATGAGCATCATTTAATATATATATATATATATATATATATATATATATATATATATATATATATATATATATATATATATATATATATATATATATATATATGTATAACTTTTGGACGGCACAATAGAACACAGAATAAAACAGATAACACGTAAAAGGACACTCACACTGTAGATGATTTAAGCTTTCGGCCGACTCCGAGGCCTTCTTCAGGTCAGACTGAGTGAGTCTGACCTGAAGAAGGCCTCGGAGTAGGCCGAAAGCTTAAATCATCTACAGTGTGAGTGTCCTTTTACGTGTTATCTGTTTTATTCTGTGTTCTATTGTGCCGTCCAAAAGTTATATTGCTCTCTTGAGTACTTCCGCATCATCTATATATATGTATATATATATATATATATATATATATATATATATATATATATATATAATGAGTGACTCCTTGTACCTTGGTAAACGTGGAACTGTCGGAACCACCGAAATATCCGAGTGGCATCTTTTTTGTATCACGTTCTAGATTGAATTTTAATTATAATTTTACGAGCGTAAAATAAAGCTTGTGGTCAAAGTATAGCTAGATCAAAGAACTAATACTGCAGTGTTGGGTTGGAGGTGTATAGATAGCTAATTTAAATCACAATAAAAATAGTTTTATATTTTGTATTTTCTTTTTGCTTAGATGGATCAAAATGTATCTGATTTCTTCAGATTTTTTTCATTAATCTTCTTTAAAACAGGACATCACTTGTCCATCAACATTTAAATTGGGATTTTGGAACCATTATTAAGGAATTCGTCTATAAGTTGTTTTTCATAATTAAAAAAGTCACCCAGGAATGAATAATTCGTCGATTGAGTCGATAAACATTCCTATTCCTTTTGGGCATGTTAATTTCATCTGAACCAACTGCAAACGCCCTTACCTCCAAAATCATGGAAATTCAGCCCTTGCCGCTGATATTTAATTTTCATTTTCATCAAAAGCTTCCAAAAAATGAAGATCTTTCAACTCATAATCCATCATTTTACTTGCTTGGGTTAAGTTGCGTTTTAAATTTTTAGTATAAAATAAATATTTAAAAAATAAGCGTGCAATAGAAAGTAACATTTAACGAGGGAGAACGCGATTTAGTTGAGGTTCACCCAACCGGAAAATAAAAAATACGTAGCAATGCTCCCAGAAGAAGCACAGGGCCGTCCTATCGGAAGCAAGAGATCCCCCACCACGCCTTCCTCTCTCTCTCCCACCCCCTCTAGTCCAGTGACTTCCTTTTTATTCCACCTTTGCAAGGGAACACCTATCCTCTTCTGTATACAAGGGAGAGCCAAGGAGGGAGCGGTGTAATTTAAGGCGAAGTGGCTAACGGGGAAGGGCGAGACATTTTGGGGGGTTCCAGGAGAGATTGAGAGAAGAGAGGATGGGGAAAAGGGCAACGGAGGAGAGAAAGATAAAGATTGTGCGCCCCCCACCCTTTTTAACCCCTTCTCTCAGGGATTCCGTTTCCCACAAATAACTAAAGAATAGATTATGGGAAAAAGAGGAAGTGTGCGGTCGGAAAATAATGGCGCAAAGGGGAAAAGAAGGAATTTCTGGATGGTGGGAGGTTGGAGAGGGATGTAAGACGGGGAGGGTTTTGAGGGGGGAATGGGAGCGAGATTGGAGGCGGGTAGGGAGGCGAGCGTGGCGAGAGAAACTGGTCTTTCCGAACGGGCGGAAGAAACGGAGACTTGGTAAAGGACCGAGGCTGAAGAGGGAGGTTGAAGTGCTAAGAGAAAGGAAGAGGAAGGGTGAAAAATAAACGAGCGGATGGGAAGTAGGAGGAGGGGAGACGGAACGTGGGGAGGGAAAGGGAGAACGCTGGCAAATCCTGGATATCGTCCTGGGACCCTGCGAGGCATGTCGAAGTCATTCAGAAAGATTTATCCTCGCAGTAAACCTTGAAAGGATGGCATAGGGGAAGGAGGTAGAGAGAGGGCATCCTCCTACGCTTTGGTAAGGAGGAGCTCGGGTTGAGGTCTGGGTGGGAGGGAGGCGCGAGGGGTGAGTTCGAGAGCGAGATAACCTCAGGATGCACGGAGCTCTCCCTCCCCCCAAGGAGCAAGCAGGGAGATGAATAAGAGAGATGGAGGGGGGAAGGCGCAGCGAGGGAGGGAGATGAAGACTCTCGCTTTTGGAAAAGGATATCTCCAGGCAAGGGTGACGGGGAGAAATAAGTGGGGGGAGTTCGGGGCAAGAGGAGGATGCTAAATGCAGAAGACGTATTGGCGCGGTTTTTTCTTCCTTCGGAGTAAAGGATTAGGCCGCGCGGAAGGGAGGGAGGGCGGGAAGGAGGGTGAGAACGGTTGGAGCGAGGGTGGCTGCGGAACGGGAAGATGGTATGGGTGGTAGGCCACAGGAGGATTTGCGGCGTGAATAAGAGGAAAGAGAGAGTGGGGTGTGGATCTGCGTCTAAGGGCGAGGTGGGAGGTTGGCGATGAAAGTGAAAAGGGTTTGAAGGGAATTGTTCCTCGAGAAAGCAAATGATAAAGAGGAGGAAATGTTCCTGTTGTGTGACTAAAAGGAAATGGATGTAGAGAATGGGTAAGGTGGTGCCCCTTGCGGGCGCTAACAATATCGCGAAACCAAAATGTCGAGTTAAATTATTGAGCCATAAAAAATATTTGTTTTTGTAATCGACTGCTTGAGAGGCATTGTGTGGGTTAGTTCATTTGATCTTACCCTAGGGTATGAAATGATGCATTAGTTTATAATATTACTGCCAATCATTGCCACAATAAGAAAAACATGACGGGTAAATAGTGAGACTGTGGAGATATGGAAGAAGGAAAATTGAACTTCTTGCAACTTAAGAGTAATACTTCAAGGGAAGTAGGAGATGTTAATGCTTCAAGGTAACCAGGTGAACTGCAATTAAATACTATTAAAATTCTCGTTTTTGCTTTTTCAAAACATTTTTTTGTTTAATGTTTCACTTGCGGTAGATAAAGAATCATTGAGAATATCTTATGCCATGTTTCCAAGGTTTAAATGGTTAATGTAGGTGGGAAAATCGGTGGAGTTCAGTGATGAATGAAAAGTGATCAAACATTTTAATTGCATAGAAGAGGTTCATAAGTTCATGATATTTAGAAATTTTAATGTGACGCAGTTAATTATTTTTCTATTTGTGTTTTTAAGGATCTATAAATAAACGTTTACTTCAATGTGAGGTAAGCTGGCATTATTTTGATAACCGGAGTTTATTTATTTAAAAGGAAGCTAAAAATTCGTTTTAACCAACAAATATTTTGAGAAAAGCGAACAATATTTCCATTGATGCATCCAGAAATATCATCTTGGATGAGAAAATCACAGACGAGAAAATTTAAAATTACTCACATTTTCTCGGGCAAAAATTAATAATGGCAACTTGTTTTAGTTCAGTGTAAACAATATTTTCTCGTCTCTAAATCAGAATCATTCATCGCACTTCTTTCTCTTCCGAGATTTATTTTTCACAATAAAGAGGTAAACAAACATACATCACTAAACAAAGAAAACGATCTCTAATTAACCCGAAACAGTTAAGAACCGCAATTTCATCACCAGTCGACTCTTTTTCCTCCCAACCCTATCGTAAAATACCCCTTTAGTTTCTGTCCCTGCTCTTTTACCTTCCAACATTTCTCCCCACGAGGAAATACATCTCTCCCACTGCAAGTCTCACCTACTTCGATGTAAAATTGTAAGCACACATGAGCCTCTACCTCTGCGGTAACAATTCAAAAGGTTTTAAATGGCATTATGGCAAAAGGCAAAAAGGCATTATAGGGAGTAGGTTGGTGGGGGACTTCAAAGTTGGCATACGAAGAAGAATATGTGTATGCATGTTTTTTATGTGAAAGTCTCACGAATGTGAATAATAATGTACGGGTATATGAAGTTAGCACTAGCGAACAAGGACAAAAACACAAAAAAGAATATTTTCAGTGTGTGTGTATATGTATTTATATATTACTCTACACAGAAATAAATATAAGGAAAGAAGATAGGAAAGCACATAAAAGACAAACACAGGACAGGTGGGGAAGGCGGATTTGAGCAGATCACAAACGTAGAAACATGCTTTTATACGTGCTTTTATGTGTTTTCCTATCCCCGTTCCAAATATCTATTTCTATGTGTGAATGAATATTTGTTCGCCGTATGGCGGCGGGTTTATATATATATATATATATATATATATATATATATATATATATATATATATATATATATATATATATATATATATATATATAACAGACACAAGTCATAACAAACACAGAAACCAAAACACAAAAGAGGAAAAACTCACTGGTTCTCGAATTTTCGGTGGTCCAACCACCTTTCTCAAGAGGAATTAGGAACAGAACTAGGAAATTAGGAAGGAGGAATTAGGAACAGGAACAGAGTTCTGTTCCTAATTCCTCTTGAGAAAGGTGGTTGGACCACCGAAAATTCGAGAACCAGTGAGTTTTTCCTCTTTTGTGTTTTGGTTTCTGTGTTTGTTATGACTATCAGTGAATTTACATTACACGTTTGTGGGTTTTCCAAAAAAGTGTATATATATATATATATATATATATATATAAACATATATGTAAACCATAAACACAATAATCAACCCGAAGGTCGGTTTAGTAGGTGATGGTAGAGCTCACCCATGCACTAAGCCCGACGGCGTGTGAAATTCACACATCAGGGTTGGGGAGCCAGTTCCTTTCCCTGCATATTTAGATATATTCCACCGATATATGTGTGTGTGTATATATATACACACACACATATCGGTGGAATGAGGGAAACAGCATGACGGGAAGAGAGAGAACGTTCCCACGGAAGAGATGCCAGAAATGGTAACAAAAGCACGAAAATAGGGAGAAAAAGAATATGAGAGAGAAATATTCTCGTGTGCAAAGCATGAGGATTTTCAATTCTAAGGGAATTGGGACGGCTGGCTCCTTCAAGCGAGGAATGATGAAATGCACAAACACGTTCGTGAAAAAAGTTATAGAGAGGTTTCACACATGTTAAAATAGTAAACTGTGAGGAAAATATCAGAGGAAGGCGAAAAAGTTAGTTATTATCGGAAGCAGATGTGTTGTTGTTACGGGCTAAAATTTCCAAAATGATTCGAGTCAAATGTCCGAATTTCATCTCATGAATATATTGTTCACGTAAGAGATTCCATTATTGAGAATCCGCAAGAGTAATCTAACCACCGCTGGCAAAATAATATAATGGGTGGCAACAACGTCGTGGAGTGAACATGGCTTCACCTATTTCCATCGGAAGGAGGAATATATATGTAACCATCCATTCCATTCAGGAGAGCGCTCAGGCAGATTCCCTGAAAGGATGACGCAATGGTGAAACATAGAATCCTAATCGAGAAAGCGTAGTAAAACATTCTACATCATGTATCCGAATAACAATATGCATCACTAAACATTTAAATTCATCCATCATGTGGAGTGGTAGTTGTTAGACATTAATAGCACTTAAAAATTTATTTTTTTTCATCATGTCGTACACTTTCTACTTGATCTCCCCTCAACTGTGGTCTTCAAACAAATGTTGACGCCGAGTCTTTGCTTCGGCCGATTTTTTAAAGAGAGATTCATATAATACATCTGCGGTTCTTAGCTACAACTAATCTGTTCAATGAACCGAGCAACGGGAATCACAAAGAGATGCATGTTTATAGACCACAGGATATCTGAACCTTAAATAAAGTAAATACAAATATTTGTAAAACAATTTTCCAGGAGAAATGCGTCATGGTTATAATAAAATACTTAGTGAATTTCTTTAGTAGCATGGCTTATTTGAAATTCTGTTCGCCGTGCGGCTGATGGGGCAACAAAAGAGTAGTACCTGGCGGAGATGAGACCTGCACACTCCATTGAGGGTATGATTACCAAGAGTTGCTCCTGCGCGACTCGGCATAACTTCTGTATGCGGCCCATGAAAGGACGGAAAGGTGTGGAAGTGATTTGTGGAGAAAGAAGAGTTAAAAAGGGGGAGGTGATGATAATTAAACGAGATGAGGAGGAGGAAGAAGGAAGGGAAGGACGAGGGAGGGGAAACACCGTAGAGCTGCAGGAAGCAAGTGACAGGGAGGAGAGAAATGGAGACGAAGAGAGTAGGGAGAGAACGGAAGAAGGAAAAGGAAGGAGATGACTGAGAGGAATGGGGAGATGAAGTTGGCTGGATGAGCAAACTTGGGGTGAGAAAGAGAAAGAGGGAAAGTTTTTGAGGAGACTTTTTCTGGGGTTGTACTCGGTGAGGGGACAGTGGGCACGGAGAGAGTGGGAAGAGTGTGGGGAAGTCCTTTTGATGAAACGAAATGAACAAAGAAGAGAAAAAGGAGTATAAACGTATTAAGGGCGGTACCATTCGTTATCTTACGTTAGTAGATTCCGAGGGGTGCTTCGAGGGCCACGGAGGAGGATACGGGGTTTAGAAGGGGGGGGGTGTTGTGGAGGAGAGAGTTTCGGAGGGAAGAGGGCAACGAGAAAACCGCGAGGGTGAGAGGGAGGGAAGAAATAAAGGTTTCACGGTGGGCGAGTGAGATTGGTTGGCGTAAAGGGGAAGGGGGATGAGTTCCGAATGAATGGAAAAGAAGGGGTTATTACTTTTAGGGCCGCAGAGAATGAAGAAGGTAAAGTTGGCGGGAGGATAGGGGAGGAAACTCTCTGAGGGTGTTGATGGAAGGAATCGGGAGACGCACAAGAGATTTTTTCTCATTGTTTAATGAGTTTGAGATTTACAATTGTATATTCAGCCGCAGATGGCCTTAAGGCGTCGGAGGCGGAGTGGAGGGGTGTTTCGCACCAATGAACCATATTGTCCACCATAGCGTTGCCGAAATGAGAGATTTCGTTCCTTTTTTTCACAGAGATAAAATGGCGAAACGTAAGGATATCCTATTCTAAGATACCAGGTATTTTTTATTTACGAAGTTACGGAAACTGAATTACCAGAGGGCCGGAGGCATTAAAGTTTTTTCTTTGTTTGGGTACATTCTTTGTGCCTACATTATTTCAGCCAGTTCCGCTGCATATTCATCCTTCGATTTAAAAATTATGCCCTACTTTCAAATATGGCAAAGGGAGAATAAAATAGGAAAGAAAATTATTTGTAAATTATTGACAATATAAATCCATTTTAAGACGAATAAACTTTTGCCTATCATTGTTAGCTTTCCACTTGCCCATTGAATACCATGCACTCAACAGACGTGGCAAATCCACTGCATTAACAAGGAGAACAATGAAATCCTGAGGAGCTATTGGGTATTATTGAAGTGCACAAGCCTCGTCTTTAATCCTAATTTTACCATATCTTTACTTTTTCACACGTTATCAGTCGCTCTAATTCGACTGCAATCCAATAAAATTAAACAATCATTACAGAAACAGCAAAGTAAAATAAATATATTATGCGCGAGCGTAAATGAATGGCTTAAAGATTAAAAAGTAAAACTACAGCAGTTTTGAAGTGAAACACAATAAGAAGTTTCTTTTAATTGGACCAGAATATAATTTGTTTAAACAGTGATCGACTCACATACCGATGAATTTGCTTGAAGTAAAGGTAACGTGCCCATTGGTTTCATCATTTTGTGCCAAGTTAGAAAACAAAATGATTTCAGAAACTTCACATTGCGGAACGGACGACTGAACTTTCTGAACGGTTTTTCATGCATTTAAAAATAATTGCTGAAGAATTTTAATCAGGAGTCTTTTACTTTCTCATTACACACGTCTTTATATGCCTCTTCATACGCCTCTAGGTTTAACAACACCTGACAACAGTAACATTTAATGATAACGTCCAAGTTAATAACCTTAATATGAGAGCATCGATCATCCTCTGCGAGGAATTGAGGAAAACTCAAGATCGCAGAGAAGAGGCCAGCCAAGCACCGACTCTGGTGGGACCGTGAATTACATTAGAGCGGAGAGGGGAGAGAAATGAGCGGACGAGCGGGAGAGAGGCGGTGGGCCAGGCGGAGTCACTCGCAGCAGGAAAGTCGTAGATACGGCCCTCGCGAGAGGATGGTAATAGTGGAGCGTTAGGGTCCGCGCCGCCCCTCCCCCCTTTCCATTTCTCCTGGCTCTTTTCTCTCTACAACTTGGAGCGCAGATACTCTCGCGAGGGACGGTCCATTCTTACCCATTATCCTCGCCTTCTTTCCAACCTCACCCCGTCGTACCTCGTCTTACAGGCCTCTCTCCTTCCCGACCTCGGCACCTGAACCACGCGCTTCTCTCACCTCCCTTCGCGGCTGCTTTCTCGTCGAAGATACCAGTACGGTGATTTCCGCGACGGGTTCGGCTATTTTTCGCGTCGTTTAAACAACGACGCGTCTGGGATTATATCGACGTGATACACTGTTACATATTTGATTCCGCGCCCGAAGATGGATACTGTTATGGTTTTAAACATTCAAATGAAAGGGTTAGTGAGAGCTATGATTTTAATACATGATATTTTGGGCGATGGAGCTATTTAGAGGAGATCAAATACACTGAGAGGGAAAAAAACAACTCGTCATTGCTATTAAAAGCGCAGTTAAATGGAAATATGAGACCTGAAATGGATGCGGTCGAGTGTGTGCATACGTGAGGAGAATCATCAAATTAAATATCACGCTATCGTGGCATTTCTACGTTGATTCAACATGAGCATACAAAGGCTTAACATATGACATTACCATAAAAATTAACAGATCGATAAGTCATATTACGGATAATTCGGGAGACTATTTAGAAAGAACTACCAATTAAGAAGCGATTTCAAGGATGCTCAGCAAACAAAGTCTCTCTGGTCACACACATGACGAATGCTACCATAATAAATATTTGAATGAATGTGATAAATGACTACAAACCGCAATATATAATAAATATCATTTTAAAGCTCTGTTTAGAGTAACGAAATCTAAAATTTACACCGTAGATCGTACCAAGTTATTAAATATTAAATAAAATTTTACAGTAAAATTTTGCAGAATTAATTGTAGTGGCGGCCTTTCGTCGAATACGCCTCTTGCATACAATATTAGGTAATATTTTCAACAACCCACAAGAGTAAAAAATCATCTCTCTACAGCATCACTATGCTTTAATTAAATAAAATCATGACTTTTTCCCATTTCACAAAGCAAATAACCTTAGATCATCGTAGCATAACCTCGACTGAAGATATCAAAGGTAAACCAGGAAGAAAATTAGAATTCTTACTGAGAAAAGGATGGTTCCACACGAACCAGACAATTTCCATGGTGACTGAAAAAGGCAAGCGTGTTTCTCATCCAAGGGGAAATAAGCCGAAATAATGGAGTTGAGATGCAACAGCACTCGGAGTGTTGCATAAGCCTATTTCCTCCGGCCTCTTTCTCAACACTCTACAACATGACCTTATATTGCGGGCGAAGAAAAATGAAAGTTAACTGGTGCGATTCCTTTGCATTGTTTCCAGAGCCTTAGGTAGTTAAAATGATTTATTCATACTAAACAGATGGTGTATGTAATAGGTCCCAGGATGGAACCGGAAATGAGATCCTATTACCAGTGATGAATAATGCCCGGGCAAAAATATCCCCTCGTTTGGGTAAATAGGTTTTTCTCAGAGCGCGGTCCCAAAAAAGGCCACAGAAGAGCGGAATGTGACCACCTTACTCTGACTATGCTCTTGTTATTACTCAACGTGCATGCAACTCATTTTAAATGTGCATTAATTCTCATTTAAGACAGGGCATTTGTTCATATGGCTAATTACGAGAAAATTCGACCCCAAGCTCATATTAAAAGTATTCTCTTGAGCAACTTTAATAGTTTAATTCCGGTACTACTTTGCTGAACGAGATGATAAATATACTGTTAATGTCATTGGGAATAAATTACGATACTCATTGTGCGTCTTTGTATAGCTACATCACGACGAAACTCCCAAGCTACCAAGAAAAGATAATAGACTGCAATAGGTGTTTAAGAAATAGTAAAAATGATACATGTAAATAATTCGTTTAATAACACGGGATATTATAAAATATAATTGAAAATCTAAAATCTTGCCATTGATGATAATAATATCACAGTGTGAGCCATAATTATTCACTGGTTCAAGGTGAATATTTTTCATCAATGAATATCCATTTTGTCGATATGAATAAATATTGAACCGTATAAGTCTTCCAATTTTAACCCGGCTATAAACCGTCTATGCAAGTTCCACTTTTTAAGGTCATTTAACCAGTAAGACCATGGCTATAGTACACTAAGTCAAGGTATTATACTTGTTAAAGGTAGGCTTCGGATGATCCCTAACGACTAATATCGTCTTTATATCGCAAAGTATAATAAATTACAAGATTTAAAATAATATAATAGCAATGAATAACTTAATAAAATATAGCATAACCGTCCAGGTATAATGAATTCACGATGTACCCCGAGGCTTCATCAGGGAGGATGAGATAATTTATCAAGTGGTTATGGTGGGCTATCCTTACACAAAATTGACTGGATACGAGTAATAGCAATAGCCCATATAATGGCTCAAGTAGGCGCAAGTGAAATATATCAATCCTTCGTTTAAGTTTTACGTACACATTTCTATCAATGAAAGTTGCAGTCTCTCGAAACACGATGTAAAAGCCAAATGGTGAGTACATGATAGCTAAATAATTAATGGAAACCATTTGCATGACAAATAGCAGAAACTTGATGAAATCACTGAGAATAGCAGAATGTAATAAATTAATATAATAATAAATATGATAATAAAAAGAAGGCTAAATGGTAACAAAGGAAAGGTGAATAAAATTTAATACAGCAATATATCATTGAGATAATGACTGATTTAATTGATTCGAGATTTGATGCAAATGGTGGAGAGAGAATGGAGTTCTCTCTAGTGGAGAGAGCATACAGTAGTGTAAAATCGCCACAATCATTAGGTATGGGAATAGATGTTTATGTAAGGAGAGATCAAGGGATAAAATTCAGGAGGTCGCAGTATGATTCATAAGGAGACGTAATGGTAAAGACGCTGGTCTCATAATTTATTATTCCTTTTTCTCCTATTTTTAATAATTTTCTTAAGATAACCTTTCAGTTTGATGCAATGTTAAATGTACACCCCCCGTGACAATCAAGAAACATGAAGTATTAGCAGAAACAAAAGGGATAGAAATATACCACATAAGACGTGGGATGTCGTTTATTAACGGAGTATTCATATTTTCTGAAGGGAAAGCTTCCCGCAAAGCAATCTCTTACCATACCATTCGGAGGAATCGTAAAAATGGCCCTCCAACGACACACTGTAAAAGCGGTGAATTAGTTATTAGACAACAAGTTCACCGGGTACGACAAGAGCACGAAACGTATCCGAAACACTTGCCTCGGAGGTAAAATATTTGTGATTCCCTGGTCCCTGGGTCGGAGGCAAAAAGAGTTGAGTTCAAACCAAAGAGAAGCTGCAAATTTGTCTAGGAATGAGTGGGCTTAGAGTCAACGGCGTCGAAAACTGCCTCGAGTAGCCAAAGTAAACTGCTTAAAACATTGAATATTCATTAGGGTCCAACCCCTAATACTCTCCATCCACCTCCACCCACACACACGCAAGAGCCTCTTCCTCCCGAAATCACCCCCTTGCTCAAACCGCCGCCCCCCCCCCTGCGTCGGGTCCCCCTACCACCCTGGATCGCGGTCGAATTATAACCGCAAAAACCCACTTTCCTCTGTGCGGCGAAATTTAGATGCAGCATTCCTCCCGTGTCCCCTCTCTCCGCTCGGGGTCGTAAAACTGCTCTCACTGCTTGTTGGGGCTGGTTACGTCGGAAAACATCAACTCCTCCCAGCAAGAAAGGTTTGGATTCGAAGACCACGTCGGATAGGTAAACATGGGATTTTAATAGAGTACAGCGTAAATGTTATACGCGAAGATTAGCATAAAAATGAAAAGCATTAAGGAACATGCAAAATTTAAGAGGGAAATATCCATCTCTCTTTTTAAAGGGAAAGTTATAGTTTCACTTCAGATTTTGAAAAAACTCTGCGTGTTTTTTGGTTCCTGGGGAAGATTATTTCCTGCGTCCTACAGTGATTGAAGACATTACTTTGCTCTGGTAGCAACTTTATTAACAACGATTTAAAATAAATCACCTATTAAAGCTTTTTTAGGCTTAGGAATCAAAATCCTAATTCAGCTTAAGTATTTTAAATAAATGTTAGAATACCAAATATGGTACACTTTTATGGAAACTTTCATTATCAATCGGTAACTTTACTCAGAATGACTTCAGCGCCAAATGTCAGGAAAGATTTTTTGAAATTTTCTTTTCCCTTATTTCATAAAATGTTATATAATTTATCTTTTATATCAGGAAATAAACTTATCGAGTGTTATATTTTGCGTGCGACCGTTTAAGGTTAATATTTAAGTAAAAAATTCCTACCAAACATATTTCTCATTAGTAGATTCTGTTAATTCCTATTTAGAATGAATCTCACTCAATAATCAGGAACGTAAATCTAGTTCATATCACTCGATGAATACTACGACATGGAGCACTTTTTCACACTTTATATTTTGGATACCGTTCCTTTCTCATATGACTACTGCAAATTACTTCGATGCAGATCCACGTGAAATGAAAAAAACTCAGTTTCGCCTTATCCAGGTCATGGGGAGGTTTCAAGCTTTGCTTTGTCCAAATTTTATCACGCCGGTATATACCTATCAATGAACACCTGGCGAAAAACTGACGATAGGTTTAGTACAAAAGAAACTTCCTCTTTTCACGTTTAAGTTTGGTACAGAAGGTGGACTGCGTGCGATAGAAACGAAATGACATCCTTTTGAAATACATGCAGCCGAGCAATCTCACTTCATTCGATCTGAAACGTGGTTCCAACCTTCAGATTTGTTCCGCAAGAGAGCACACACCTCAACTCTTTCCCGTCCGCCCCTCACGACTTCACGAGGTACGCCCCGCCCCTCTCGAAAAAAAGGACCGGGATTATTAATGTAACACCCATTTGCCCGCGGCGTGGAATAACCCACACACAAAATAAAGACACGAAAGTCGCTTCGAAGGCGATTCATTGGGCGTAGGCGGATCCACGAGGATTATATTGCGGCGGGTGTGGGTGTAGACGACGCACGTAAGAGGAAGCCGGGCGTAGGATGAAGGAAATTAAAAGCTGAAATGAATGAAGAGAAGGAAAAGCGATCCAACCGTGTAGTCGATTAAAGGGGAACAATGCGAGACCAAATGAGAGAAGGAAGTGAGACGGTATTGTAAAAATGTGGTTTTCACATTTCAAACTGTTAGGCTAATAGTCAATTATTATAATTTTTATGCCTTACCTCTCGTTGCTACTCATGAAAGATTCTATACAGATAATTAGAACGGAGCTTATTAATAGAAATAAAATATCATTCCTCAGTGATACCCAATGCGCTTTGAAGACAGGACAAGCTAATGAATAAGCACCAAACGTGTCTGGCCTGTTAAAGTGCATGCGTAAAATTATGAGCAAGGTAATATAATAAATATTCAATGATGTAATAGTTATGGAAAAATAAAATTTTTAACATTCAAAGCTACTTTTCTAAATTACAAGAAACTGCGGGAGATGCCGCAGCAGTAACTTTTAACGGAGTCATCCGCTAACATTTCTAATGTTGTTGCAGAGAAATTCAAAGCTACTACTTTTGTATGAAAAAGTAGAGGGATTTGCTCTTGAGATAAAAAAGAAAATGAACCGCCTTCCTCATAATATTCCCCAATTATTTTCTTTGCAGATTTTAAACTTAAATTTTAGAATAGGTAGAAGATGGGCGGAAAGACTATATCAATAAAGTCATTACAAAAATAATAAAACACTATTCCGAATCGTCCATGATATTACTACATAAGCAATCACCTGATAAGCGATAGAAAATCAAACCTTTGAAAGTGTTTTTCATGGGTCAATGAAATACCGACCCTCCCTTTCATCCCTTCGACAAATATTAGTATTACGTGAGAGAGATGTGCGGAGGAGAATTACACAGCATAAGATAACGGACAGAGTGGACGATGAGGAAGCGAGGGAGGCGAAGGGGTTATGGGCTTACTAAACGGAAGTTTTTGACTGGCCAATCCCTCACGAGCTCACTTAGTGTGACCCCCCCCCACCACCTTCTTTACCCCAACCACCCAGTTGGCAAGAGAAGACGGTCCCAAAATACGTAACTATATTCACCGGCGAGTATGCTATGTATGAGTGTATAGTCGCCCTCACCCACACAAAAACTTTCTATTTCGCTTTATGCTATATTCTTCCTCGCGTTCACAGCGAAAGGGGCTTCTAATAGCAAATAGATACTTCCAAGCCACCGCCACCTATCACATTCTTCCGTCCCAGCCCATACGGAGGTAGGTATACCCCGTTCGGAGGATTAGAACAAGGACTTGACAGAGAGAGAGAGAGTCGAAAGACCGTGGGAGGAGGTTATTTGTGGGTAGGAGGAGGAGGAAGGCAAAAGGAAGGGAGAAGTGAAGGAGAGGTCGAGGAGAAAGGTGGGACGTTGGATGGATGGAGCTTAGGCCGGTCCCGGCTTTCGGGGAGACGCAGATGGGCGAAAAGTTTACATCTGCTGGGAGAGCGAGGGTGAGAAGAAGGGCGTGCGGGGTGTGCATGCGTCCATTCTGAAAGAAGCAGGTAACATGGATGGAGCCAGGAAGGAAGAAGCCAATTCCGCAATTTACCCCCATTAAAGGGGGTAAGAAGGGGGAACTGGAGTGAGTTAGGAAGGAAAGTTGAAGTGGGAAGGGTGTTTCGGAGGGAAGTAGGGGGGAGGGAAGAAAGAGTGCGTGGTAGTTGGGAGGGGTCGCGGGGAGAGAAGCTTCCCCTTAAACCCTTTTCCCATAATTCGTTCCACTTATTACTCCTTCAATCTGCCCCTTCCTCCCTACCGTCAGACAGCCGCCCCTCATAGCCACAGTACTCCCGTCTCCTCGCGTCCCTCGTCCCGTAAAGGGGTCCCTCATTGCGCGCTATCATTCGGCCAGCATTAATGTCTTCCCAAAACTCCTCGCCCCTCATCATCGTCGCCGCTTCTCATCCTTCCCCTCTCCCTCCAAGAACCCCCCTCCCACCGACCCTTAATGTAAGCCGGTCTCTCGTTTCCTTTAACGACCCTGCCTCCCCATTCCCTCCTCTATCCACCCTATATCCCTCGCACCGCCACCATCTTCCAGATGCGATTTGCATACTCCTCCCTCTCCGTCAGCGCGGTGGTCACTTCCCCTCCCATCCTCATTGTCGTCCGAGCGACGGGGAGGAGATGACGGCAAAAGGCTGTTAGTGCGTATATGCCTTCATTCCTTCAGGTCGTGGTCGACGATGGCGTCCGTGTCGTCTCATTATCCTGTATTCCGCATCCAATTTAAATGTTAGGTTTTCCGATTACTTCCAGCATAATGTGAGTAGACGAGGGAAGATGAGCCACTCTCCGGAGAAAGCATTTCATTGAAAGTTTTTAACAATAATTCATGGGTGCGCATCCACCATCGAAAGTAATTTAACGAAAGCCAATGCATGCCCTCTAATTTACCATGCGTATGTAATGAATGTAATGAATTGAAAAACATATGACGAATTGAGATATAGACTTCGCGGAGAAGGTATCAGAGTTTCATTCCTTTTACAAAAAATCTGAACAACATTGCACCAAGTCATAGCGCGTCTATAGGGTCTGTCCGAAAAATGAGTAGAATAAATCCCGGATCTTGTATCACAGAACCTTTATAAATATCCTTCTGTTTATCCAATCCAAGTTACTATGAACATACAGAATAACTACTTTCCGTCCGGTGCTTAAAACTTGGAGATTTTCACCATAAAACGATAATAATTAGGCTTTCTTAAGACCACTAAGACGAACTCACACATGAGGGCAAAACGCTACTGAAATAATTCTAAAGAAAAATTATAAATATATTTCAAACAACACCTTATCTAGCAACCAATGAGCTATAATGTCTCTGAAAATGGTTCGTCCTGACTTGGCAATTTTAATTTTAAGGGGAGTTTAGGAAGGTAGGTATTTTTTTAAATGTAGAGGAAATACTTCAATTATTGATATCATAAATAAAATGAAACAAAACATAATAGTGCACATACATCCACGCTATTTTCTAAAACAGTGTGCTACAGACACCATTAGAAAATGAATCTATCTTTGAATAAAATTTAAGACTGCACAAGATTTATAAAATAACACTTATATTATTCAATCATTCCATAGTCGTCCTAGATAAACTTCGGTCGAGCGAATGAAGTTTGTGGTTGCGTCATCAGCAGTTTTCAATTCACTCTTTCATGAAATAGACGTCTAAAATAAAATACCGGCGGATATTTTTACAAATCATTGGTGAAAAAGGCATAATTCATGAAACTTTTTGCACCTCCAAACGAGAGTCGTGAAAGGCATTCTTTACGTTCCCACCGCCTAACCCAGCTGTACCCGGGCTTCACGATGTATTTATCCCTTCGTTTCCTTCTTCCTCTCCGCACTTCCAACCCCCCCCTTTCTATCTCGCTCTGCGACTGCGAGATGTGAAAAACCCTGCAGTTAGAGGGAAGCTACTTTTAAGTTTGCTGGGCTTGGTGGCACGAAGTTTCGCCCGAGTTTCGTGGAGTTGGAAATATGTAAGCGTCGGAGCACCGCGTGCATGTGAGACCCTTGAGGGGTTCCGTTGACATGAAAAGGGAAGCCATGGAAAGGGTGAAAGGATGAATGGGAGAGAAGGAGGGAGGGTGTTGGCAAGAGGCACAGAAAAAGGGGCGAGAGAGAGAGATGAAGACCTCCGAGCTCTGGCGGAAGCATGGCGGATGGCGGTGCTTGCTGAGACACTGTTGTCGCTACGCTGGGGGGCCATCATTTTATCAAAATTGAGTCGGATTTGTAATGGTTCACGTGCAAATGTCCTACGATTTAGATAAAAGTACTAAACTAGAACCGACCTCTGCTGGATATTAAAGAACAACAATCAGAGGGTATTTATGTAGTTTTGATGCCATCAATTGCTGCTGCCATAAACTCTGGCCACGTTGATTTATCCTTTTTACACCTACGCTTTATCTACACATTTCATTGTCACCAAAAAAATTGTCCTTACCATATTTAAAGGGTAATAAGGTCTCTATTCTGCAACTTCTAGATATTTAAGTGGTGAAAAGGTGATAAAAAGGAGAAGTAAATGTTTCTTCTAATTGATCAAAACTTTCTTTTGTGGGCTGCAGTTCATTATAAACACACCATAAACCGTTTGTACCATTACAGAAATTACAAAATATACGAGTACACGTATAAAGAACTAGCTCAAATTAAAGCAAGGCAGCCCCATTTTCTCGTATAAAAACATAAACACAGTAATCAACCCGAAGGTCGGCTTAGTAGGTGATGGTAGAGCTCACCCATGTACCAAGCCCAACGGCGTGTGAATATTCACACATCAGGGTAGGGGGGCCAGTTCCTTTCCCTGTGCCGGTTACGGTTTCCCAGGAAGATCTGGAACCCGAAAAATCAACTGGCATGGGTGCTCAAAGAGCAGTTGCCCGGGAATCGAACCCGGGACCCTCCGGTAAGCAGTCCAACTAATAAACAGAGACGTTTCAGGCGTGATATGGTGGAATAACAGAATTGTTTAAAATTAGCAATTTTCCACAAAAATAAATTTTATTAATACGACCGGTTTCAATGCAACTACATCATCTCCACCAGAAGATTATGTAGTTTCATTGAAACCGGTCGTATTAATAAAATTTATTTTTGTGGAAAATTGCTAATTTTAATTACAGTAGTCCAACGCTCTACCCACTAGACCACCGCGACCCGCTCCATGAATGTACAATTACCCTTTCTTCAAATAAATCTTATTCCGGACCTGACATTTCCAAGTATCCAATTACCATTACAACGAAAATTTTTTTGCGTAATTTTGTTTTGTTTTTTTGTTTAATTTTTGAATGGCTTTTCATGTCTATATTATTCATGTTCATATTATTTTCTCGGTTGAAACGCCCTTAATTTATGCAGTGCGATGAGGCGCGATTCGTCCAGTTCTTATCATAAAGGCACAAGTACAGCTTTATATTACTTAGCCAACTCAGCTTTTGGTATTAAAATTGTTTTATTAAAAAAATACCCTTTCCAAATCCCTCATTAAGTAAAGAGCTTTATCTACGAATCTATTTGCTCCTATGGTAGGCAATAGATATAAACCCCTTTGCCACGGAGAGGGAGCGATAATCTCTCAATTTCTTCGACAATCCTATGGGCGGAGTATGAAGTTTATTCGGGAAAAGAAAAACTTTGAATAAGCAAAAGGAGAGAAGAAGAGAATAACTGGAGGATAAAACGTAGTCTCGCGAGGACGTGAGGGAATTTCTGGCTGAGATGGAAATCTAATCGGTTGTGACAGTTGATATTCTTCAGCCATCCTCCATCCGTTACGCCATAGCATTTCCCCCCAGGTTGCTGGGGACTAGGAGGCAGAGAGAGAGAGAGAGAGAGAGAGAGAGAGAGAGAGAGAGTGGAAAAAAAGGGTTGAAGTTGAGACAAAGGGGAGAAATAAGAAGACTGTCCCGCGAGTGCTACCCAGCTCCCTCGTATTCCGAAGATTAGGTTGCTCCCCCTCCATCCACGTATAACCTATAGCCCCAACTCCTGCCCCCGCTAAGGCACGGAGAAATCCGGAGACGAAGGACTCTCGTGAGCTCTTGGGGGTCAGGAGTGGGGGGGATTCTTCTTTTCGATGCCACATGCCACGGAATATGAACTCCGTATTCCGGAAGAGAAACCGTAGCTGCAATTCGCAATGCCAAGTCGAAGTGATGCTTTCTGCCCGGATGGATCTAGCTAGCTGCTCATAGGTTACGGATCTCGTTTTTAGGGTATTCAGGTCACGGTACTGGGGAAAATAAAGAAAAGAGAAATCTCAAGGGAAGCGTTCCCGTTATAAAAGCTGAGTACTCTTTGCCGTTACCACACCAAACGTTGAAACAGACGGCAGAATCCCAGACACACAAGTCTTTACGAATTTTTTAGGGAGAGGGTACTAGCAGGAATAGTTATTTATATAAATTTGTCAGGTTAAATAAAAGGCCCTTTCTCCCAAAGCCTGGAAATTCGGAAGAGTTGGTACTGTAAAAAAACATATAACAGTAAATTAAAGACAGGTTGTCAAATCGCTATCATGTGCATAAAGCTTAGTCAAATTTCCCCATTGCTAGGATTATACACTGAGTGAAATCAATACTTTTAGTTACATATACTTACATATTGAATACAGTTCAAGAGTAATCTAGCAATGTTTCAGATGTGGCGTAAAATTTAAAGGTTCATCTTGTTTAGGGCACAGGTAAATATAAAAAATGTTTACATTAAATAACATAAAACGGCCCAAATTGATAAACTGCCACTGGTTGTGTCTATTAGGTCGGTACTGATATTTAATTCAAACACGCACAGGAGCACTTTCCTAATACGAATCCAAATTGAGATATCCCGATAGTCTCTACTCATCGTATTTCAAATTTTCTCCATTTGGCGTAAAAAGGCCAAAGGATTCGTCGAAATTTTAAACAAACTTTCCGCCTTTGCGGCGAAGACCTCTTCACTCGGCTCAATTCATTATTCATCACACACAGCTACGTAGGACTTAATCGCCACACTAATGCCAAATATGTCGCTAAGTAGACCCGACTCCGAAACTAATCTGATTCGGTGGATATCCTCCTCAGCCTATAATCCACCCTCTCTCTCTCTTCCAGACCCCTCACCCCTTCCCCTTCTTCACATTCCCACCCTCACCCGAAATTACCCCCACCACTCACGGCGACTTTGCAGCGAGAGCCATTTCCATTCCATTCCTCCCCGCGCGCCCCTGGCTCCATGGCCGAGATTCCATTCTCACGCCGGGGACACCGCCGCCACCGCACCACCCGCACCCCCCACCTTCCCTTCCGAGCTCTCCTATCTCTCCCCGCCCGTCCATCCTCGGTCCCTCAATCCAGACACCCCAGCCCACATGCACCCTAAACCCGCCAACCCGGCCACACACACCCCTCCCATCCATCCGGTCCGCTCTTACCTCTCCCGCTCACACTCGCAAACCCCAGCACTTTATCCCCTTGGCAGCTCTAGAGACCTCTCTTACTCCCTAGGCATGCAGAGAGGACACCCAATCTCCCCGCGACATGCCCCCACTCCTCCCCCTCCACCTCTCTTTTCGGTTGTCCACGTCGAAGCTCCCCCACCCCGGCCTCTTTTTTAACCCTTCCTCCCAGCACCGAGGGCACCCGCTCTCCTCCTCCACACCTCCGCGGCCCGCGCCTCCCACCCCCGCCAGCCTGCCATCAAATCACAAACATCCTTTCCATGCCAGTCCTCCTCATCTGCCCATTACTCTCTCGGCCACGTCCCGGCACACAAAACTCCCTTTCGCACCCATATATACCCCCCTCCCCTTCTCCACCTTCGCACCCCTTCTCCCGTGCGGGTCATATCCCTCCCGTCCGCCTCCCTTATCTCGCACCCGCGCCCCTCCGGTATAACCTCTCCTCATGTTACACGGCGCCTCCTCGCTCCGACCATCCTCCTCCTCCTCGCCCCTTCCTCCCGCATGACCATCCTTTGGTCTCCCGTCCCCTCTCTCCACTCTTCCCAGACGCCCTCTCCCTCCACGGAATCTCTTCTCTGCTCTCTCTCTCTCTTGTCTCCACTTAGTTTCTAATTATGAGCTTCCTCCCTCGGTTCTCCTGCCCTCGTCTCCAATCCTTCCAGCCAACTCCTAACTTCAAAACAACCGAATCAACTCAATTGCCTCGGATGAAGCCTTAACCTCTACTACCATCCATTATTTTTTTCATGATTTCATCCAGAATTTGTACTAAAAGGATAGATACCCTAAATCCAGTAACGTCGTTGTCAGATGGGATTAAAATACAAGAGTTAGAAATTAAATGTCTTTGCCCATTCTCCCGAAAGAAGTTTCTCTCTGACTGTTGTGTACTTAATAAACTTATTTAAAACTTGCATATATTTTAGAAGTGATAGCGACATACATATTTCGATTTCATGTGCTCATCCAGAATGGTCACATTGGACTTGAATCACCTTCTTCATAATAAAAAACCATCACCATTTTTTTAAAGCAAATATTAGAATAATGACTAAGATGTACTCTCCGACCTAAGTACATTTTGAAGGACTGGAATAGCCATTTCATTCTGTGCGTTTATTACGGAGTATGTCTTTCCTCAGATTTTTGCGAAATTTCTGTTATCAGATAAATATATGGACCACGTCAGTAGTCTTTCAATGCTTCTTCGTTACAAAAATTAGAGTCGATTTTCTTTCATTTAAATGAACTTAATAGCTAACCTATGAGCATATGATCATGAATAAATGTATTTACTTAACCTTTTCCAGTTACTTCTATCTATTTTACTTCCGGAAACAGTTTTTTCTTTTGAGTTTCCTCCAGAAACTCATTGCTGTGATTATTTAACACCTCATTATAATGCATGTGTCTTAACCCAAACAAAAATTGCCGCTATCTGGCGTTTATAGATTACCACTAGCTAGGTCAATACCATCCTTGCGAACTGTCCTCTTCTCAGTATGTCTTGGGAAACGAATAAAATATACTAATCCTCAAAATCTACAGAAAACGGTCCTATTTTGTGCATTCCGTGGAATAAGTATCCTCTAATAAAAGAAACAAATTATCTATAATTTAATAACATTTATTTTGGGGCATCAATGACCGTTAGGGGCTCAAAATCTAAAAATAATTAATCGAGGGACTAGTATACGCATTTCTTCCTCTTGATTTTATTATGTCATGCTTAAAAAACTCCAATTGAAATTTAAATTATATACTATTTATAAAACAAGCTGGGGGCAGCAAAATAAGCCTCTGTTATTTTACAAGAAGTTCAAATTACAAATAATAGGATATTCCAAAAATCTGCGGCATACCAAAATTAAAGTAATTATTTTATAGCTAAAGGGAACGTCTTTGTTTACAAATTTGTAGACGCAAAATTTGAGCAGACTTTCAATCATAGAGTATCGATTCTTATTACAGAAAAGGTATGATTACAATGAGAAGAGAAATTACTTATACAAGATAAATTTATTTATTAGTCTAAAACTTTTTTGTGGACCTAGGCTTATTAAATTTGACAATCCGGTGCTGCTTTACTATTCCTTTCTCCGGTACTGTTATGTCACTTATTCTTGCATCATTTTTAACATATATTCTTGCATCAAGGTTTAACATGGTAGCCTAATTTACGCTTGTTAATAGTTTTGCCATTTTCTCACGTCTATGATACATTTTTCTTTTGAAAATACGAAGACGTTTCTACGTATTTTACATTTTTTGTTGTTTTAAATTGCTTTTCGTGTTTTTTGGTCTTATTAAGTACCTTTTACTTTTTTTTAACCTGGTGCATGAAATAGCATAAGCTCGAATTTAACTTACGATTTTTATATGCTGAACATCTATTTTCTTCGTCACGTGTTAGCAAGAATTATTTCCATTGTAACCGATTCTTGGCGTGATATTTTCATTGTTAATGCCAGTTATTAATCTTTTTTTTCATTTCATTCAGATGCTCGTAAATACATCCTTTTTTAAATACGCATACGTTCATCCTTCAGGTCTCTTGCGTGTTTGGTAATTACTTCAAAAACACGTATAGCAGATTCATCGCCGCTGATTCTCGGTCGCATTTCCATGCTTATGATTATTTCCTGAGGTTTGGTGCAATATCTATAGAGTTGCTGAGAGTATATGATTACCCAGTTACTCAACGAACCGCTTCTTATTGCCTTCTTCCCCACTTAATAAGAACTCAAGTAAAAAAAACAAAGATTAGTATCGCCAGTGGGTAACTTTTGAGCATTATCCAATTCTGGTTATTCAAAAAGAAGGTGACTCAAATAACATCTACGTACGTTGAAATGAAGAGGTTTTTGAATAACTATCAAGATTTGTGGCTTCATTCTTTGAGAATCACAGAAAGCTTTCCATTAAACGTCATTAGGTAAATTTATTGCCGTGAATGTTGAGCTTTGGGTAGATTGATCGAAGAATCCAAGGTTGCTACATAAGGGAAAACCTGAGAAAATAGCTTTAATGAGCAATTGTAATGATCGTGAGAAAAAACATGGCTTTTATTGGGAGACAGGTTAAAGCATTGAGAAATAATAGTTATTAAAGAAATCATTTTACCATTTAAAAAGTCTATACGCACAAAATAAAGGTGACATAAAATATGTTCGGGAAAATCACATATGTAAATGGGAATTTCCGAAGTTATTTTCTTTTCTCATTATTTTTAAAAATTCTTAGAATTTTTTCTCATTATGATTATTGGCATTTTTCTCAGCCTAGTCTTCCTTTTTACTTCTTTCAATTGCCTTTAACGTTATTTCCTTCTTCTGTTTCACCTCCCTGCCCCTCCATTCTTCTTTCCTGCCTCCCTATCTTCGAAAAACTTGTTTGCCTCATTCGTTTTCATTCCTCCTTTCGGTGTTCACCCTTTTTTTATGGCAGAAAGAGGACTTTGCTGCTTGATTCTTTCAGTAAATCATTAAGGCACGTACGCCAATATCCCAGACCACTCCATCCACCTAACTTCTCTTTCTTTCGTTTCGCTTCCACCTCGAATCATCCATCGCTCAATGTCGTCAATCCACCAATTGCTTTCCCAAGTACTTTCCTAACTCATTCTGTCTTGAACGATGGATGTGGAGTAGCACTTCAGGCACACTCCAGTCTCCGTTTGGCGTGATGCGATGGCAGATTAACGACTACAAAATGCTATTCCATCTTTTCGATTATACGTTTCACTAAAGTGCACCGTTTGAAATTATTCTAGTGGAAGCATCCGGCGAACAAGGGTCAGGATTTATCATTGATTGGATAAACCATATTGCATAAAATATAGTTAACGAGTTGCATAATAGTAAAGGTTGGACAACTCTTTGCTTACAAAAATAGATTTTAAGGAAGAAAAGAAGTTTCACACTTAAAGTTCAACCCTCATCACGGAAATTAAAATAAAAAACGATTCGTTTGTGAAAAAGCAGTATTCTATTTCCCTACGACAATGACTTCACAAAGAAAATGAGAATGCTTTGGATTGTTCGTAGATTTGATGAGGGCCAAATCATGTCAACATATTTTTTCATAGATTCTTTTTGTAAGATCCGTTTCATTAGAAGGCTACATTAGAGTAAACAAAAAATACCGGGACCGTAAACTTGATTGGCACTAAGTGATAAGAAAGAAAAGAAAGGAGAAAAACAAGCCAAAGTAAATAATAAAAATCATAAATTATAAAACAAACTTACAACCACTCGATCACTAGGGTGTGTTACGTAATAACTTTCACTCTCCTGAATCACATTCACACACACACTCAGGGTTTACAAGGATCCCTCCTGTGTCTTTTCTTTCTCATCACTTGGTGCCAATCAAATTTACGGTCCCGGTATTTTTTGTTTACATTGATTCACGACCGTAGCTACGTTCCATGTAAAATGTAAAGTGCTATATTAGAGGTTTTGGGGAATATTGCCAAATTTCAGAAAGACATGATACGACATTAAAATATACGAGGTTAAAAGTCAGAATAAGCCACGTAAATTTTAGAAGGTGCCTCTTACCTTCGATCGATGTCTATGTAGGTAACTCACATAAGATAGACTATTGGGCAATATGCTTGGTAACTAGAGCATGCCGGAGAAACATGGTTAAAAGGCGGACGACACCTCTGAACACCTATATTCAATCATAATATAAATCATATATAATATGTGTTTTCTCGATTCTGGACCATGCTGAGAAACAATGGATGGCACAAAGATAGGAACTGACCATCTGTCAAAATGCTCTGATTCTACAAGGGTGTATTGCTTAAACTTTTTGCTTTTCATAAAGTGCTTATACAGGTCTGACATATTGGATAATTTGGATAAAATAATTGCAGAAAGACTCATCCCATTGGAGTCGAATATCTGTGATTCCTTCAAATATGAATCAAACAAAGGATAGTTATTATCTCAAAATTTTCATTTAAAAAATCCATTTTGCTCTCCGCTATTTTGAAAATCATTTTAAAACTAACAAGACTATATGAAATAATGTCTCCTTAATCCTTGAAAGGTTCACTTAAACTATTCAATGTATAACAAATAATCATTAGTGTCGAAAACCCTACGGACGTATGGCAAACTCACTGTTTACGTTATCCCGGATCAAAATGTTTAACTACCTCATGGATGCCTTCGAAAATGAACAAAATGAATTCAGAGATAGAACAAACATATTAAGAATGAATTCCATGATCATTTGTTTCCCTATACTATGAACGAAAGTGGAGTACAAATACTGAATACAGATGTTGTGCTTCTCATTATTAATATTTCCGAATTATACTTTGACTTTTACAATGCTCCATATCCTTTTTCACATTCAGCATTGAATCAAAGAATCCCAAAAAGAGCTAAAAGATAGATAAGCGAAATAATTTATTTCTTGAGGCCAATAAAATTCCCACTACCTACCCCAGTTGGCTACGAGTGTGAGAAAGATAAACGGTTTCCAAAAGCGACTCTCTGGAGTTCCCGTTTTTACCCTACGGTCTTACTTTGCCCAAATTGCATTTGTCAATCAACGCTGACTGATTCAGTTTTTTCGATTCTTCATTTGAGATGTCTTCCCCGGTTGCCCTCTTAACGAAAATGTTGCTCAAAGGTCTCTTAAATGTTACAATTTGAGAAAAATGAATCCATTCATGGATTACATCATCAATGGAAGGTGACATTTTCGATTGCAAACGTTCCATTTTATACTTCTCCCTCCATGCACGTACGTGCATGCATACAGGGTTCGTCCGGAAAATAAGTGTTTTGACAAATAAGTCTTTTTTGACAAAAGGGGAGTCGTCCACTACGAATTTGTACCTGAACGACAAACTGTAAATGCTGCATTTTACGTCCAAGTGCTCGACAGGCTTTGAAAACGAGTCGCGCGCGTCCGGCCAGCGATCAAAAACATCTGGCGGCTGCATCACGGCAATGCGCCGTCTCACACCGCGCTTGTCGTGTCGGACTTCTTGGCCAAGCACGGCGTGGCAACGCTGCCGCACCCGCCCTACAGCCCGGACTTGGCACCACCAGACTTCTTTCTGTTCCCGAAGATAAAGAGGAGTTTGAAAGGAACGCGATACAGGACTTTGGACGCCGTCAAAGAGGCCGTGACGACGTGTCTTCGAGAGGTTCCCGACGATGCCTTCGCGGGAGCGTTCCAGGAATGGGAACGCCGCTGGAACAAGTATATCGACTCACAAGGGTCCTATTTTGAGGAATATTAGCTTATGATATGTAAAAGTGTAATAATTTTTTTTCCTGAGCTCAGTACACATATTTTCCAGACGAACCCTGTATGTTTGCGTTAGGAAGTAGGTGTGCGTGTGTATATGTATAAATACACACACATACACGTATATATGTATACACATATATTTTTTCATGAAAAATGTTCACAAGAGTGAAAATAGGGTGAGTCACAAGGGTGGTGATGATGCATAAAATTTAGAAAACCAAATTAAAAAATAACTCACAGTTTTGGTTTTTGAATATTTCGATAATCTGACAGCCTTTCTTTAACGGACAGAACATATATGTGGATGTATATACATATAAAAAATAATTTAGGCGGTTTCCTGTATAAATATAAATATAAATATATATATATGTATGTATGTATATATATATATATATATATATATATATATATATATATATATATATATATATATATTTATGAGTATATACAATGAGTGAGCATCCTGACAATTGGCTCATCATTTAACCTGATTATGGCCCGGAAGTTGTCTAAGGTAAAGTATCGTTTTTAACTAAGAATTAACGAATACCTTTTAACAATGACAAGTGTATCGACCCTGTTGCATATATATATATATATATATATATATATATATATATAAACTTAGCAACACACAACATGAGAACTCATAAAAGGAACACTCACACGTTATTTCTTGATAATTTCGACTCCTTCGGAGTCCAAAGGAGTCCTTAACTAATCTTCTGAAGATGACGGAGCTCAATTCCGTCTAAGTTATTAAGAAATAACGTGCGAGTGTTCCTTTCATGTGTTTTCATATTGTTTGTTGCCGTCTATGTTTTACATAATTTTTATTTACATACATGTACATGCATACATATATACATATATGTATCCTAATTTGTATTTTTTCCTTTACCAATTTTTCAATTTCTATTTAACACCAAGAAGCTCATAAAACACTTGATACGAAGTTATCTCAAAATGGTGGGAATATGTTGTTACAAACATCTGTGTCTCGGATCACACTTAGCGTTTCTACCCACCATTAGTCATTGGCAGCTACAAAACATTTTAAGGAAACAAAAGAATTGAGCCCTAAACTTCGGATTTTTATTTCCTTTCAAGGCGAAAGTATTTTTTTTTAATTCGCTTACTTTCGAGGGGTTCTACTGCATTGACATCAGCGTCTTCCCACACTGCTTGAGAAATTAGGCTTCAAAACGCTCCGACAAGGGAGTGGATTTATCCAACCTATTTTTCATGTAAAGCATTCCTCTTTACAACGCATATGCATACTTCGCAATGAATATGCTCATAATATATCCTCTTAAGTCATTTCTCTGGCACTCATTCCTCAGAGCAGTCCTTTGACTCCCTCGTCCCCAAGTCTACTGCTCTCTTTCTTTTTAATTCTCTAAACTTCTCGTGTCCCTTCACCATCATTCTTCGCCATCTTTCTTCGCCCCTTATTGTTCCTTTCAGCTTGTGACTCGGTTCTCCCGATTTTCTTTTAGAATTCTTTTCTTTCACTTCCTCTTATTGCCCCTTTTCACACTCTGTGGACTCGACAATATGAAGCACCTTGGTCCCATGCTCGAAATCACCGTACTTCATTTTATGAATTTGTAAGCTACAGCACATGTACTTTCATAACATATGTATATGTGATCAAATCAGAATTTGTTAAACAACATATGCCAAAAATGACCTCGCTGCTTTGCACTATTACGAAATAATCAGCTATTCGAAAACATTTGTTCTTATCCTGCATCATTAAAATTCGTCACTTGCACCTCTAAAGCAGATATTCAGACAAAACCAAGTATTTTCTAAATATGATTCAATGAAACACCTTTTGTGTATGGGTTCTGTTGACGGAATATAAAAAAAGTTAAAATTGTGTATTGACACATAATGAATACATAACACCTAAGACCACGTCTCTTACTTCGCTTGACTCACCTTTCACACTCTAGGGAAGTCTTCAGGTAAAGAATTTAACCGGTGCCGTTAGAAGTAATAATGTTGCCCAAGAAACAGGCACTTTAAAACTCTTGGCTCCTTTCCAGTCACCTCGAGGGCAAGCTCATGGGAGAAAAAGAATGGCGCGGAGAGAAAAAGACAGGGGAAGTAAAATTAAGGAACTTTTTTGCTCTAGAGACAAGTTTGAACCAAAAGGAGAGAGGAGACGGTTGGAGATGCAGAACTGGTGGAGGAACACGAGCGAGCGAGGGAAAGAGTGGAGGGGGGTGAGTGGGAGGGGAATAGGACGGTGGGAGAGTCCTCGGCGCAGATATACAGGTAGGTGGATTCAGAGAAAGGGTACGTGGGGAGGACGAGTTGGAAGTCATGCGTGTTAAATTCAACGGAGAGGAGGGCAAAGCGAATGGAGAGGAGGAGGAAGGGAAGCGAGGAAGATGGAGGGAGGAGCGAGAGGGAGGATATAAGGGCAAGGGGATTGAGGACGGTTGGAGATGGAAAGTGGTAAGGGGGCGTGGTGGGAGGACGGGAGAGTTTGATCTTTTGCCGTTTAACTACACGGCCAGGCAACTACGCAGGGCAGGGACAACCGGCAAAGGTTGGGTTGCGACTGTTTGGCAAACTTTTGAATTCACGGGGACAGCATATAAATGCCTGCTACAATTGTTAAACGGGGCGATCGTGGAGTTGGGTTGGAGCACGCAGGCATTTCTAAATTCCACCCACCTGCACTCACCTCTGTGCAAACTAGTATAAGGCAGTCATTTTCACCAAATATGCCATTAAACCGGGTCCAGTGGGAACTAGAATCTGTTTGGTAATTGCCACTTCGCGCGTTAAAAGGCGATTCTGACAGAGAAAAGCTGAAAACGTAAAGCATATTTTAATGCGACTATTTAATTTGCAGTAAATGATAAAGTAAGGTAACTCAAATATTAATCATGAACTATGAAAAACGTTCTTCTTTACATTATCTCCGATTTTTTATAAACGATTCAATATTCAGCTGCGAAGACTTAGAAAAAAATGTGATCTTATCAAATATAATTCGCAACGAGAGCAGAATGAAAAAGTGTGCATGGGGATTGCTGATAATGAATCATCTTCAATAACTAACCATTACTTTCAAGGTGAGTTTTCTCAAATCACGCACTTTGATAATTGACCATTTTAGTTGAGTTTTATTTTATGGAAAATTATTATACTCGTATAATGTTAGGAAACTTCATTAGACTACCATTACCCTAGGAGTGATATATTATCGCTTGATCAGGCCTCTGTATTTGAAATGAAATGCTTCATATGGGTATATCAACGTATCCTATTTTTAGCATTTGTAGTAATTATAGTACATTCAATCCAACTCGAATTAAATGCTCGAGTTAAAAGCATCATGAAGTTTACCTTCCAGTTTATTCAACATCATATTTACCAACAATTATAATTTAATTTTCAAATTCTTCATTCAATTCAATTTCAAACTCTTTAAACACCAGCAAACACTGCTGAATTTAGTCATCTTGAGTATTTGCTATTGCTAATTACTTCATTTATTTATTAACTATCAAAACGGACGAACCGAAAAAATTCTGCCTTTATTCGGGTGTGAGTAATTTTGAAAGGAAGTTTAGAGCATTTCATCGATAAAATCTGGCTTCAAAAAATGCGTGACAAGGACTAGGGTCAGGCACGGAGATATTCCATGTCAAGGTGAGTGCACCCACGCTTTATTCTAAAAGTAACGAATGGAACTGACCCAGTCGTCCTGAGATGGCATTAATTTTTTTTCACTCTCCGTGATTTCGGAAATTGAAGGAAGAAAGGGTAAATCATTTCACCGCTGGTGCTGAATATTCCCTATAAACTGAAGAATAAGGAATGAAGGAAAACTTTAGGAAGACAATGGATAGTGAAGTAAAAGAGAGGATACATGAGCATAGATAGGGCTTTTCAGGTGGGAAGGTGGGTCGTAATACAAGAGGGATAGAAATGAGAGAAGAAGCGACGGAGAACGAGTACACAGGAACGAGGAAATAAAGGCCCGCTAGGGAGCGATCCAATTTTGGGACATACACGGTCATTAAAATAAGACGAAAAGCGATGGCAACCCGAAAAGACAATAGAAACATCCCGGGTTAATTTAAGTTTAATCATGTATGCGCACAAAGGTCTTTTCCCGTGAGATGGAGCTAGTACCCCGGCATTGGTATAAAAGTCGCAGATGCCAAGGTCTTATAAGTTCCACAAATCTCTGTTACACGCCATCTTCTCCATAACCGTGGTCTTAGAAATGCAACACAATGGTACCGCGACTAGAAACATTTCGTTCAAAGTTCAAGCAGCAATATTTGTGAGTGCGATCGGTTAAAAAATATATAAATTTTCAAAGCGTTCAAACATTATCCTCGACAAATCAATCTTTTCCTCATATTTCCCTTCATATGCGACAGAAATAAATAGCTCGCAGTCTTAAGTTCTACGAAGCGATTTGGACACTTCCACTGGGGAGGAGGGATAAAAATTCACTCTTCGCTATGGGAAGTTTTGGCTAATTCCGATCTTCGTGCACGTATAAAAAAGCCTCGCATAAAAAAAGGCCCTGCTAGCATGTGACGTGAGTATGTGAGGGAAAACAAAGGGAGGCGGTACGCTTGCGTTTTTTTCTGGGCGTATCCTCTTAAAAGGATGAGCTAGAGTGGGACACGAGCGAGGGAAGAAAGGGAAATAGGGTGTGGACCTTGGAGCGGTGAGGGAAGAAGTGTCTGGACGCGTGGGAGGGGCGTTGAGATGAAGCACGAAAGACACACGCATACGGTTGCTTCGAGCGAATATCTACAGCGTGTATCAGCCGCGGAAGGAGGAGACGCTGGGGGGCGAGTGGGGAGGGGGGGCGGGAGGAGAGGGGGGAGAGGGGGGGGCACGTTCTCTGCCAGAGTCGTCCGTCATTTGTCATGGCCAGCGCCTCTGGGGCTGCTGGCCTGGGAGAAAGATGAGGAGGTAGAGGAAGGAGGGGGCGGGAGAGGGAAGCTCCCCCCGACCCAACCGTCCCATTCGCCGCTACAAAGAGTCGTGAATGCCAAATGCTATTCCCTAGCCACGCAGAGCAGAGAAACCCGGGACTGGCTGGCTCAGTATCACGTTACTGCACCCTCCCCACTCCTCCCTTGGTATCCCGCCCTGCAAACACACCCCACCCGCGCACCTATCGTTCTCCCCTACTCCTAATCCGTTTCCCTCTCCCCCTCCTATCTCCCAGTCCGGCATGCTTCGAACACTTTTCTTCTCCACAACTCTTCTCCAGCAGACCACCCGTCTCGCCCACTTCTTCGTGCTCCACACCCTTCTCCTTGGCCCGCAAATGTTTGTCTCCCATCCCCCACCCATTCCTCCGGAGGGCGCATTTCCAAGAATGACTCGAGCAGAGCAGTGTGGGCAGAGTTCAGGGAAAAACTGGAGGAGGTCACTCCAAAGCATAAAACTTGAGTTGATATTTTTTCTTTCACTTGCATTCCTCGACCCCGTCCGACAAAGTTAGGTGGGCATAAATGCAATAAAGATTGAATGAAATGTCTAAGAAACTGTAGAATAAGGTGAATTTCACCATGCTGAAATATACTTTGCGAATCACTTCCCTACCTGAAGATGATCCATCTTGGGAAATGCCGCTTTACTTCCGACTTCTTGCTGACAATGGCAATTCATAAAGGACAAGTTAGAAGAGAGCTAGTCGAAATTTAACAATTCCTAAATACCTGAAATTGTTTGTAAAACATCTTTAAATATTTTATATTAAATATCTTATCATTTATGCCATAGCGTTTTATTGATATGCAATGTGAAAAGTGCATGTCCGGTATGAAATTACCCCTTGCCACAAACAAGAGATGTGCCTTGCGAGGTAAAATATGATCTAGAAAACCATGAGATTATTACATGACATGGCTGATCGTAGAGGCTGCAATTATCAGAGACACGATAAGAGGTATCTGTTTCTTTAAAACAAAATATAGTATGCATTAAACTCCTACACATAATATCAGCTAGAAATACAAGCATCTTTACATTAAAAAATGATTTACATATTTTTTTAGTCAAATAGCCAAAATATTTATCCATACCATGCATGCACTCATTCTTGCAAATGTTCTATATCAAACGGGAAATTTGTATTTTAAATTATTTTATTGCAAAAAATCCTATTTTAAACATTTTAGAGACAAGTTTTATAAAACTCTTCTCTCTATGATTACCAATGCAAGTGGTTATCCTTCTTATTCCCATTAAAATCATATTGAAAGGTGAACGAAAATTGCTGTGAAGGAATAGCACACTAAATGATTGAATTCAACTCATGTTAAAAAGGCAAATATTGAAGGGTGTGATAGCGTGGGGTGTTTTTTATCGATTAGTCATATTTTTACACCTAAGGTTCCCTAAATTTTTCCGAGAAAAATTTGAACAATTAAAACCTTTAACTCTTCTTAGTTTAGAACTAACAAATGACGTCTTTAAATAATCAATAGTTTACTTAATTCTGCAGTCGTCAAATCTGCTTGAAAAATGTCATCATGCAAGCAAGCTATAGCCTACAGAAATGATAAATTCAAGTCTTATTAATTTCACTGGGAGCAGATTTATATAAAATATTTAGAATAGCAAATGAACATTTCACATTTGGAAATGAATATAAGTAATCTTTTGAATGCGTCGTAATGCTCAAAGCTTCCATCCCCATGAGGTCGTACTGTTATCTGTTAATAAGCTTCCCTGCTTGCTGTTTTTTGCTCGTGCTCCTGATCGTTCGCATACACACCTACAAGCGTTTACGAATAAAAGTTTCTCTCCGTCGCTCGCAATGGGACATAAAGGCGAAGGGAAAATGAATATGAAACTAAGAATTCCATGGGGTATGGGAGAGAAAAATGGAATGCAGTATGCTGAAAAATTCATAATGCAAGCGAAAGGAGGGTGGGTGGGTACGGTACCTACATTGTGGAATACGACGAGCGAAACCAAGAGGAATGCGACGGGTGAAACGAACGTTAACGCACGAGATAAACCGCCGGAAGGAAAGCAAGCGTGAGCGGCGGACGGCGAAAATTCTACGGCAATGTAAGCCGAGGAAGTATATGGAAATAGGTCGATGCGTGTGATGAAGAGGATACCCACAGAGTGCTTGCTTTGCGGCCAGCCTTTTTAAAATGCATGGCGATAAAGCGGTACATTTTCTTTTGACAGGCAGATGTCCAAATTTTTTGTGCCATACCGCTCAAAGTGAATTCCACAGATAAAATACATTCCGGACTGCACATCTGGTAAAATCAGATTCTGGGCTTCAATAAGGAATCCTTCCGAATTGCAAAATTCGTTTTGAGACATTTCTTCATTCGGCCAGAGTTTTATCCTGTCCCCACGTCTTTTGACTTGACAAGTAACGTTTTTAGAAAGACACGATATACTCTCCGTGATGTCTCGTCCAAGGTGAGCAAAACGATATTGAAAAAACATACTCTACAAAACTCACACTTTGATTATGTAAAGATAGGATATCGTAATGCCTTTGCTTATGTTACGTGATCGATGAGTGTTTTTAACTTGATGTGTAGTTTTGAAATTATGTGACGCGCAATCTCAGTGTTAAGCCAGTTAAGCAAAGTTAAAGAAGTAGAGTTTACCTAAAGATTTACTATGAGAATTCCCATACAATTGAGATGCATCCAAACAGCTCATTGCTGCGTAGCAAATGGCAAAAATTTGTCGCATCAATTACTTTTCTAAGGTGCATTAAATATTAATGAAATGAGAGTATATATTTTTTAAGTGAATCCATATTCAAGTACAGCACTGGCTCAATAGTGTCTCTCTTGGGTTTCAATAATAATGGATTTGGTACACATTTACTCACAGATTTGCTACGTATTCACTCACAGGGGCTCACGTACCTCATCATGTATGGAAACTGTTTATGCTCACGTAAAAAAAATCGCCATTGAATAGAAAGGGTCAAGCACGATCGAGACGAGATCGTATTGCTACCTACTCTCGCGGCATGGCTCTGTTTCCTCAGTGCAAGGTTAGAGGTTTCCCTAATGAAGTTTATTTTGCTACGGATTACCCTGCAAGCGAAAGTCCAACATTGCCACTCAATACGGCTACCCTTGAACAAGATCGATACAGAACTCACCGGAAAGTCGTAAAAGCAGTAATAACTGAATATTGAACATCATACTTTCTGAATTTTGTAGAAAGTGTCGACCAATGACCTTTAACCATCACTTAGACATAAACTATGAGCCGAGGAAATTTTATTTAAGGGATTTCTAACCAAAAAGATCATGCTCTCTTTAGAAACAAAGTCCACCTCAACTTCTTTAACCACACATTCTCCTCTTTAGCTCATCCCTGAGCTCACTGCGACACGGATTTCCACCCACGATCCATGAAATTCTCCCACCCGCACTCCCCCGTCTTAGTCTTACAGTGACACTAACGAAGGTGTAGCAGAGGGCTGGTTTAAGAGGGAAAGAGATGGAGAGGAGTCCCCAAGCAACCAGAATTGTGACCCTCCTTACGCAGGGGAAAGGAATAAAAAAAAATAAAAAACGGGGCTCTGAATGGCCAAGACTGCCTACGGTGAGGGCGAAGGAAGTGGGCTCGAGGTGAGTGTTGCGAGTGAGCAGCTAAGGCGTGTGAGGGTGGCGCGAGGGCAGAAGGAGGGGGGGGGATTTAGGTGGCGGCCGGAGAAGGGCGAGGGGGAAGGCGGGGGCCGGCGAGAGGAACGCGGCGGGGAGAGACGAGATGGATGGTTCAAGAGGGCGAGAGAAGGAGTCGCCAAAACAAAAGACAACGCAAGGAGGGAGAAAAGGGGAGGGTTGGTGGTTGGAAAGAGGGAGAGAGAGAGAGTGGAGGGTGTGGGGAGATGGGGGCAGGAGGTAAGGACGGAAAGAATGCAGGTCGATACGTGCTGCCCTCTCTTATCCGGTCTCCGTGTTACATTTCCTGGCTACGCGAATGGTGAGGGATTTAAGGGGGAGGGGTTTGGCTCTGGGATTGGAGGGAGGAGGGATGGAGGTGGTCACGAGTGGAGGAAAAAGGTGTAGGGACTGAGGAGTGCGGTGGGAGGTTGAAGCGAGGGCAGGTGGGACCAGGGAGCGAGAGGGGGTGCCGCAAGGGTTTCTCTCCTACGAATCTCTTCTTCAACCTCCTCCCCTCCCACTTTCACGTAGGCGTCTTATGACCTCGCCCTTCAGCCGAACTCTCTTTTCCCCCATTTCACTTCTCCCTCCACACCAATCCTTACCACCCCTTTACCCTTACCACCCCAATCCCCTCATCCTCTCCTCCTCACCGCCGTCCGGATAAGGATCTCTCTCCTCGACGCAATTCCTCGGACCCACGCCCTTATCTCCCTCCCTCCCCTTTTACCCTTCTTCTAGCCCCCTTTCCCTTCACCCTCCTCCATTGGCCTCTTCCCACCTTATTTCCCACCTCCTCCTTCGAAAGTCTCTTTCATTTCCCTGAATCTCACCTCCTCCTTCCATCTCCGCTACTCGTCCCCACCTCGTCTTTTTGCGATTACCCCTATCTCGCTTATATCACTCCGTACCCCTGCCTTCCCCCAGCCCACCGTCCGAAATCTCCCCATCCCTCCAGAACTCTTCCTCTCTCCCCACACTCTGCCAGCCCTTCACCTACTATCTCGCAGTTTTCTGGCTCTTGTGCCTCTTACTTTGTACTTACTGTGGACGGTGGGGATCCAGATATTTAAACACGGTTTTTACTTTAACTCACGCACCTGCTGCTCTAATTCCTAGAAATAGCTGTGCCCTGCCACGAATCACGTTCCGTTAAAAATTTCAAGAATAACAAGGACTAAAGGGTACACCTCAGATCACATGAACGTTTCTTTCGGGCTGGTCCCTGAGGGGGTCGGCCGGTCGACGGAAGAAAAGACGGAAAAGACCCGGCGCCGCTCGGCAAATGTTTACTCTGTCAACTCCAGTTGAGGTCGATGTTAGGTGACACTTTATTACGTTTACGAAAGTGACGAGGCGGTGTTATTTCATTCATGCGTAGTTTCTTCAATGGAAGGGGTATTTGAAAAGTTCTGGTTTGAGGAGAACTTTCTCATCCAAATCCGGACTGCTTGAGGCGAGAATCATCATGCTTGACGAACATTTCTGAGTGAGTCGATTTTTGCAATAAAAAATCACTTTCAGAAAAGCCCACGTCTTGGGTAGGAACTTCATCCTGTTGCAATGGTTTACTGTAGTAGCAAAAAAAGTGAAAAGGTATGTTTTTAAAGCTATACACGATATTTATAATTTACGGGGCTCCGAATAAGTTTTACACTAATATTCATTTCCCAAGGGAATGTGGATCGCCCTGTTCTCGATAAAATATTCGAAAAAAGCACAGCATAATACAAATATTTATGAAATTTGGAGTAAAATATAACTTAAATGTTTAGAATTTAGAAAAAAACTGTTGAATATAAAAATAAGTGTCTCCAAAAGTGGTTCTATAGTTTCATTTGCGGCTTTCGGTGTACCTTTTTTGATGGATTCCCATTTTTCCTCGATAGCACTCACCACTATGCCTCATCTATGTTTTTATCTACAGCCTACTGATTTTTCTTCCTTATCAACCCATTTACTGCTTCTACATTCCATTTCCTAACCTGTCACCCCACTCTCATCTTTTTGTATCTAAATCTAAACCAGTGATGACTAACCTCTGTCTCCTACAGAACTCGATTGCACTCTCCCCGCGGTCATTCCTCGTATCTAAACCATAGTCCCCAACCTCACCACTACCTCTTCCTTCGCCTACCGTCTCATTCTAATCCCATATGACTATCAAATATTTCCCTGCAGGAATACACCCGATTATGTCCTCTTACTCATCGTTGATGCTATCGACTTCTTCCTCTTTATTATGGCTCGGTGGAATGAAATACTTCGTTCGTCGGTTCTGCCTTTATCTCTACTACTAATATTAAATTCGTTGGTTGTTCTATGTTTACTACGCTTCTTCCTAGCTCTTTATTCAATATTATGCCAACTTCTCGTTGGATCTCGACCCAGCCGCTGTATATTTTTCCATAACTTATATAAAAAACCATAAACACAGTAATCAACCCGAAGGTCGGTTTAGTAGGTGATGGTAGAGCTCACCCATGTACCAAGCCCGACGGCGTGTGAATATTCACACATCAGGGTAGGGGGGCCAGTCCCTTTCCCTGTGCCGGTTATGGTTTCCCAGGAAGATCTGGTGCCCGAAAAATCAACTAGCTTGGGTGGAGCTGCTGCAGGAGGGTGCTGCTGCAGCTCCACCCATAACTTATATACATATATATAGCGTGTCATTCTTACATACATATATGTAGGTGGTCTAGCGGGTAGAGCGTTGGACTGCTGACCAGAGGGTCCCGGGTTCGATTCCCGGGCAAGGCACTTTGGGCACCTGCAGCTCCACCCAAGCTAGTTGATTTTTCGGGTACCAGATTTTCCTGGGAAACCTTAACCGGGAACTGGCCCCCCTACCCTGATGTGTGAATATTCACACGCCGTCGGGCTTGGTACATGGGTGAGCTCTACCATCACCTACTAAACCGACCTTCGGGTTGATTATTGTATTTATGGTTTTATATACCACAGCACGCACACATAAAAAGAACACTCACAATAATGTCTTGATAATTTCGACGGACTCGAACTCCGTCTTCTTCCGAAGATATGACCTATCATATCTTATCTTCCGAAGAAGACGGAGTTCGAGTCCGTCGAAATTATCAAGACATTATTGTGAGTGTTCTTTTTATGTGTTCTCGTGCTTTGTGTTACTGTCTAAGTTATATATATATATATATATATATATATATATATATATATATGTATATAACTTTTGGACGGCACAATAGAACACATAATAAAACAGATTACACGTAAAAGGAATCCCGTAATTCTGCTTTACTCTCTTCTATTCCTATCCCTTTACACGCAAGTTCACACAACCTATCATTCGACGAATGCTTTTCCCTAACAGTTCTAGAATCCCTACCCGATTCAGCCACCAACATAGAGGTGAGAACTCGCGAATCCGCATACATCCTATATTTCCGATCCTTTAAAATTCCCACCCTTAACCGCCATCTTTAATTTCCTTCCCAACAGTCCCTAAACCTTTCAGCCCCCTCCCCTCCTCAGGAACTCTTCCCTCAAAACCTCTCAGTATGACCTGAAGAAGGCCTCGGAGTAGGCCGAAAGCTCAAATGATCTACAGTGTGAGTGTCCTTTTACGTGATATCTGTTTTATTCTGTGTTCTATTGTGCCGTCCAAAAGTTATATTGCTCTCGTCAGTGCTTCCGCATCATCGATATATATATATATATATATATATATATATATATATATATATATATATATATATATATATATATATTATTATTAGGTAATCTACCGGTTAAGGTAGGTTTTTGGATGGACACAACTATCAAATAAACATTTTGTGACTCCCCACCTAGCAAACTAATCTATATCAGGTCCCTCTTCATCTCGGTGTACTTCTTTCCTCCCTTCATCCCATCCAACATCCCTATCCTGTTCCTACCCTTACCTCGCTTGCCCAACATTCTCCCCTCTATTACCCTCTTCAACATTCCACTACCGCCCAATACGCCTTTCATCCATTTTTCCTGCCTCCATAGGATTTCTCTCAACAAACCCCTCTCCTCCCCCACCATTCCTAGTACTTCCTCATTTGTTTTCCTTTCGGTCCATTTCACCTTCTCCATTCTTCTCCACACCCACATTTCAAAAGCCTCCAATCTACGTCTATCCTCCTGCTTCAGCGACCACGTTTCCGCGCCGTACATAGCTACGCTCCATATCAGAGTTTTTACGAGTCTTGTCTTAACATCCCTACTCAACGTCCCCGTCATCAACTCCCTCCTCCTTGAGAAAGCCTCCTTGCCTAGCGCAATTCTTCTCCTTACGTCCCTACCACTTTGACCGTGTTGGTCCAAAACACTTCCGAGATATGTAAACTGTTCTACCTGCTCTATTTTTCCCCGCCTATTTTAATATTTAGCTTAGCCTTTTTCTTTCTGGAAAATCGTATAACCTTTGTTTTCCTAATATTGATTCTCATCCCATATTTATCGCACTGAACCTCCAATTCACTCAACAATGCTTGCAACCCCTTGGCTGACTGAGCAACTAATGCTTGGTCATCAGCAAACCTAACCGATTTTACGAATTCCCCTCCGACTTTCATTCCTACCTCCAGTTCTTCCCATGCCTCTTTAATCATTTCCTCTACATATACGTTGAACAGTACCGGTGACAAGGGGCAACCCTGCCTTACACCTCTTCCTAACACTGCCCATCCGGACTCTCCGTTCCCCACTCGCACCTGAGCAGTCTGAGACATGTACAGGTTGCGGATCAGTCTCCTGTCCCTCCAGTCCATTCCTATTTTCTGCAATACACGCATTAATTTTTCCCAATTCACTCTATCAAACGCTTTTTCGAAATCTACAAAACAGGCAAAAACGTCCTGATTGTATTCTATATTCCTCTCGACTAGTGATCTCATTACTGCAATGGCATCACGCGTACCCCTTCCTTTCCTGAACCCAAACTATATATATATATATACATGTACATGTATGTATATGCACACATACATAAGATCGTGGTCGCAATGGAGATAACACGTCCATGAATCAAGCTGATATGATTCACTTTCCATGTAAAAACATTTGCGAGAGTTCTAGCTCAGAGTATTTTATAGCATTTGCTAGAACTCTTGTTTATTTTGCAATTTCTAGTTTATGGTTAAATTCTCCGAGAAAATCATTGCCATAATACTTGATTCAGCCTCGTCTTCTTTTTTCTCTTCCAGTTTATTCGTAGAAAATTGTGAGGAAATAATACGGAATACAGGACAAGAAAAATATCAAAGAAACTGAAATATTTTTGTTTTCTTGGACATCTCGGCAAAACTGTTTTGCAGGTTATCAGAAATAAAAAGAATGACCTAATCTAAAAGTCTAAAAAAACTAAATTATTTCACAAAATTACTTCCCACTGCTTATTCAAACGTATCTTTGACAATAATATTTTATACAAGAGAGAAGAGGTGAAAAATAACTTATCAAGAAGTTTATATATTCACCTTTTAAAAATGAGAATAACATCGAAATATCCACTATTCTCGAAGTTTCGTTTTTACATGGAATCGAGAATTCAAAACTCCATAGGAAGGATTAAAAATTCTGAAAAGGCTTGAATAATACTGCAGCATAGCAGTGAGAGTAGACATTACCCATTATTCAATAAACACATTGATATAAGTATTAGAAATTTAAACGTACTTCTTGTTTATACATCACCGCCTTTGAATATAATGAGCGAATTAAATTATTGCTTTACCCATTCAGCAATGTTTATGTGAAATAAAATTATGCATTTTGGCGTGAGAAGTTGGTGAACTGTTTTAAACCGTAAGCGAGGTAATTTCAAGGATCAATATGATTAGTCGAACTGACCACAAATTAACAATATTATAAATATCTGTCACAGCATCAACTTATCTTAGTTTAGCTGCATATAATTTAAGCATAAAACAATACTATTGAAATTCAAAATAAATACTATACTTAGTTTTAAAATAAAAGTCGCAACGCTACAAATAGGTCAGTACGATACAAAGATTTTGAAACCATGGAAAGAAAGTACCCTAGCTTCGCGGTCGTTCATAATGCCTATCATTATTAGAAAATACGATACAACCTCGAGTCAGTGTACACATAGGAAAATTTGTTACAATTCAACATATATTATTATAAATTTCAAAAGCTGCCTCAACATCAGTTTTAATCAGCTGCCTGGAGGATGCTTGGAATCGATGAATTACCCTGGCATCGTACGAGGATAACTTTTGGAATTTAAGAGAACTGTTTTGACATGCTATTCCTTAAGGCCCGTTTCCTGTTCTCCCTGACAACCACAGCGCAATAAATAGGCAATGTATTCAAATGAAATTAGTCTACGTCAAAAGGCCAGGGAAAGTGCCAGCAAATCCAATAAAAAAATTTAAACCAAAGCAGAAGAATTCATGTTTTTGAGAGAGGAGAAAAATTTTTGAAAGAGAGAGAAAGGATGAGCACGTGAAAAAAATGAAGACCTCGCTCTTGCGTGCTTGCAACCGTCCAATTAGCAAATATTTAAAATAAAGAACCAATTTTGAACGCGCGGCGAGGAGAGGAATTGGTACTCTATCCTCCACCCACCTCACTCCCACCCCCTCTCACTTACTTCGCTGCGTCTTTCTTCTCAGCCAACCGAGCAACACAAGGGGAAATGAGACCCGGGAAGAAATGGGAAGACGAGGACAAAGGCGGCGGGATAAGGGGGAGGAGACTAAGGAGATGGAGGAGAAGGAGAGAGCACACGGAAGAAAGGGCGAGGGAGTGCGAAGGGTTAGGAGGGAGGGGTAAAGAGGGGACAAAAATACACGAAAAGATTTCGCTCCGGAGACTCCAAGGGCGCGCTCCAGAATCCCTCATAATATCCCGAGCGAAGAAAATGTAATGATAAAAATGAAGAAAGGGATAGGAAGGGGGAAATTCCTCGCGGCTTTTTGTGGAGAGAACCCTCTCGGAAAACTCGTGCGGGCCCGCACCCTGAGGATTCCATTCCACTTATTTATCCTATTCCATCTCCTTATTTATTTTCGTTAACCCCCCCTCCCCTCACCCTCGCTCCTTCATCCCTTTTCCTCACCTCACCTCCCACTTGCCTCTCCTAGTACCGACCATCCCCTCTCTCCTCCTACCGGGTTCTTCACGCTCCTCGAGAGCCTTCTTCCCTTTTTCTCGCTCAGCGCCCAAGGATGAGGTTTTTACGGCCTGGGTGATGCCTGGGTGTCCCCTCTACCCAGTCTCCTCTCCTCCCTCCCCCACCTCTCAAAGCCCACGGATTGCGTGCGCGGGCGTTCGCTTTGCTGGAGTTTTGCGTGCGCTAGTGCTCCTCGAAAAAATGATTGCCGTGCTTTTCAGGGGTGAGCCACGGAGTGCCCAATATTTGAGGTCGAAATATCGCTCAATGCCCATATGCGGCTTCTAAATATCCTAAATCTAGATCGCTATCTGGAGGTATGCACTGCGAATAAATCAAACGCGGGCTATCGCATAGGGTGTGGGTACATATAAAAATATTACCAACGCAAGAAAAAAGGAAATGAGAGAGCGAAAGAAAAATGGCGGTTAGCAGGGATTGGTTAAAAAAAAAGCATAAAGAGCAACACTTGATTTAAATGAGTTAATTTAGGCTCAAAATGAACTATCAAGGAGATAGAGAGAAAATATTAAAGTACCGAACACGTGTCTAAAAAAATGTTGGTAACACCTAAAGGATCATTGTTAGTGAACCTCATCAGCGTGTCATAATTTCAATGAAACACTTTGGCAGTACCATTAACTGCTTCTGAGACTAATAAAATAGAACTTAATTAGCGATACTTATAAATGTGTCTACAGTCACAAATTAACCTTGAAACTACAAATATGAGTACATTACCAAAATCAAGCTAAAAAACCAAATGAATGTGGAACTTCTGCCCTTTGTGAAAATATTACCTTTATTCGGATATTCTTGCTTTAACCTGCCTCTGGCAATTAACTCTTGAATACAATTCAGAAAGAGACACTTGGTGTTGAAATAACCATACATTTCAAGGATATGACATGATCACAATTATGGGTGGTTACAGCAAATTCTACTTTTTAATAAAAAAGAGACAGCAAACTGGATGTTTAATTTCTCAGGCCACTCAAAAAGAAGCGGTATGAAAGTAATTTTCCACGCATAACCCCATTTTCACACCTTTATTATGGCTTCACACTTAAGAGGATAACTATTAGTATTCTAAGACAATGTATATGACAACTATTTAGTATCATAATTATGCGCACTTAAGTCCGTTATGAGAAAAATAAGCTAACCCAGGTTACGTGTTTGGGTCCTCTCATAATATAGGACCGTCAAACGTAGAAAAATACGACGAAAAAGTATTAAAATCACTTGAATTGCTGAATTGATTGGAGGTGACATGTTATCGATTTTTTAATAGTATTTCAAAAATTCTGATTCCTACTCAATCAATAATTATACAATGATATTGCACGTAGTGAATTTTATTTGTCTCCAATGTTGAGGCTTTATTATTTCATGGAACTATTCGCAAAGGCCAATGATACGGCTGACGTTTCGGTTAATCAAATAAATTATGCGAATTAAAGGATAAATATTTCTCCATTTTTATATGAAAATTGACAATTAAGTAAACCAATTCGTTTTTCAACTGTTTGAGCAATACCTTATGGGCAATAAATAAAATGTGTCGGCGCATATGAATCCTCAAACAATATTGAGCAAAGCGTTAAAACTGTATTATATTATGTAGAAACAATTATTTCTTACATATCATTAAATACGCATCTAAATCCACGTGTTACATAAATATATTTTCAACTCGAGTTCCAGTGCCATAAACATCTTAGCTGTCAATATGAAATGAGGGAAGACCCTTCTTGGACTTTTAAAAAGAGCCTCAATTTATTTTTTATTTTAGTTTTTCTCAAGCTTTCCTTAACCCAATTGAAAATAGACCATCTGTAGAAATTTGCTAAATCTGCTAGCAATTCATTATTAGGCTGCGATCAAATAGTAAGGCACATGTAAATAACCCTGCTTCACTACCACTCTAATATTAAATGTACAATGGCCAGTTCCTTTATCCTGATCGGAAGGGCTAAGAACAAAGTCAACAGTAAGCGACGCGTCTGCTTCAAACGATTATTCAGACTGACGATAGAGCTCTCACCTATAACGTTCTATTCGGTGCCGAGCTCTACTGACTTGATATTGCTGTAATGTTTGCTGTAGAAATTCCATTGCTAAAGCATTCCGATCCCTCGGAAACAACTATTCACAGTTCTTAACTTTCCATCTTTTAACCCCTTCTATTGCTTTTATTTATACCTTCTACTCAACCCACGTCGCCCAAATTCTCCCTCTTATTTCCTATTCGCTTTTACTCCCCCTGCTTCTAACTGCCGAGAGTATTAACTACTGAAACATTAGCGGCACAATTATTTCCCTTATTTATTTATCCTCCCTCCATTTCGCATCGTGGGGGCACCCGAAAAACAAAAGGCCTTGAGGTTGAGAGTAATTTTCATTAAGCGACGCCTTGCCTTCATTACCACCCAGCGGGAACAACGTCCACGACCGAACGGCAAGACCTTGCAATAAGGGAGCACACCGAAATGTGACCCCATCACCCTCCCATTTCCATCTCTCACATTATTTCTTTGCACCTAAACATTGGGAATGGCACAGCTCTCCCCAGACTCAACTTTCACTATCCAGTGATTAAATTTCTCTTGAATTCTAACAGTTTCATTCAATGCATACGAGTAATGGGGCAGGCAGATAAATGGAGGCTGAATAGGATAGTACTTTGCCTACCAGTTACCATTTTAGTGCCTTGGGATTATCGCTTACGCACGCCGAGAATTATTCGTACAGACGAGACATTCGAAAAATTAAATGCGTACGCCTTTCACCACATTACTATTTAGTCAGGGACTATTTTGGTGAAAGTCTGCGTAAAAGCTATTCATATAATATTATTAATAAAGTACTCCTTACTTATTTTTAGTAAGCCCCACTCTCACACCATTTAGTGAACGACCTTTTTACATTCTGACGGCTCCAATGTTGCTGACCGCACCAATCTAGTTTCATCTAAATTATGTCCCCACTGTTCCCGTATATTTTACCGCCGCCTATTGATCCCGCACGCCCCTTCTCCTCGATCCCCGTTTCTCCCATTTCCCGTATACGGTTTCTTCTCACTTTCCTTCCCTATCGTCCTTCCGAATTCCACACATCTCCGCCGTTAGGCCCCGTATCGCCGAATGGCATCACATTCCCACGCCACTCACCGCTCGCCCACCGCCTCCATCCTCCCAGCATGCACCCAACATTACAACTCCATTCCCTGGTCGCCGCCGCCTTTCCTTTCTTCCCCAGCTCAACCATCGCCACATGTCCTGCCAGGTTTACTGCTAACGAGCTCGTCCACGAGCAAGAGAGAGAGAGAGAGGAACCCACCGGGATATACGTAACCAGTCGCCGCTACAAAATTCATCCCCTTAAAGCCGTAGCTCCCCGCCGTTTCCATGGACTCCCTCTCGGCACCTCGGTCCCCGCAGCACCAAGCTGCAGGCAGCACCAACGACACGCCCGTGCTACTTCATCCTCTCCCGAGCTTTACACACATGTGCCCTTGGCAGCACGACGGCTAAGCCCAAAGCCCATGTAACGTCAAGGGAACGTTTCCGGCAATTGCCTAACGATACGAAGGAAGCGATAAGTTACGGATCACCACCGCTGCTAAGATTTTGACGGATTCTTTTTCATGATCCCCCCATCGACGGCTATTTACGCGTGGAATTAGGGGAGGACGCTCCGTTTGCAACGACTTCAAGCCGCAAATTTCTCCAATTCCTTCTCCACCTCACTCCGAACCCCCTTGGGAATTAACTTGGATCCAACCTCAATTTTTACGTTGAAGTGACGTTTATCGATATCCGCTAATTTTTACATTACAGTTAGGACCACTAAAATTTGAAATCCGAAAAAAATTAAACCCTTTTATAAAAAATGAAAAAGTAGAAAACATCAAAGATTCGTTAGGACCTTTCCACTAACAAATCTTTGATGTTTTCTATCGCATTCCCAGTCTGCTCTTCCCAGGTTGGCCACTAAATCTTATCGTTCGTAATTCATGATTTTTACGACCGGTCGGTCACGGCGACGAGCGATCCACGCGTTTAACACCTGCCCACTCACCATCCACTCTTTGAATTCAATTCGTTTTATCGATTTCCCTCCAGTGACCCCTTTCCCTTTTACTGGGAGCAGGAGTTCCAAAAATGATGTCGTTAAATGACGACTATGAAGAACTCGACACATCCTGACAGAATGACATCAAATGTTAGCATTTCATTGCCCTGATGCGCATTTCTGAATTCTTTTGTTCGTAATTTTCAGTTTAAGCGTAATGAAACTCACTTTTCATTTTATTGAAATACAAAAAAATTAAAAATCAAAAAGGTTCCAAAAATTATTAGAAATAGTCAGATAAAATAAGTACTTAAAACGACGAGCAACAAAGTGGATTCTGAATGTTGAAAAATAAAAACTTGGTAAGTTCCACTGAGTTTAAAAAAAACTAAATTAAATTTAACTTAAGTTTTACTTCATTTAATTTCAAATGAAATGCATTGGAGTTAACAAAGTTTTTCTTTTTCAAAATGCATCATGAAGTTCCATAACGTTGAGCCTAGTTCAAGTTGAGATAGTTCAAGGTGCATTCTTCTAAAACACATCAAGGAAGGTAATATATTATCAACTGTAAATATTTTTAATAACTCTTTTCCCTAATACCGCCCTGTTTGGAACATTCAATATAATTAAAATTTTCAAATATTAAGTTCCGTTCTTCTCCGTTAAGTTCAGTCTTTCTAAAAATGTTGGTCAAAAAATGTCTTTTGTCACTTAAAGGATTAACCAAATCGTAGGAACGGGAAAGATTTTTTTCTCAGTTTCAGCTTCATTTCTTCTTTGACTCATGATTATTTCACACCTCAGTTTCGCAAAGAATTTCTTGAACTTGCGTTTTGAATAGATTTTAATAACCTTCAAGTGAGGAACCTTAAAACCTTGGAACCTCGGAGGAAATTTGCCAGCTCGCCAAATCGTAGAGATTGGAAACTCTTCCAGAAGATGGCCGTAAAAATATAACTTTTCAGGACAAGCTTCCACCAAAATAAAATATGATGGTATTAAAATTTCAATTTCCATTTCACAGCTGAAATGACTATTCGTACAGACAAGACATATTTCTCGCTCATAATATTCTCATCTGCATACACCTCGTTTCATTCTCTCCTTATTACCTTTGCGTCGTGAATAAATTAAACTTCTATGTAAGTATGTCATAGACGCCATTAATGTATATGTTAGAAAATTTTGCACCTGTAGGAGTTTGAAAATTTTCCACTGAAAATAATTTCTGATACTATTTTATGCATTCCGCAATGAAATTAAATTCCACCATGAAACATCAATTTATAATAATCCTCTGACATGATTTAAGATTATCGCTTTAAAACTGCTAGGGATTTAATAATTAAAATCAGGTTCACGAGTCCAAATATATAAACGAGTATATTTATATATCCAGCACGGAATATCATTCTAGACAGCTCTCATTTCCTCTCCTTGATGAAGAGTATCGCAAGCATTTTTTTCTGGAAGCGGAATTTTTTAATCAGGTCAGAGAAAATCTTCCGTCTATGCCGGTAGGTTTTTCGTGTGATAGTTTTTAATGTCAAGAGAGTATTAGGGGGAAACTTTTAGAGACTAACTTTGATATCTGCGGAAGAATGGCCAAAAACTCTTTTTGAGTCCCGAGTTGGTGGCAAAGTAAAATAATTCGATAGATTCCAATTTAAGTAACAAAAAGTGGTGAAGGAAAGAAGCTTCGAACGAGGATAAAATATAAAAAGGGATAAAATGCAACACAAAGAGTGGAAAGAATGATAGAAGAATGCTTATTGCTCTGAAAAGGAACAAAGACGCCATAAATTTCTTTTATTGACGACTTTCTCACTCGCCCGGATTTCAATCAACGACAATTTAAGCCTTCTATTATTCCATAGTCTTCTCCAATGAGTCAATTTTTCTACTTATACCACGAAAAGATGCAGCAATGAATAAATGGTGGACGATTAATTAAATTAAAGAATAGTACTTATAATCAACTACCTAATTTATAAAATGAGGAAATGTTTCCAGAAATTATGCACCATTTTGAAAGCTGGAAGTGGAATATTGGTATCTCATTACTAAGTGATTGTTATCCTTGTATTAGATTTAGAAAAAAATAAGGGCCGAGGAGGAATAGCTAATTACTTTAATGTCAAATCTCAGAATCTCCCAAAGAGGAGGAACAAAATTATAACGCATATATGTATGTATCAAAGCAAATGTATACAGCTGACACAAAAAAACCTACAAGCCTAAAAATATTACCAAAATTTAATATATTACTATGAAAAAATTCTATGGTATAAACGGATAGGACTTGTGCTGCTGTAGAGTTAAGATAATATTATCAAAGTTGGTAATATTCTCTGTTCGAATATCATTCCAAGAAAATCATTCATATGAATTTACAAAGTAAATTATTTCTACCAATTTAGTTACGACGTTATTGCATTCTATAAGAACAAATTAAAATTTGAATGTAACCAGAGATAATGAATAATAGATGGAAGCACTTTTCTATTTTCTATTCTTTTCTATTAATCATTATATTCGGCTTCCACCAAATCACGCCTAAAGCTCCTCAATTTGTTTTTAACCAGAGATATGTAGATCTTGAAAATAAAGTACGCTTCAGAAAGCATGCCGAGAGCTATATGGGTTTAATAGAGGTACTGACACGATAGACTTTGAAAACTACGCGAACTATATCCTACAAAAATGCATCAATGTAGGGAGGTAATTATGAGCGTGAAGATCCATTAACACGGATGAGCCGATTAAAAATATATCGGTGGCGAACATTTTGCTGCACAAAGATTTTGAAAATTTAAAAAGGAAACAACAAACTGAGAGAGGCAGCCATTTGGGGGAAGTGTGGTGCTCGGACACGCCGGGAGTCGCCCTTGCAAAGCAGGAGCCCAGACCACTCCGCACCCACCGACCCCACCTCTTCCCGCGACCGGAGGTCCTTGTGGACATCCCCTCCTACCCCTGCCCCCCGGACCCCTCGCCCAAGACCCCCTCCGCCTCAATTATCCGTTCTAGTGAAAGAGGGATGGCCCTCGCAGACAACCGCATAAAAGAGCTTTTAATTGACGCCAACCGAGGAAGGCGCACCACTTCATTAACTCCATCTCTCGGAGCGAAACGCAAACCGCCCTCCGAACCCCAAAGAGATGAGGACGTCGGAATGCTCTCTTCCGGGGCGCTATCCTTTTTAATCCCGCCTTCCATTTTATTTATATCAGGTGAGGGAGAAGGGGTGGTGGAGGGAAACGGCGGAGGTGGGAGTAGATGAGGAGGCAGCCACGGAGAACCGGGCCGTTCATTAGCACCGGCCACGGGATAAGAGAGCTTGGGGGCTGGGCGTTGCGGCCGCGGGACGGGCAACCATGGGAACGTAGAGCGAGTCGAGCGGGGGCGGTGGCGAAGCACCAAGATCCGGCCACCCGGAGAGCGCGTCCCTCCTCCCCGTCACCACCCCTTTCGGATGGGTGGACGGTACAAACCGCCGCATCCCATCCCTTCCCCCACCAGCACACTAAGACCCCGCCTTTCCGCGGAAAATCTCGCCTTATCGCATTACGCTTTGTGCTCGCTACATAGTATATGCTTACGGATTCATCCCTATCTCTCCGCATAAGGTCCTTCCATCCTTCTCTGTGTGTACCCCATCGCCCGTTCCTCGGGCTCCTTGTTTGCCCTCGAATCAGAGTGCCTGCCTCATTCATTTCTCTCGAGCGGAATGAAGAAAACCACCTCTTTCACTTAGTCTGATGGATCTCGTTGATGAGCAGCAGCTCCATTTCGATATTATCCTATTCAAGTGGCCTCTCGTCGCGGCGTGGTCCCTAGGCCGAATCGCACACGAGAAGCTAATTGCAAAATGGGAAGATTAGAAAAGAGGATTCTCATCCATAACACTTTTCTAACTCTAGAGCGAGAAAGGATCTCTTCCATGATGTGACTAGAACAAAATTTGGTGCTGTACTATGAAAATTTCACTCGTATTACAACTAATGCCTCATAGCAATGTCTATAGTGGCTCAGGAGTAAGAACAATTTATGTAAGAGCAATTAGGTTGATCATTATGCAAATTTCATTATAGTACCTACTGTTTGAGTTCATAATTTCAGAATAGAGTACTCATAACGGTAAGAATCGATAACATACATACACGAGCCCGGTAGTATGATGCTAGATCCCTGTCCAAATTGATTCGAATTGAAACGTGACATCACGTAGTCCTTACACTAAATTAAAGTTGCATGTCCCGTTATTGATCTGTCTGAATGCTTAATCCTGACATCCATAGTTGGCAGAGGGATGTGTAATTCTCTCCTCCACTTCCATTTCCGTGATTCCACAACCTTTAAATTCTAATGAAAATTACAGAATTATTTCCGTTTATAAAGAATGGTTGACCAATGAATATTAATTTGAAAATAAATCGCTGATAGAATGCTAGTTGAGTTTAATTTATATTAAGCACTGGTAAGCCATTTAAATATCATTGAACTACCTGCCATTATGATAATTACTCATGAAAAACTCGTAATTTGAATTCAACCAGTGAAACTCTCGAGGAGACCGCATTCATCTGTACATCAATTCAAGTTATCTAGAAGTGAATTTTTAAACCCAAAAGGTTAGAATATTGCGAATCTTAAACCACTTAACATCAATACGTCCTTAAATTTCTCAGTAGGGACACGGTTATTCAGCCTTGCTCACACTTGGAAAGGATCCCGGGAGGATTTAAAATCGCTTTGATTTTTTTTATCTCTCCCGAAAGTTAGCCCTGTGCAGCAAAAGTCGTATTAAATTAGGTGAACCCTTTGAATGCATCCTAACTGGCAGGAACTCAAATCCATTACCGAGAACGAAATTGGAAAATTCCCAAATCCACAAAAATTATTGTTCCGCTCGCGGAAGTGCAGCAAGATATGACATTTTTGGCAACGTCTCGAAAGATTCCGTCTAATGATCACATTTAATTGGCCATTGACAGGAATATAGGAAGACGATGAATTTGGAAATGCACTCAAACCGTCAGTTCTCCGTTCCAAGATGCCAATCAAGCTAATTATTCTAAACCGAGCGTGGAAGGTTTGATCTTTTACTTCGACGACACCTCTCTCTCTCTCTCTCTTGCTCACGCACCCTCAAATAAACCATTAGGAACGTTCATACTGAGATAGCCGCACACCTTTAAGCATGGAATTCAACTTGTGAGTGGGATTCAATTGCGTTACAAGGCCTTGTAATGCAATGCCAGGTTCCTCAAACACCATTTTCATGCCTGAGACAGATGGATACGAAGCCCGTTTTCACTAGATAACTAAATGTAATGGACCATAATGGCACGAAAAGAAAACACATTACGCGAGAAAATACACGCGAGAAAACCATTCGTTTGGTATTCCGTCATACTGCATAATATGGATCAAGTCATTATGGAACACCGCAATGTCTACCCACTACATCCTCAAATATATCTGGGCCATACTCTCTCGACGGTATTTACCGTAGGAATACTGACACCTTCTTTTATCATTTAATGCGGGCAAATGTACCGTTTTCAGAAATATAACGCAGAGATTAAATTTATCCGCTTCGGGTAAATGGAGTGATTGTCATTATCGCGCAATGTGTGAGGTAATATCGAATTCATAGTGCTGAATATTTCTGCCATTTTATCCGGATGATTTTATCTTCCGATTTAGTGAGGGTTAACGATACTTCTCCATTTGTGAAAAGTAAACTTGAGTGACCAGTAATTTAATATATGTCATTACGCTATTCTCAAACGGAGATGTCTCCATCCTATTTCGACAGATGTTCATTAAGCCTTAACAGCATTTTGACAGGAGTTGGTAGAAAATGGCCTAGAGCTGAGGTGCTGGTATCAAAACTCCGGGCGCAAAGATATCAATCACTCCACGCTTTACGAGGCTCAAACAGCGAATAAAGTCTAATTATTCCGTATGTTATGAGTGGGCTTAATTTCGATATGGGTTGCCGCATGGAACCATTCTGATGTGTCTGGCGTATCACACGGATTTTCCCGCCTGCCTTCCTTCCCTCCCGCGCAACGCCAACGGGAGAGGCTTCTTCCGGGACTCGCACTCGAAAGACGAGAAACCCTTTCACTCTCGACAGCCAAGCTCTCCGTTCCACAAGGGATGGCGCACAAGGAAGGGGAGGCGGGGTGCGAGGGAGCGCGCACAACCTTTTCGCCGCTCGCCTCCGACGAACCCGACATCCTTCCCGCTCCAACCCCAAGCCCCCTCTGCCACTCCCTCTCACAACCCCCTACAACACCCATTCATCCCCCATTACGTTCCCTTGAACTTGAGCCGACGCCCCTCCTCTTAAAGTACGCACATCTCGCCGCCGTCTTAGGGCTCGATTCCTGCGGCGCCGACCCTTTGCCCCCCCCCTTCCCCAAGGCGTCCCTCCCCCTCACTCTGCAGGATAAGTTCTCCCCATTGAGCAAAGTCTTTTCGAAATAAGGACCGGTTAATGGGAAGGAAAGGGAGAGACGGGGTGGTCGGACGGAAGGAAGCGGGAGGGGGAGTAAACGATTGTTCTGGCGGCGGCGGGACGGAGCGGCGGCGGCGAGTGGGGGTGGTGGGGTGGGGAGGACGCGAGAGTTGTTGGTGACGACGGGAGGGGGGCGGCGCGAGATGGGACGGAGAGAGGGGACGGGGAGAGGGGAGGGAGCAGTGAGATGGGATGATTTGGAGCGTGGAAGTGGGGGGTGTGGGTGGAAACCGTGGGGGAACGGAGAGGGAGGAGAGGTGGAAATGGTGGGGGGGGGTTGCTGTCGGAGGAGAAGTCGTCCCGGTGTAAAGGGGGAGAGAGAGAGAGAGCACCCGGCAAATGGTGAGGAAGACGGGAAGGAGAGTTTTCGGGAAGAGAGAGGGAGAAGAGGGAGATAATAGGGGGAGGGTGATGTGGGGATAGACACTTGAGGAGGAGGGGCAAATGAGAGAGAATGTGTGCGGGTGGAGGAGGAACATTCTGTGGGGAGGAGTTGGAGGGACGAGCAGGGGCGGGGGGTGGAGAGCGGGGTTGAGTCGGAAGAGACATCCTCTGGGTGACGGAGCTCGGCGAAAAGTAGAGACATTTACGGATGACAGGCAGTGAACTAAGGAAGAGCGTGATATCAAGTGTGGCTGTAAAAAGAGACAAAAGAGCGAAACGGTAGGAGGCGGAAGGAAGAGATAGAACGGGTGGGGACGGGGCGGTCAGGGGGATCTGCGACGGGAGGAGGTAGGCGAGGGAGTGGAGAGAAGGGATTGGACGAGGTATAGGGCAGATAATAGAGGAGGGTGGTAGATCTGAGAGGCGGCTAACAATAAGTTGACAAAGAGAATATTGAATAAAAACGAGTGCTTGTGATTTCGGAGGAGAAACAGAGAAATATTTTTTTTTAAACATGATCAGTAACGCATTGAATGAAGGAGATAAATTGATAGATAAGTCAAGGAGTGAGTCTACTCCTCCCATCTAGTCCCATATGAGTTACAGCTTTTAGATGAGGGAGATTTCCTGCGTCTGAATTGTTTTAAAAATCATCGACTTTTACCGTGCGTCTTTCCCCTTCCCTGTAGTTTTTTTTGGCAGTTGAACAGTTTAAAAGACCAGTTATACGATAAAGGAAAAAAATGAACGATTCTGTTCCATGCTCGAGGAAATGTTGATTATTACCGGAACTGTAATAAATGGAGGAAGGCTGAGCCAATAAACACGGGGGCGTAATAATGTATCATGGAGTCACCACTGAAAGTGTTTTGTTTAGTTCTCCAAAACTGTGATGATGAACAAGAGGTAAAAGTGAGTTCAGTAATTTAGCATTCCATTACCTTCCGGGAAACATAAATATTAATTTTGAACGAGGAAAACTAGTGCCGATGATGAAGGAATGAAAATCACCAGAGCTTTCGATGTAAACAGTCGAATACCAGGAAAACTGTAATAATTTCCATGCACTAAAGGAAAAAAACTCTTCTACCCCTTGACTCGGCACATCTCCAAGCACCAGTGATAATAATTAATAGAGCGAGACTTGTGAATCTAATGAAATACGGTTACGCAAGGATACAAGTAGTTACAATAAGGCACACAAAGCAAGACAACCACTTACACGATCCATTAAATTTATGTTGGCCTATTTTAAATGTCTCCGTAAACGGGTAGGCTACGCTTCCAATGTAGCAACAATACATTACTGAGAGGAAGTTACGCTATATAAAATAAAATATTAATTCAAAGTATTATATAGGTTCCGAAAATAACATAATCAAGGAAGTACGAGGGTCATCCGGAAAGTAGTACCCGTTCGTGCCGCATGAAGTGCTGACGACGCGAGTAGCCGCTGGACGAGGTCAAATAGCTTCAGTGGCTTGTCTGCCTTCTCTGAGCCAAGTTGCGTGACGCTAGCATTGCCTGTGTTGTTTCTGTGATTGTTTACAATGTTTAAAAAAATTGAGAACGCCGCCAGTTGTGAAGTGAGGGCAGTGATTAAATTCCTCAATGCAAGAAACGTTCGCCCATGTGATATTCATCGCCAATTAAAGGAGGTGTATGGAGACAATGTAATGGACGAGTCGTCTGTTCGGCGGTGGTGTCGCAACTTCAACATGGGGAGGGGGAACACACACGACGATGAGCGTTCGGGGAGACCGTCTGTCATTACAGACCAACTGGTGAGCTCAGTTGACGAATTCGTGAGGAACGATCGGCGCGTCACAATTGATGACATCTGGGAGCATTTTCCCAATGTTTCTCGAACAATTGTTCATTAAATTGTTAAACACCATCTGCATTATGCAAAAATTTGTGCAAGATGGGTCCCTCGCATGCTTACAGATGAGCACAAAACCAAGCGTATGGCTGCAGCACTGACGTTTTTGGGACGTTATTCTGATGAAGGAGACTCTTTCTTGACTCGCATAATTACTGGTGACGAAACATGGGTTTGTTATGCATCACCTGAGAGTAAACGACAGTCAATGGAATGGCATCATGCTCATTCACCAAACAAACCAAAAAAATTCAAGACAGTTCTGTCCACCAGGAAACTCATGGCAACCATTTTCTGGGATCGACGAGGTGTATTGCTTATTGATTTTATGGCCCGTGGAGACACTATTAATGCCAATGCGTATTGTGAAACATTAAAGAAATTACGGCGGGCAATACAAAATCGGCGGCGAGGTCTATTGTCTACTGGTGTCATTCTCGTTCATGACAATGCCAGGCCTCATGCAGCTGGGATAACACAAAAACTTTTGCAGCAATTCAAATGGGAAACTTTCGACCATCCACCGTATAGCCCGGACTTGGCCCCTTCAGATTTTCATCTCTTTACAAAGCTTAAAGACTTTTTGGCAGGAAAAAGATTTGACAGCGATGAAGAACTTAAAGAAGGAGTGACCCTGTATCTCAATGAGTTGGCGGCGAAGGACCATGCAGCAGGAATACAGAAACTTGTTACACGTTATGACAAATGCCTTAATTTGCTTGGAGATTATGTTGAGAAGTAGTTTAAAGTATCCTCTTTCAAATAAAATTTTTTATGTTTGTTAATATTTACTTTTGTGTCTTTATTTCACGAACGGGTACTACTTTCCGGATTACCCTCGTACATATTACTAAAACTGAGTAAAATTCTCAAAGGTGGCATGGGTGTGCAAGTGTACACGAGTAGGTTTACACATAAGTAATTACGAACTTCCTAGAACAGTCCTTAGCATCTACACATTCATCGTTGTTTTGGCCTAATACTAATTAACTAGTTAAATTTATTTTTTTTGTTGCATAATTTATACGTTTGTACGTCCCTCTATCATTCTACCAAGCACAACATTATGCGGTATATCAGTTAGATAGTAGTTATTATTCCTTTATTCCACAAATTTTTTTTTATTCAATTTCGGCCCACGCGTAATTTCTATTTCATTTTGGAGAATAAATAGTTCTACAAGGTAAATGTAAGAAAATGGACTACATTACTACAAAATATTATGAGTATGACTATTATGGTCTTTCTTTTTCAATTTCTCTCAACTTTCGACGATATTTCCACTGAATTGCTCTGCAAAGCAAGCAAATACCCAATCAGAGTTTATTCATCCAGTGATTGCCAGGGCAATCGTTCACTACCGGAGAGTAAATATTGTAGATACCATTGACAAAAGAAGATGATTTGACGACACATAGGAGCTACCGGATAGCAAATGGGAATAGATGGATTTGGGAGCTGGATCCAGCATCGTGAAAGGGAGTTCTCCTCACTGCTTAAGTGAGGAGATGTGATGACGCCGAGAGGTTTGGGTGGATAGGATGTGATAGAGGCATAGCGAGAGAGAGAAACGCAAGGAGAACAAGGGGAGCAGGAAGGTACGGCCTAGGGGTGAGGGGTGAACGGAGAGGAGGGGGAGGTTGGAAAACGTTTGACAAGTTTCGAGTTCCAGCTACTCAGCCTGGATGTAATTATGAGGAACAGGCAAACCCATCCCCCTCCTACGTCTCGCAACTGTTCTAAACTGTCTCACTCCCTCCCTTTTAAGCCACTTCTCTAAACCTCTTCCTCCCTCGCCCTTCCCGTGGGCTAAAAAACCTTCCCTCTTCCCTGCAACTCAGGAGAAACCTCCCTCCTCCTCCCATTCCAGACGGCCGCGTTTCTACCGTCGAAATGCGTGCGCGCGTGCGACATCAAGTTCCCATCCCCTTCGCCCGCTCGCAGCTGCCTCTCATTCAAGGGTTTGATGGACCTACTACTACTTCGCACGTCTGGTCTTTCCCGGGCCGCTTTTATGCATCCTACGTTCGCAGCATCCAGCATCGCTCCCGTCTACGAGCAGGGTCAACTTTTCAATTTACCGAAGCTCTTCTTGCAGCCTTCGTCAAGCCGCCGAGGATCTTTGAAACGAAAATTAATGATTGACTGGTGGGTACGATAAATTTTAGGCTTCATGCCTTCTTTAGCTTGGATGATACGCATAAAATGAGATTGGGGTGGAAAAGGATGGTCTCGCGGCTAGTGACTCGTTAAATATTCAAGGTGAAGATAAGGAAATAAACGCTTTGCGTTATAATTCTGATGCAAACACATTTGAAAGAAATGTTCGTACTCAAACGGTGGAGCACCTACCATTCAAAAGTCATAACTAAAAAATTAACTGCAAGTTTTCATTTTGTGAAGTTATCATAGCCACAAGGACACAAACTTGGTGCCATAATTAATTTTTGATTGAATGTTGAAGAAATATATAGATGAAAAATGGTAGAGAAAAATATTGCTTATAAAAGAGAACTGAATAATGGGTTGTATCTAAGATACAATAACATTGTTGTTATACGGGCTTGTTTAACCCCGCAGTCAACCAAAATACCTTTTTGTGTGATATGCATTTTTCTTCCGTTTATAATGAACTGTAGCTCAACAATAATATGTAATATTACATGCATTTAACGAGAATGAAGTACTAGCTGTCTATGCCCAGGTATTTTTGTTGCGTGTTATTCTGCCATTGTGTAAATATGAATACATCTATTGTGTAATGTGCATTTCATGTGCAAATGTGCTGGATCACACTTTGGTTGTCAAAAGACTGATTTCTGGTCACTAGGAAAACGATCGGTGAAAAATGTAACCTTCCTCCGAAATACTTCCATATTATCATATTGGTAGTTTTTGTTTTAATAAATAAATAAATAAATAAATATATATATATATACATATCTATATAAACAAGGAAATAGACAAAAGGAAAAGGGGTAGGAACACCTAAAAAGGACGGATACAGGAGAGTTGGGGAAGGCGGAATCGAGTGGATCACACGCGCAAAAATATTTCTTTTGACTTGCCGGGCAGATCCGGTGTTCAAGTCCCGGTTAAGGAAATATTTTTGCGCTTGTGATCTGCTCGATTCCGCCTTCCCCCCCTGTCCTGTGTTCTGTTCCTTTTCCTTACACATATTTCCTTATGAACGAATATTTGTTCGTCGTATAGCGGGATTTCGTATTTGAATACCTATATATATAAATTTTTTTTCTAAAATACACATATTATTGCTCTACTGAACCTACAAATTCCTCTTCCCTAATTTTTCACTTACCCGTTACCTTATGGTCGGTTCTTAATAATGCGTAAAGATCATGACTTAGCGTTCTTCTTTCTTCCTCCCTAATAATCCATCAACTAGTTGTTTCATGCCCTCACTTTTGAGTCTTCCACATTAGAAGTTCTTTCAGAATGATATGAAGAGTTCGCCCTGTTCCCCCGATGTCTTCTTTCTTCCCCAAGTGCAACTCTCCTTTCGCCCTCTCTCAGACACGTACCTATTAAAGTAACCGTAAAACACAACCACATAAGACGCTTTTCACTCAAAATTTCTTAAAATGGACGCGTCTCCATCAAAAAGTTCCGATGAGTGCGTGAACTAACTGGGCGCACGACTCTCTACCAGGAGGAGAGAGAGTGTGGAGGGGGGGCCGGAGGCAGATGCGACCGTAAAAAGCATAACTCTTCCCCTTAAAAGCCTAGAGTGGCGCTTTTCCTGGAACCCCCATCTAAGAAACCCGCATTTCATACCTAAATGCCACACTCACACTTTTTAGCACTAGGCTTTACACGAAAATTATGGCCTCGAACCCTACTTCAAAATTACTTTGACGCAGGGGAAAATAAATGGTGCCTACAAGTAGAAGAAGTGCTCATGAATTATTAAGTTTAATTAATTATTGTGCTTGGCATACCAAGCCTCAGTATTATCTCATTCCTTAATTGCCACCTGCTACTGATGAATTTAAAGCCGATTTCATGTACATGAATCAGCCCCACTCATAACACTACGACTCCCTGAATTTAAATGTCACCTCCATCCCTCATTGGCTTCAATCAGGCAAATAAATATAAGCCCATTTATGTACGAATAAAATAAAATGCTCACTAATAGTTTCATTAGAAATTCCTGAAGGAAGACAACTTTACCCGAAATTATGTAAGGATGAGGATGATTACGAATGAGTATTTGGATTATGCATTCATGAAAAATAACGACCATTTCGCAATTTGCTATAGTATTCACAGACTTTAGTGATATTAGTAAGCTTTTTTGTATACTTTGAGAATATAATTTCGGTGAACCTATTTCTATAAAAGCATACGCATGCAAAGTATTTTGAAAATCAAGCACAAGTGGCTGTTGAAAGACTGAAAGAGTTCAATTAATGATCATCTTCGTTATATTTTTTAGGTTATGGGAGTTGTTATTCACATCAACTCAGAATTAAGAGCTGCGTAGATGACATATTTAATACTCTAAAATACCAAAGGAATGATTTCAATGACGAGCACTTTTGGGAAAAGAGAAAATATGTCGGGTATTCAATTTTAGCAATAACTATGACACTTAACTTGCTTGCGGCATGTAAATGAAATCTGCATTACAAGTGTATAGTATACCTGAATGCTTACCCTTTTATAGAGCAGAAGGTCATTAAGATGTTCACATTTCGAGCACAGTTCGAAGATGATTCCATGTTTTACTGATCCTACAACTCTGGGAAGGACTGAAATATCCATGAATGAAACTCGGAGATTTCAAATACATAGGCTGGTCAAACATAAATATCGCTGTCATAGCTTTCCGCATTAAATAAATGGAGAGAAAACTGAAACACATCATCGTGAATAAAACTCCAGCTCTTTCTTTAATGTTTCATCTTGAAAGAAAACCCAATATGAATACAAACAATTCTTATCCAGGAAACATTAAAGCATTAGGAGCTCATCTTGTATTCAATACATGCCCTTCATGTGTATCTAGGGGTCATGGAATGATTGCCAAGGGTTTAAGTGGAAAGAACGAAAGCATAGGGCTTCAAACCTCTTTCTGCCTCAACCCACGTTCCAAGTTTCGCCGCCGTCACCTCCTCCCCAACCATCACCCCCCCCTTACACCCGGACTCTCCCGAGTCTAATGGTGCAGAGAACCAATGGCTTCAATGGATTCACCTTTTCCCTTCATTTCCGCATCTGTTTTTTGTCCATGTTTCCCTCGAATAAAGGCCCCTCCTATTCTAAGCCATTGGAGCTCCCGCTCATTTATTTTCCGAACGGAATGCACCAGCGTATCAATGAGTTAGAGCTGGCTCAGATTGATGGAGGAGAAAGTTGGGAGCGGCACTTTGTATGTGGGTACTCTCCGTCGGAAATCTTAAAAAACGAACGCGGGAGCGAGTTTCGGTGCGAATGATCGGCCAAGAGGAACACGTTAATGAGGAATCCGTCTGATTCACTCTCAAATCAAAGCCTTTGCCAATGACCCTCGAGATGAATGCGAGGCATTACGGTGCTTGAAATAAATACTGCACCTCTAATTCGAAGACGAAGTAGGACCAATTTGATTTTATTTAGAACAGGAACCAACTTTAATAGGAAGACTCCAAGTAATGGGCAAGCGGAAAATTTCTTTCATTCGCAGCTTTACGCTTACACCCATCATTCGCAGACGGTCATCCGCAGAAATAATCCTTGCACGTGGAAGATTATATATTTTTAAAAATCATGAGATACGACGGAGATACGTCAGCAGGATACGAAATTCAACATCGTAGCCCTTCATTTTAGCTCATATTATAATAGCACTTACGTTAACTTATCCGGAAATCGGAATACATCTACGAATAGATATGCAGCTGCTGGAAAGGCCAAACAAATATCCACAATCGCATTAACCAGGAGAGCAAAACCTAATCGCGGATGGATAAGAAAAAATAAGCTGAACCTTCTGATCGAAAGGGCGTGACTGGCTGGTAAAAAAAGAAAGACTAGGAGGAGACGTGATGGCAAGTGAGTGACGTTTCATTCTAAATGAGTGCGCCAATGGGCGGGCGGGTGAAGCGAAACGGGAGTTGCGATTGGTTGGGGAAAAAAGAGAAAAGACGGAAACGACGGACGCTAAGAAAAGTTCCTTGAAAGGATGGGGGAAAAAATCGTAATGGTGTGTCAAAGAAGCGGAGAGGGGAATGAGGTTTCACTCTCTCGGAAGTGCGAAGATGGGAAGGGCCGCTGAAGGAGGGGGGTGGGTGACGGGAGAGAGAGGGGAGAAAGGATGGAAGAGGTGTGGGAAGTGGGGGGAAAATACAAGAAACGGGAAAGGGTGGAATGGGATGGGCATCATAGGTCCGAAAAGAGAGAACGGAATCGGGAATGTATTGCTTGGCCGGATGGAAAACAAAAGAAACTAGAATAAGGTGAACGAAAAGACGGCCACCGCTGACCATTCGAAAAAAAATACGGCTTAAACTCAAAAGCTTCCCTCGGAACAATGGAACTTGAGATTACGACAAGGATTTACGCTATACCTGTTTACTGTAGCGGAACTTGACAGGCGAGCAATGTTTGCAGAAGAAAGATCACGGACAAGAAGTTGTATCCCAACAATTCTTTGTTATCGACTGATTAAAAATTAAGCCATCAAAACATGGGCACCAAAACCGCTTTTCACGGTATATATAGAGATATTTTGATGTATTTGGTGATGTCAAAAATATTTTATGATTTAAACCCCAAATATTGTCGCTTATTAATGATCAATGCTGCAATACTCCAGAAAGGTGCTCCTTCAAAATGCTTACTTAGTTAAATTTTCAGTTCTATGTAAATAGTCAACAAGCATAGAGTATTTCAATTACTAATTACTGGAACAAATTCATTTTTGATAATAGGCACCATATTAAAGTGTTCCAAAGATCACATTATCTGAAAATTTACTAAATAAATAACATTAACGGAGAAATAGTATAGTATATCATCGCTTCCTTGAGATTTGGACCATAAATACCTATAGATAGAATAGACAATAAATAGAATGGACATCGTGCATCATAAGATATTCATGCCAGAATAAAAATGCCGTGACTTAAGGAAATTAATGTTGTTTAAAAATAACTACATACTCAACTAACATGATAATATATATCATAAAGTACCACTTACAAATTAGGTTTTCAGAAACAATTTTACGAATGTAGAACATTACATCACGTCTTCGAAATATCAGTCGGGTTCACGACCTACACCGGTATACGTGGAGCAAGCATTTAGACGCAAGATCCTTAACGAGTATAAAGCAGCCATAAAAAAGATATAGGGTTTCATTAGATCCCAGTCAGAGGTTACTGCATTTGAAAAGCGGATAGCGGAAAGCCCGCGAGCGAGATAAATCGAATCTCATAAATAAACCGTGGCAAAGAACTTTCATTAAGGATAACTCTTCGAGATTTTATCTATGTACCTATATTACATTACGATCCCCAAGTCAATGTAACTTTAACGCTCTTTTTTCGCGCATAAGCAATAGAAAATTGATCACTCCGAACATACCGATGCACCTCGATCAAGGCACAAATACGTCAAGGGACTGCGAATATTAGAAAGCTGGAGTACGAGTAGTCCTGACGTGGGGGAAAAATGGGAAGTCTAAATAAACAGCGAAAACGGAATTTTCAGGCAATATTCTAAGCGGTGACCTGAATTCCCCGGGGCCCTCGCGCGTCATGGTAAAAAAAATCCTGACAATAAAGAAATGCAGAAAAAAATCGAACCAAGCGGGAGCGCAGCTTTTATCTGGATTTTTTCAATTTTCTATTTAATCGGGTCGATCGGTTCTAATGACATGCGACGATCGATTTTACGCACAGCTGGTTCCGGTACCCGAGGGCGGGAAACTAATCTTAGTAACCGTAAAAGCGGAATGGAGAAAGGAGAATGGAGAAAGGAAATGAAAGGGAGGTGGGTGAGGTTAAGAGAAAGAAAGGGGGGAGAGGGAGGGCCGGTTGGCGGGGAGGTATAGGGGCAAAGAGGATTTTGAGGTGCGGGGGTAGTATCGCTGGAATGGATACGAAAGGAAAAATGGGGGGATTGCCCGGAATTCACGTGAGGGAGATAGATGGAGAGGGAGGCAAAATGAAGGAGAGGGGAAGGTTCATAAGAGGTGGACATTCCTGCATGCGTGACCGACAGACCATGACGCAGTTTAGTCAGGAACAAGTGAACATCGGAGAGAGGGGACGCGTTTTTTTACGTCGCCCTCTCCTAGCCCACCCCATCCCCCTCTCGCCCTGACAAAAGGGAAAGGGAGCCCAGGAAAAGGAACGAGAAGGGGAACACCTTTCCTCTTTTCTTCCCGAATACATCTCTTCCTCCCCCACATTGCATCTCACCTGACCTACCTCCTCCTCCCTTCTTCAGGCCAACAAATCCAACCCGTCCCACAATCAATATGCAAATTAAAATTTAGCGAAGATCCAACACCTTTTCCCGCTCTCCAATCAATTCGCACTTGCTACTGTCCTGCCTCCAGACTCCCCTGCCCCCTACTACTGCCGTTTCCCTTGCCTCCCAGGCCTCGGGCGCTCACCTCTACACCCTTCTTTTAACTTCCCGAACCCTTGAGATGGTGGGCGGGTGGATCATCTGCTTCGTAGAGGCAAGTCCGCTTACGTGGGCCATGCGTGGAGCGAACATTCACATAACCCCGCTAACATCACCACCCCCCTCGCCTTGACCCTGACTTTACCGTGTCCAGTGCCTGACACTGCCGACAACGCTGCCTTGCCACCCCTCCCGCTCCATTCCTTACCCGCACACCTCTACTCCTACCCGTCTCCTCACTCGGAGGAAATAGTGTCTTCACTTTTCTAAACATCCGAGACGCAATGTGCCGACCGACAGTTTCTAGCGACGATACGCGTAAGATAAAAGAGTTTAACCAGTATCTACCCGTCGACCTCTGAAGCTTACCTGTTACCACTCTAGCGTGAAATCTGGAGCCCCGACGAAATGAGCACGCATTGGTGTGTGCCTAATTGTAAGGAATTGGAAAGTTTTCATCACAACCTTGTCGATTTTCTGAGGGAAAAAAGAGACCACAGCAAATGGCCTGGCGTCATGGTCATTAATCTACAATTTAGGTAAGCCTCCTCCTCTTCCTGGGTACGTAAAACACTGCAGTTTCACGCAACAAATTTCTGAGCAGCATTGAGTTCTACCAACTTATCACATGCTCATAGAGTACAGCTCAGTAGGTATGTAATGAAAAATGGAACAAAGGAAACAAGTTCACTTTTCAACGCTGAGCATAAGGTTTAGCTGTATATGAAATATCTACTATTGATGCCAGAGTTGTTTGAATAAGGTGAGTTCACACATAGATATATACACGTATCTAATAGGTACACTAAAATAAGCACATAGCAAAATATACCTAATAGTTTTTTCCTGCAGCTATGAGATAAGAATATTTAAACAGTAAGGGAACGACTGGTTAATGAAATATTTCAACTCGTGGGATTCGAGAAACACCGCTTTTTATTCTGAATATACCAAAAATAGGACATCCACTCCCATCGCATGTTACACTGTTGAAATGACTCCGTCTGAGATTTGGGTAATATACCAACTCGATACTCGTACGTTCCACACATATATTTCACCATTCTTTTGAAATCTGCCAATTTACATGCTATCCCATCAGTGTAGAAAGAATAAATACGCACCTAAATACGCGGCGCAATCCGTCATTGTTATTTTCCCCGACCTCGCAACGGCTGTTCATGATGGACTGCCAACGTGAGGACTATGCATATGAACAAATAGCTCCCTGACGAATCATTACTCTTTTAACGACAGTTCGTCCAATGCGTTTTAGAGACTTCCTATGCTTCAGCGTCAACATTCACGAAACGACGGGTTATTTGTATTCAGATTTTACAGTCCTTATTTTTGAAAAACTAAAAAAAAAATGGATCCGCCGAAAAGTAACTCTCGCATGAGGCATTTTTACGGAGGTCCAAAATGCGCGACCACCATAAAATTGGCGAATCCAATTTCAATATTTCTGCACTGTCCCCATTCCGCACCAAATGTACTAATTCCGAGATTAATACATTCTTCCGACTCGAATGCGCTGCCTGAGTAATGGACATTATAGGTTCACGCCTTTCAAAGCAAAATGTACGCTCAAATTACAGCTCCGTCTGCCACTCCTGTGTCAACGCACCGTGCAGCCGCGGAGAAGCATAGAAAGTGGGAGGGGAATACAAAAGTAGCGCGCGGGAGATGACGTGAATGCGTTCAAAAATATTCCTGCCTCTTTCCTCGTCTTTTTTTATCCATTCCACCAGCGATAGCTTCCGGTCCTCTGTTTGTTTTTACTTTCATTAGTTTCCTCACTCATTTCCCCTCCCGCCATTCCTTATCCGCAATCCCTTTCTTATCCAGAAATTCCCTCGCGCAGAATCTATAAGTGGCGGAGGGGAGGTTTAGGGGTTAGGAGCAACGTGGCGATGATGCTTGGGAAAGGAAGAACCGGGATGGCGGGACGGGAATAGAAGCGAGGGTGGGAACCTGAGGCGAGGGAGGAGGGGACGGTCGTGCGAGGCGTGGCGATGGGCCGTACGTATAGTCACACCTGCTCCTTCACAGCCACCGGACCCGTGAGGCGACGCAGCCGGCGCTTGACCAATTGAGCGTTAAACTGCGCGCACACACATATACACCCCCGCACAGATACTCCATTGTCCCATCATTCGTCTGTTACCTCCTATGCCCCTCCGAGCACACCTATCTTTCCTATACTCTGTTCCTAATCTCCCTTTCATTTCGTTCTCACTCACAGCTCTCCCACGCCCCCATCCCTCAATGGCTCCATCCTCGAGGGGAATATACCTACACCACTCAACTCCACTCCACTTTAGAAGAGAGACTTTACTTTCAATGCAAGATACGTTAAAATTGAAATTGTAAAATAAAACGCGTGCAGCATGAGAATACACATGTGAACTAATACTCGTCGAATTTTGCCAAATATTTAATCACCTTCAATATCAAACAAACCTTTCCTCTCGTCTACTCCGAAGCTATTTTCCAACCAGTTTCTATAAATGTGTTTTATCATGCTCCAGTTAAGGCTTACATCTTGAATAGACGTTGTGGTTCCCTAAATTTATAATATCAGAAGATTCTACAGTTCAGCATGAATGCCCATTTGAATAGGATTTGTATGTGAATGGATGCATACCTGCAATCTAAATCGATTCTTCCTTTTTGCAGCACGGGTATGCAAGATACAATTTTCTGGATAACTAATAAGACAAAAAAAAAGGCTTCACCGGAATTTCGCGAGTACCAAAATGGTATTACACCCTGAAAGAAATAATAAAAAACTTGGAACAGTGACGCACTCACAAAGGCGACCTGGTAATTTTCCGGCAAATGATTTATGCCCGTTCAATCTCCGCTCTGTTTACTTCCCCTCCCTCAACTGCATTCCTCGCCCTTCACCACGTTCTTATCATTCCTCCTCAATCACTCCTTAGCATTCCCCTCAATTCCCATTTTACTCCTCGACTCCCGTTATTTTTTTCTTCCATGGGCACGTTTACAAAGGTCCTTTCACAAAGACGGGTGCTTTCTTATTCCAATGAGAGCACCCTCGCCCCTCCCACAGACGCCAAGTGGTCCTGGAGCCCGTATTGAGAGAGACAGAAGAAGGGAGGGAAAGAGAGAGATGAGAGGGTGGGCGGAGAATGGGAAGAGGATAGACTCCACGGAGAGAGAAAGAGAGATAGCGAGGCGTGGGTGGCATCGGATATGAACTGGGTGCAATAATGTACAGTCGATTGATTTCTGCACGTGGTGGTGAGGGTCGCAGCTGTTGGATATTTTTAGGTGGGTACCGTCGATGGAGAGATAGATGGGGTGTTCGAGGGGGAGGCAGAGAGAGAGACCGGGAAGTTCGACGGAGGGAGGGGTAGGGTTTTGGAAAATAGGAACGCCAGGCCCATTGAGTGGGAAGTGGAGTTAGGGGAGATGAAACTATTGTGGGGTGGGTTCGGAGGGGACATGAAGTTAGGAGAAGGGGGGGGGGGTTTAGACCCTGGGAAATGGGTTGGTGGCTGTGGATCAGAGGGAGAGAGTTGATGACAGTGACGGGCCTAGGACGTGGTCGCGCTAGGATGGGGCGAGAATGGACTGACACACCAAACCGTCCTCCTCCGAACTTTGGCACACGGGGAAAGTTGAGTAATTGCGGGTCTAATGGAGAGGGAGCAGCGGGGTGGTGAGGCGTGGGGCGGTCGGTTGCTCGAGTGGTGTGTGGGAGGGGTTTAAGCGTCGTCGCCGATCGGTAGCGGTGGGGAGACCTGAGGAGATGACGGCCATTTGAAGGAGGGGGGAGAGTGAGGGAGGAGTGAGATCGGACGGATGAGGCTCGGGGTGAGGGGTATCGGGGTCGTAGAAATGACAAAAATGCATCGAACATCTCTCACGTCGCGTTCCGTGGATGCTTCCGTGTGGGAGGGTAGGAGCAGAAAGAGGGGGCAGAGAGAAGGACGAGCTTTCCGTGACCCCTGCCTGTTCCCCCTCCTCTCCATCTTCTCCGCCAACCACCACCCACCCCTACAACACCCCCCCCACACACACACAAATTTCACGGACCATGGATTTTTAGTTTGGGGTCGGTTTGGAGACTCCCGTGGGTACAAACTTGGCGCACACCCAATTCAGGCTTAATGTACACCACTCCGCGCGCACCGTCACTCTGCGTGACCCACATGCTTCTAATTCGTATGGCCACGGGAATAATTTCCACGTCAATGACCTATACCGCAAAAGGCAAATCACAAAGCAAAAAAGTGTGTTACCCCCTCCGAAATCCACGCTTTTCTCCCGCATAAATAAAAACTGCGGGGTTAACGCTGCAACGGAACCGAAAAAGAATGGCACTAATTTTTCTGCGCGGGTAAATGAAAACCCCTGGGCGAATTCTGCTAGCTCCGCTGGCAATTTTGTGAGAATTGGCGACCGAATTTACTTGCTTTATCTTACCCGCATAATCGCGTCCAAATGAATGGTATATTAAGGTTGAAATTAAAAACGTCGCGCTAAATTATTCACAAATTACTGGTAATTAATTCTTACCCATTTATCATTGTAATAAGCTCGGACAATCGATGTAATCGCAGACGAAGAGGAAAAAAGTGAGACTAATTGCAATTATATTTTCACTCCGTCGCCGAATATTGATTGGATTTTCTCTCAGTATTTCGCGGAGAAATTAGCACGCTCACGTTTGTATCATAAAACTGGGCATCTGAATGTTCCTCTCATAACATCAAATCAACGGTTAAGAATTAACAAACGATATCAAATTAGTGTCTCGTAATTCGCTGAAAACTCCAATTTTATAGATTGCAAATAGGAAAATCGTTTAAGGCGTTCGTTAATTCGCAGCGATTAGCAATGCTGCAAATGGAAGAGTCACATTATAACAACGCATAATAACCCTCCGTCCGAGAGCATCGTTTCTCCCCGCGCGAATAAATTAAAAGATAAACCGGTTAAAATGGGATTACGCATCCACGGATACCAATCACACGCCTCCAAATAGGAAAAAAGATACCACGGGATTTTTTTTCGAAAATTGACTACAGAATAAAAACAATGGCTACCGAAAGGAGAGGAGAAAAAGGTGAAGTTCCTGAATAAAAAAGGAGGGATTATATGAAAACCTAATCGAAGGCAATCACCCCGAACGTAAAACCGATTTACTCGGAAAACGCTTGCGGACACTCGATACAGAACGATCCGAGAATAGACAGAGAAGAGTGGTGGCGATGGATACACCACCCATCTCTACCATCGCAACCTCCACCTCTTACTTCACGCCGTTGGATCGTCAGGGCATATCAATTACACGGGTTAATGGCGTGTCCCGAATCCGTCTGAGGGTTAGCGACCGGGACGGTAGGAATGGGAGTGGATGGGGATAGAATAAAAGCGGGAGGAGGTAAGAGGGGTGAGTATCGTCAATCAAAAAGCGAATCGCATCCAGATTCGATTAGGAACTACCCATACTCTCGGAACTCGGTGGAGAGACTGTACATCACCACTATGCCGGAGGAAGAAGAACGATGCGGAGGAGAGGGCAAGGGAATTTTACTTTGCCCTCACATCTCGTCATTTCCTAGAGGATTTAAGCAAAATTTATTCTGAGGGCATGTAGCGTTCTCAAGCTCGAGATCAAACAAGATGCCGTTAGAAGAAAAGTTCATTTTTTCCTTCTCGTTATTTGAAGGGAAAAACACTTGAAATCGTCTTAAAAAAATAAAAATTCACCACTTCTATGTTCCCTAAAAGTATTCTCATATAGTGGAAAGTGTCCCAAAAGTATTGATATTTCACTTCCTTCGAGTGGATATTTGAAATAATCACCCTCTGATTTTCCATCTTATGCCTTAAAAAACATGAGTAATGAATCAGATTAATATTTTTATAACATTAATTTTTTAAGAATAACCGATGGATAAAGCTACATTGCATTTTAATAGAGTCCAAAATCGCAATATAACGGGGGTTGATAATATCCGTAGAAACGCAGTTGTGTCCATATACTTGCATTGGAATTAATTTTTAAATTCACTCTCTTAATGTGAACTTCAGGGTTCTTACGATCCAGAAAATGCCTCAAAGATCAAATATTTACGACAGAAATTTATTTATTGTGATCTTTAGAAGCATATTAGCTGCTAGAATAGTGAGTGTTTCGTTAATACATGAAAACTCATTGGAACACTATTGCAAAATAAACAAGTTCATTCACTCTTTGGGCTTTGAAAAGCGAGTTCCACATATTTTTTACGAAGCAAGAATTTTACTAAAAAAACCGCCCTTAATACAGTCTCCCATTCGAAAGAATTTTCTCTGGGATTTTAAAATATTTCGAGATTATAATGATAATAACAGCTACAAAACTAGAGGAGCTGGTTTCAGGCAACTTGTTAAGATATGCGTTCTCACTTTTAGTAAAAACCGTAGATGAATAGTTTTTTTCTTCAATTTTTAACGACCGTGAATAATAAAATTGCTGCGTCTAAATATAAACTCTCAAAACAAAGTTAATATCTGACATCTGAACGTTGGAGGATATTTTACGAGTCCACAAGTAGAGAATATGGTTGTCACCTTTCATGTAAATCAAAATGAATGATCTTCAATTAGATAATGGGGCTTTATTGCCCCCACACAGGAGAGATAAAACTGCGAACAATCCAATTCGAGTAACTTTCGTCCATAGCATAGCACCTAGCTACTAACTACCTGTAGAAAAATTTCCTTCTGATTTTTGGTGAAATTGTCCAGACTTTGCGTGCTTCGACTAGATAAACAATTAAATTGCAAGCGCTAAGAGCACCCTGGCGGTCGAAACAGGGTGGGTGGTGGTGGAAATGGAAGGGGAGCAGGTAAATGCTTTTTTCGTTCGGGAAATAAAATTGAGAAATATTAACGCCAGATAATATGCGACGAAAGATGCATAAATATACTGGCGGAGTGGAGTTGTAAAATGCTTTAATTGCCGCGGGGAAAAGGGAGAGGGATTACGATGACGTAATACCTCCCAAGAGCTGCTGAGGAAGAAGTTGTCGGCCGGAGGCCGGATGGAGGGCGGGGATTGGAGGCTTAGGAGGAGGGGACTAGTGGACCATTTCATGCAACGAAGGGATGAAGAGAAAGGAGCGGTTATCGGAAGAACGGACGGACGGCTTCGGAAGTGGTGGGCAATGCGGGGGTGAGTTGAGGAGAGAGTCGGAGAGAATGAAAAGAGAGGGAGAAAAAGAGGGGAGGAGGAGGAAGAGGAGGTGTTGACATGCGGGAGGGTGACTGGATGGAGGCGGGGCTGGAGGGAGCGAGGTGGAGTCAGTCGATTAAAAAGGAAAGAAAGTAGTCAAGAGGGTAATGAATGGAGGGAGAGCGAGTGAGGGGGCGGGTGACGTGGAAGGGGTCGCGAAGCCGGGGGACGGATTCCTTTCAGCATCACCCGACGACGTTTCTCCACTTAACTCCCAGGGCGTTTTCTTTCTTGGCACTGCGGGTGAGTGATGAGCGGGATTGGAGGAGCGGAGCAGAGCGCAGGCATTAGTCTTGGTTGAATGATATGAATCAATATTTCGAGTCTTTTGGATCTAGGAAAAAATTGTAAAATAAAGTCGCCATTTAAACTCAAATCGTTAAAAAATAGCTTAAAGTCTTGCATTATCATTGTAAAGAATTGATTAATTAATGACAGAAATTAAGTACAATTAGTGTAATATATCACGTACTACAAGCTTTCAAGAGTGCAATGACGCATACGCAATACTATATATACAATGAAACGACTGTCAACGAGTAAATGACTTTTAATTTCATGTGAACTAACATTCTTAGGCAGTTTAACGGTTAGCATTTGGTTTTGGAACTTAACTGATATAATTAAACATTGTCGTGGAATTAAGTAGCGATTTCGCCTTGCCTAAATTCCTGTTTTCCCTTCATTATTTCCTTAACATTTCCTCCCCCTGATGCTATAAAAAAATTCCTCCTATTCTATCCTACCCTTTAAAACTCCAATTTTCTTTCTTCCTCTTCCATGCTCGTCAATAATTCTTCTTTCTCCACGTCCTTGACACCCCTCAATAAATCCCGAACACGTTTTTCTGCTTCATCGAATTTCACCTATCAACTTCCTCTCAACCCAAATCATGCGTAAAAATCATAGTATTCCCTTCTCCGAATTCATTAAAGGTATGCTAATATATATTAACCAATTTATGCATAGGGTATTTCATGGTGAGTTGGCAGTAATAAAATCACAAATAATACACATTATTTTTCACTCACATAGACTGTGGCAACACAGCTTTCAAAATTTCATTCGGATCAACTCAGTTATCTAGCATTTATATTTAGCATGAACTGGCAAGCAAAGATGATAAATACTGTTTTGAATATACAATATAGTATTAAATACAATAAATCATTCAGTTCAAAATGGCATAAAAATATCCCATTTATACTATAAAAAATAAATTAACACATTTTGTATGCATATGAGTTATCTCACACCGTCTTTGGTTGCTTTTATTCTAACGCGCGTCACGGATTTACCTTGAAATAATAATCAACCAATTCTAGAGGTCAATAATTACATTATTTACTTTGGATCCAAAAACTAATAGTTACTAACCTGAAGGATGGCCTCTTTACCAGAGGGTTGTTTGAGGGAAAGACTATTTATTCTTGAATTTTTTAATGTAGCTTCAATGCCCCACAGGAAATAATTGTCTAATCACAAATTTGGAATAAAATCTTGAAAACAATTATAATTAATAACTACACTTTAAATTTTTGAACACAAAAAATTGAGAGCAGTAGCATTAGTTTCCTACATTAAATTAGGGAGGTGATTGCATGTTAGTTTTAATGCGTGTGTTTTTCTATCCATAGGAAGTCCACTATGTAAGTTTGGGTTGAACATGCCACTTCCCATTTATTCCAGCAAAAATAGAGATATTTTACCATTTAGTTTGTGGACATTGTTAAACTGATTCTCCATTTAGTTCATCGTAAATTATTGTATGAATTTCATGGTATTTGCGAAAACTATCTAAAATTTTATGGACATTACCTTGTTATTTGATCTCAATAATTTGCCAAGTAACAAAGCGTTCAATTGATTGAATTGAATATCAACCGAAAATGCATTCATTTCCAAAACATTTCTTCAATAAAATAGCAACTACTACTCCAAAATGCATACAATGCGTCGTATACACCAATGAAATTCTTTTATTTATATTATATTCACCCATTCTCTCTCTATGAGAAACAACCTTGCCAAAAAAACTAACCTTCCATTGTTCAAACGTCTTTAAATATTAGCTTTTTCCCACGTAAAATCTGATATTTCTATTGATTTTAATACGTATTCAAATACAAATGCCAAAAAAGGAACATAACTGATTTTCTTGATTACAGATCAAGTTCGAATTAAGTATCTCGATTTTGACTGGTTCAAAAATTCTCTCCCTAGGATATGGGTAGAGAGAAAATAAGTTGGGCAGAGAGGAAAACTAGTGACAAAGTTTTAAAAATTTCATGAGAAGAGAGAAAGTTGCCAAGGGAAATTCAAAGAATGTAGCTGAAGGAAATATTCAGGGGCAATGGGATATTAAAGTGTTTCACAGAAGGGAGATTGCTTGGAAAGTGGTAAAAAGAATATACATTCTGGTCGCCGTGAAGACTGATAGACGGTATGAACTGAATGAAGCGATGGTGTAACAAAAACAAGAGGAGATCTTCACAATACATAATTTTGATAAGGACCGTCCAAAACCTACCTTTTAATAATATATGACCTATTTAAATTCTACGATGAGAAAAAACGCGTAGTAAAACATCCAATTCCAATAAAAGTACGGTAAACAATCGGAAGGTTGTTTTGAAAGACGGGGGTTGAGCTCAGAGCTTACGTACTAAGACCTGTACTTTGTCTGAAATTCACACATCAGGGTTAGACGGTCCTTTTTCTTAGCCATCCCTTTCCCAGGAGGATCTCGAAAAGTCATACAGCTTAGCTAAGGCTGAGGGTACACGAAGGCGTCACCCGGGAACGTACCCGGGATCGCCAAGTACCCTCATTTAAAATAATAAATTCAAACATTAAATCTGAAATACTCACCCTCTCAGATTTATAGGTCTAACACAAAAACACAATGACTTTTTTGTGAAATTAATATTTTTAGTTCTAATAACATGGCTAGTATTTATCAACCGGAAATATACATCTAATGGTTATGGCTCTTACAAAAGCTAACGAAGGAATGAGAAAATAAGAGATATATTTCTTCAATTTTACAGCTGGAAACCATTTTTGAACAATTATTATTTTAATATAAATTCATGCTATTACGTTTTCCAATTCCTTCAACTACATCGCTAATGAGAGTAAACCTTCAGTCTTGAGTATTTTCCTTGAAGAGTATCAGTAGCAATTTATCCATTTAATTCCTCATTCTATTTTTATTTACAGAATATTTATTAAAATAGACGAAGTATTTATTTCATTTGTGGAGAAAACGTTTCAACTTAATAACTATATTACCAATTAACACGCCCAAATATATGTAGAACTTTCCGCCTATAAAAAACTAGGTCTTCTCTGGCGAGTTTCTTTTTGTTACCTAATGTATTGACCGTTCAAAATGTTACAATACTTCTTGGCAGACGACAGGATTATTCCTTTCCTAGAACCTGCAAGCATACGTAATTCAATGTTCCCATTGAAACACGTTCCTGTCACGCCACTCGTAAGTAAAAATCAATCAGTTCTTTCATTTCTTTTTCAAAATGAAATTGAAATAAATACCTAAAAACTCAAATAGTCAGCCATTCAGCTCTTATTTTTTTAGACTTGTCGAAAGTGGAATGAGCATTTATCGCTGATTTCAACATTGTCAAAATAAATTTGTAGTCGTTTGGCGTCTGAAAATCTTATTTTCCCATCAATTCTGGCACGCAAGGAGAAAAGGTTAGCTTTATGGCTATAATATATGCAAGAACACATACAAAACGACGAGATAAAGACCACAAATATATAGATGAGGATACATTTTCATAGAGTTAATGCGGAAATCACAAAATAATGAAAGCAAATACATTTCTTGTAAGCACAAAATCGAAAGTTAATGGGAATACTCTAGGACGCCAGCGGATTTGTGGTTATCGTGAAAAGCTACTCTTGCCCAAAGTGGGCTTCTTTGCGACTTCCGTTTCAAATTCATAAGGCTTCTCCAGAAAAATTTTAAGAAATTTTGAAGTCCTAGTTAGTCCGTAGTTTTGATAAGTTATTCAGTCGGTTAAGACATAATTAACGAACGTTTTTCCAAGATTGAGACGATCACTAACAGGCACGTAATTCATAATGTGTGCACTTTTTTGGGTCAAATGCAAAAAATCGCGCACATTTTTGGGTCAAATGCAAAAAATCGTAAAACTTTCGTGCTTACGTTGAACATCATATTTCATCTAAGTTTCACTTCAGCAGCGGAAATTGCTCATCGGTAAAGCGAATACGAGACGGGAACGGATGGACGTGCCCTAACCGACAAGCGCACTTAGGTCCTTCCCGGCACTGACATATGGGTGACGTACCGGAAAGCAAGTCTGCATCGCACCTATCCGCGCGTTCATGCAACGTGCATGGGCTAGGAGATTCGACATTCGGTCCGGACTCGTGTGTACTACTGAAAAGAATTGAGTGTTTCCGCAATGCTGGAATCATGGGAGCACTCACATGAGGGCTTTCAGCTCAGAGATACCTCCTAATTTGTCACACTTTTTCCATCCTCATAGATACAACATTATCTCCAAAAAATAACGAACTTTTTGTAGAAGCTTTTCCGCTACTCGTCCCACTGGATCAAACAACACCGTTAACGGAAAATCAACGCCATAGTGAAAATTGAAGAGAGAATGCCGAAGAGTTTTTATGAATAAAAGAGGAATACAAGAAAATGAGTGAAAGAGGGAAGAAAATATTAAAGGATTGACAGGGCACGGAGAAGTGGAGCCACGAGGAGCAGGGTAGGTCGGACTGCCCCGCGCTGAGTTCTCGGAATTGAATGGAAGGCGACAGAGAGAAAGAAAGAGAGATAGGGGGGGTAGAGGAGGGAGATTAGAGGGGATGGGGAGGCGTTGGTTGACAGGAGAAGACTCGGGCAAGGGTGGGCCGTGGAGGTGGAAGAGGCGAAAGAGGGAAGAATGGAGATTGCGGACGTGGGTGGAGTCCATGAGTGGCGACAATGAGAGAAAAGGAGAGGGTGCGAAGGGACTCTGAAGGGAAGCGAGAACCGAGATTGGCAGCCGGGTGGGAAGGGGTTTTCATGGAGGGAAGAGGACGAAGGAGGAGGGCAGGGAGGGGGGGGGGTGCGAAACCGGTCGAAAGAAGAAAAACTGCGACGAGAACGAGAGCGACTTAACTTTTACAATGCTTATTCTCCTCCATCAGCCGCGACGCATACGTTTAAGCACGCTCGACGAGACCTTCCCCACCGCAATCTCTCCCTCGCCCTTTCCGGTACGTCAGTAAGTGCTAATACTAGCGGGCAGATAGCATCGACCTTTCGCTTTCGACAACTCTCCCGCCTTAGGAAACCAGGCCACGCTTTTAAAGGGGTTACAAAGATTGTGAGAAAAGGCTAATGTATTTTAATTTGAAACCACTCTGTAGCGACATAAAGTTGATTCTACCGATAACGCTGGTCTGGAGTTTTATAAATTCTGTAAACACGGGCAACATGAAAAATGTCAGATTTTCACTGCGGTAATTTAGTTTAAGAGAAAAAAAGCATGATTCAATGAATAAAAGAAGCCCATCAGCCAAAAAAAAACAAGTAAGATGATTATCCTGAGACATTATTCGATGAGAGACGGTTGCAATTCATTGAATATCACGTGTAGACTCGCAAAAATTCTCGATCCATTCCAAATATTATACGTTCATGGCTTCTACTTAACTCAGTAATGAAAAGTAATGCCAATCCGTTATTAAAGATACCTTTAAAAATTTTATGAGGGAACAGAACAGGAATAGGAAACCATATTTAAATTAGCTAAGTTGCTGCAAGGTTTTGAGTGTTTTGAACACTCATTATTAGTTAATTAGCATGCAGTAAACTATATCAAGATTAATATTATTTAATTAATACCAAATGGAAAATTAAACAATACGGAATCCAACGTCAGTATACATTAGTTAAAACAGAAAAATATATTCTCATACGTGATGTGAAGAGACAGAAATCACTTAATTTAAATTTTTCAGAGAGACAGATTTTTCTCTCAAAAATCATTCATTGACTAGGTATATTTCTTTGTCCCAATAAATAAAAAATAAACAATCTGATTGTCATGCGATTTGTACTCTGCATAATTCTTTATCCATGGAGAAAAATGTTACTTAATATATTATTTTCCGAAGGATGAGTCACGAGAAGTGAGTGACGGCAGGAAAGGAACTAAAGGAAATTAAGACACTGGCAGACTTCAAGATCGCTTTGAGGGCTCCCACAAACCAATCTTCGGTTTTATCACGCACGATGATGATTCATGTATAAGCCCTAATATTCATTGGCATAATTTGCTGCAGTACCTTTGAAAGGGTGCTGGTATGCTTCATTTACGAAATTTCTAGGCACCTATTCTCGAAGTGAATCGATTCATAATAATTTATATATATATATATATATATATATATATATATACGCACAGAGTTTAGTCACTGGATAGATCAATAGGTCCTCATTTTCTTCTATCACTAATATTTACCCAAGTTGTCATTTTTAATGGCAGTCCACCTCGTAGAGATAGATAAATGTGTAATAATTGTTCTCGAAAGCTAGCAAAGTTGGTCACTGACTTCTGATACAATTATGCACACCAGAAACCCCTTTTGGTTAAAATTCGCCTTCCTCGCTTTATCAAAACCTACCACTCCTCGTATCCCTTCCTCTCTTTTCTCCTCTTTCCAACTTACCTCAAATTTTTCTTTATATAACAGCCTCACATATCCCATCACTTCACAAAATTTCTTGCACCAACATTTTCGGCATTTTTCGAAATTATCCTCCTCCAATTCAAAAAATTTAAACTTGTCTTTGCTTTCCTTCCTTTCTTCTTCCTCTTCCTGTTCTGTAACCATTCTCTATGCCAAAACTGAGTTTCATACAATGATAACAATAATAATTCTTCATTGTAAATTGAGCATCGAAAGTGTTGCTCACGGGAAGAGCAAAAATCACAACGGAAAGCAAGGAAGGGAGAGGGACACAGTCGAGGAAACGGAGGCGGGAAACGCGATCGGAAGCCGGAGAACGTGTCGCAGACAGACACTGTGAAAATAAAAGGAGAGCTGGGGGCGGTGGTAAGACTGGACGGGGAGGCTGGGGTTGGAGGGAATCGGTGAAATGAAAAAAGTGGCGAGGGGGTAAGGAGGGAGGGTGGGAGGGAGGCTGGGGAGAGTACAAGGGTAAGAGACGAAAGGGGGGAGGCGTATTATTGGATTCGAGGGGAAAGGCGAGAGCGACCCGGTAAGGAGGAGAGGGACAAAGCGGTTGGGGAGGATGAGGTGGAAGGGAGAGGAGGGGAAGACGAAAGGAGGGAAAGAATAGCGACGTAAGGGAGAAGTGAGAGAGCACATAATAAAGAGTGGGTGAGGAACGGGGAAAGGAGGCGTAAAAGGCTGTGGGGGGAAGAGAGGGGTGGGGAACGGGACGGGGTGGAGCGGAGAACGAGGATTTCAATGGGGACGCGAGGAGGGCACTCAAAAGCCCGGAATTTTACGTCAAGCGGGTAATTCGGGGAACTTTTTCAGAATGAGGAACCTCAGGAACACGAAGCGCACACATGGCAATAACGAGGTGAGTCTCATTTACCACCCCATTCCCAACTTTAATGATATTACTTCATCCTATTTCATAATTCTGATTTTTTATCAGGACAGGATAGGACATTTAAGATCATTTAATTATCCAAAGTGATAATTACGAACGACGCCCTTACCACTGTCCCAATGCTCGCCTAAATTCATGTTTGAATTTGCTTTTCCGTTAACAAATATGGCTTTCTTGAAAGCAGAAATCAAAGCATTGCCGATGCACAAAATTTAAGTGTGAGGGCGTTTTTGATAACTATTCACATCTTTCTGTTTTTGTACTAAATATATATTTTTCCGAAACCATTTAACGAATAATGTAATTTAGATGAATGATTTAATTTCTTTAATCTACACAATTGCAATGTATAACGTAACGTAAATGTCATTAAGGTTTCTTTCCAAATAGAATGTAGAAGCTTGGTAGGTTCAATGTTCTGCTTTTAACTGGAGCACTCGGCTTCAAACGCTGGTGATACTCTCAGCTTTACCCAAAGTTCTTCCTGGAAAAATTCAATCGACAAACGTGTAAGTTAAACAGGCTATTGGCCTTTCTGCGAGGTGAGATCCATTCTCACCTGTAAAGCAAAACTTCGGTTCCATGACTGTGATTTTTGGTGATTTTCCTAAACATAAATAATTGTACCTGTAGTTAGGTACGTGCCTATGTTGTACTGTATGAAGAGAGTAACCCAAAATCAATATTCTTCGCGAAGAAACTATGTGTGATATTTTCCACTTAAGGGAAAGCATTTTTCTTTTAGTGGTCCACTATACCTTAATTAAATTGGAAAAATTTTTATGGTCATATTCCCACATTATCTCATTAGTTGATTCAACTCGGATGCTGGAGTGGCATAATCCTGACACGTAGGAAAATACCCAAACTTCTAGATAAATTTGTGATATACCAATGAATTTTAATCACGAGTTACTATAGGGGGATTATTAATAAATGCCGAATTGTCGTATTCCGAGGTTTTGCATCACGAGATTTATTCATCATAATGCACTCCATACGTTTTCATATGACCAGGTAAGAGTATGTTTCTTGAACCAATCTGAGTTTTCCTGTTGGACCATATTAGCTTTCTGGCCATTGAAAAAATGAAAAATACCCATTTTCAAATAATTTCTTACTGGATACATTTATTAAAGTTGTCCTAGCTTAACTTTAGCGTTACATTTATAGCACAGCGAAGAATAACTAATCCACAGATTTTAAAAAAGTCGACTCGCTACAAAAAAGTGGACTATAAAGGTTGGCGAAACTTAGACACGTTGGGGTTGAATTGAAAGCAAAGCTTGAAAACCCATCGCTCTGATGTGCGTAACTTTTTGGCATCTCTTGCGCAAAATTGAGTCTTTGGCAGTAGTCGTCCGGGCCCAAGTGGCACCAAAGAGTCCTAGAAACGAAAGCATACGAATGAAGATATATAAGACGGAGGAAAGGAGGAAAAATAGGAGAGATAAATGGGAGGAGATGCAAAGTCGCCACAAGAGGAAAGGAGGATGGAGACGGAAGGGATGGCCGAGGAGAGAAGAAAAGAGCAGGAAGTGGAGATGAGGAGAAAGTGGTCCTGGTGAAAACGGCCGAATGGATTACTTCCTCCACTCTCTCTAGGCTGCTGTTGCCCGCCCGCCTCGCCTTAGAACCTCTCCTGCTCCTCCCGGGGGACTACCAAGTCGGAAAGGGAGAGAATGAAGGTGGGAGGAGGGTGGGAACGTGAAAGGCAAGAGAGAAGAAGGAAGACGGCCAAGGGGACGAAGAGGCAAGCGCGAAGCCAAGACCGCTGCAGTGGGTTTAAATTCCGCAACAGCCCCAGCATTGGCGTCTCCTTCAATTTCTATAAAGAGCTCAAATTTCTGGCATCTACTTGCTCCATTGTTTTTTTCGGAAAATTTAATTTTATCGAAAAATTGTGTTGCTTTAATTCATATTCAAGAAATAATCGCCAGTTTTTCGTCAACCTTTCAATTTACACTGTCATTTTCGTCCCTTTGCTTATTTCGTAATGCAAAGCGTTACGAAGTAAGCAAGAGTCCTTCATAAAAAGAAAATCTTTCATAGCTCTCCGGCATTAGATATAGGTTACCAGATAATCACTGAAGCATTTTGAAGTGACAAATTAGTTCTGCGAACACTCACAGTAGAATTACATTACATTTTCATTTTCTTGATGTCTAATAAGCAATGACTACAAGTATTAAATAGCTACCTCCGCTCATTTGGTTGTCTTTAACTCTATCTTATAATTTTATTTGGGTGTTTACTGGAGAGCACTCAAAGCGATTGTGACCATCAAACACCCAGCACCATCAAGTCTCTCTGGTAGCAGCATACATTTCTCCGTGAATCGAAAAAAGTGACAGACAATCAATTCAGTCTCAGGTTCCACTTAAAACATCGCTACGTGTTGATCTCTCACATTGCTCGTAACAGTCAATCTTCCCAAGATTGACAATTTCCGATCGAAAAGATAACTCGGATATTTGATTTATTAGCGCTGATTGAGAGGCTTGCCATGCATTTTGACAGACGATCACTGAAGTAATCTCTTCATCGACACGCGTTAACATGTCTGCATTATTAAATTTTTAAATTTGATGACATGTTGACTTGCACCTTTAGACCATTCCTCTCACTCTAGGGGTTGATCTATAGCTCCACCTAAAACAACACTTTAAGAATTGTCGCAACGGTATGCGACAGAGGATGAAAGGTTACTGACCATGAAAATACAATGGAGGAAGTCTATAAGGGTAAGACTATTTTTGATTATTTATTTGTCATAATTTTCGCTATGGTAGTGACTAGTACGTGAAAAAAACGAATCCTTGAGTTATATCTATTCGACGGCATACCTCTTCGACATTGTCGACTGCGTTTTATTTGCTGACGCACGATTATTTCCTCAAGTTCATGCATACATGATGCTCGACTGATTTCATTATATACTTAATAAGCTAATTTATTGCTGAGTCGTGAAAGCCGTAAGTGGCTTATTTCCCAAATCTTGCAGTTATTGTTTGTCGCTTTGGTATCTTTCACAGTAGTTTTCTACGGTCTGGACAATTTTCTCTACCGGTATTTGGTTCAATATTTTTAATCATAACCAACAAACCGTCTCGTCGGTCTAAGACAGAGGTTTACATTTTACCAGACTTTAACCATGCCAACACGTGTAACTACACGATACTTGTGGAAGAAATAGTGGATGACTTCAAATTTTCTATCAAAGTGCTTGAAGTAAGTAGTCATCACGAGCTGTGCGAAGGTTAAATGAGGTTTTATATCCGTAAATATGTATAAAACATGAGCATGACATGATCAACTCGTAGGTCAGTTTGGTAGATGATGGTAGAATTCACCCAATACTTAGCCCAACGGCTCGGGAAATGCACACATCAGAGAAGGGGGGCCAGTTCCTTTCCCTGTGCCGGTTATGGTTTCACAGAAAGATCTGGTACCCGAAAAATCAAATAGTTTGGGTGGAGCTGCAGGTGCCCAGAGTGACTTGCCCGGGAATCAAACCCGGGACCCTCCGGTCAGTAGTCCAACGCTCTACCCCTAGACTACAGTGGCCAACATGTAAATATATTTACATAGAGTCTCTATAAAATAGTATATATATATATATATATATATATATATACCAGTCTGACCTGAAGAAGGCCTCGGAGTAGGCCGAAAGCTTAAATCATCTACAGTGTGAGTGTCCTTTTACGTGTTATCTGTTTTATTCTGTGTTCTATTGTGCCATCCAAAAGTTATATATATATATATATATATATATATATATATATATATATATATATATATATATATATAAACACACAAACACTAACACAAAAAACACTACACACATAGAAACATAAAAGAAGGACACTTACATTGGATATTTACGTTTCGACGGCACGGCCGTCGTCATCAGAATCATGACTGATTCTGATGACGACGGCCGTGCCGTCGAAACGTAAATATCCAATGTAAGTGTCCTTCTTTTATGTTTCTATGTGTGTAGTGTTTTTTGTGTTAGTGTTTGTGTGTTTGTGCGTCGCCGGAGAGCGTCTTTTCCAAGTTTATATATATATATATATATATATATATATATATATATATATATATATATATGTATATTAATTTGAATTAGCTTTCTGAACTCTCGACATTATATGAAGGCTTACAATTAGTAATTAAGTATTAAAGAATACGAATTTAAAAGTGATAAAATATATTCTAAGATCTCATTATTATAAAGAATATCTTATTACCCCTCTATTTATTAGCAAGGACATCTGGTACCTAATGGACATTGGGTTTGGCCAATATCCTTCATTGCTCTCAATATTTTGTTTCCGTTTTGAGTGCTTATTCGACTTTTATTCGACGATTATTTTCAGCATGCATTGTAGTTCTCTTGATCGACTTATTTACATTTCAACTTCTCCACTGCACTGCATCAAGTCTTCTCTTCTCGTCTCTAGTGAGGAGTGTACATGTCTACTCTTGAAAAGTTATACTTTAAGGGCAACCTTTTCTGTGAGAAATTTAAGAAACTTTTTTATTCAATCTGTGGTATTTAACTCTTTGCCCATTTTTATCACTCTTCCGTTTCATTTTGATTACTCTCTTCAACTTGGTTTCTTTCCAGCCAAAATATTTTTTTACTCGAATCTGATAATTCCCTCAGCTGACTATGATATTCTTACTAGTCATTAGTGGAATGTCCAACTTCGTGGAAAATCCATCTTATAACCGTCTTCCCCGGTCAATGCCTTCTTTCAATCAACTCTTCGGATATAATCAAAGGGGATTTTTGTATTCGCATGCACATCATAGGTACTCAAAAGGATCACCACGTATTAATTGAAGTTAGAATGAAATCTTGATTAATATTATCCATGCGGTTGTCAGGTTTCATGTTGAAAGCTGCTACCTATTTGAACGCCGAGTGAGGATAGGATATGGTGAGGTAACTAGACGGAGTCGGCAGTTTTCTAAAATAAGTACATATTTTTCACTGCATGCTTTCCATGCTGTTACACCAAAAACTTGATATTCCATTGTCATAAATGTGTGCTGGTACCACTCAATTGTAGTGCAAATACCTTAAGAATACGATAACAATTAACAGAGTAATCAACCCGAAGGTCAGTTTAGTAGGTGATGGTAGAGCTCACCCATGCACCAAGCCCGACGGCGTGTGAATATTCACACATCAGGGTAGGGGGGCCAGTTCCTTTCCCTGTGCCGGTTATGGTTTCCCAGGAAGATCTGGTACCCAAAAAATCAACTAGCTTGGGTGGAGCTGCAGTTGCCCAAAGTGCCTTGCCCGGGAATCGAACCCGGGACCCTCCGGTCAGTAGTCCAACGCTCTACCCACTAGACCACCGTGACCCGCTATAAGAAGTTTTTTTAAGAATACGACATCACATTAAATATTAGGTTCAACTCATTAGTATTTTACGTGTTTTGGATGAACCTCAACGCTTCAATAGCTACTGTGAATTAAATCTCTATCCCAACCACTGTACCTGCATCGTTGCTTTAGCATAGGTGTTATATTGTCCATATAGGCTTCAGTTTTTCAAAATATCAAGGCGCAAAAGAGAATTAATTTATGGAAATATTACTTTTAGAATAACAAATCGGACCACATGTCTTCCTAAAGGCATTCTGAAAGGAGTGACTGAAAGTGAGTACCGGTCGTCTATTCCAAAACGATTCAACACCAGAAATGTTGGAGGAATCGCTTCTTTTTGCTTATTCTAATTCTCGTTTCAATGTCTCACACAAAGCTCCGAGATACCTAGATAATACTGCATTTGACACTCACATGGAAGTTAAAGGATGGTGAGATGGAAACTGCACGGTCAGGAGCATTTGATCTCAATTTTCACATAACTAAAGCAGTGCTCTCAACAATTCAAAGAACGTTTCTCACGCATAAACTCTTATTGTTGTCAACCTCAATGGCTTGCCTGAAAGCTGTTTCCTTGGGGCTAAGGATACTCTTTGTTTACCGCCACAGATTCTAGGTCCCTTGTCGTTATTACTACACATTGCGCTCCACCATTTCGACGAAAGGAACACTACGCTTTCCCAATTTGGCTTTATGTAGCGCTGGCGCAATTCGAAGCACTACTGCTCCCCCCCTCTCACTCACTCACACACACCTCTCCTCCCTCCTGCTAGCCACAGGGCTCTCACGGCCCTTTTGACAATGAACTAGAGATGGAGGGTGGTGTGGGAGATGGGGAGGCTGGCAATGTTGAAAGAGGACCGGCGGAAGAGGAGGGAGGGGGAACGCCTCGGACAGAAGGCCAGAGACGCGGACTCAGGGAAAGGGAGGGGGGGTGGGAATGATAAAACTGGGGTAGGAAGGAGGCAATGGGAGATGTAAAGAGAAGGAGGATGGAGTAAAGAGAGGGATAGGACTTGGCGAGAGAAGAGGTAGTAGGGAAGGCCATCGCACTCACTCTCTCTCTCTCTCTCTCTCTCTCTCTCTCTCTCCTCCGCACTACATCTGCCTCTTTGATTGTTTCCCCCGAAAGGACCCTCGAGGGATGCAGCTCGCCCACTAGTACACGCCAAGTTGAATGTAGGCCAGCGCACAGACACACACGTACCCGGGGAGTGAAGCCCCTTGTGACTCCGCGAGGGCTTCCTGGGACTCGGGAGTCTTCCTTATCTGAAGGGCTTTTTTCTGTTATTAATCCTGAGGAAAAACCCCAAACGTTGAAGTTTATTTAAACCTGGATCGCGCCTTTTGTTGATGGAGGAATTTAAGAGTTGAAGGAGCTCGTTCGGTGGGTTGACACAAAAAATTTCGTGGCAAAGAAACAACGAGAGGAGATAATTTCGGCGGCCAAACCGAGCAATCGGAAGGGCATGACCTAGGGCGTCCTTTTCTCTCCCTCTCTCTGTGTCGACTCCCAGTTAACGGAAAGGGACCCCTGTCATGAAATTATTTTCGGAAACTGATGTAAAATAAACGAATGCTCGTGCGATTGGTACAATAGCTCCCAAAAATATGATCTGGGCTTTATTTAATTCGCGTGGTTGTGAAATTTCGTCAATTTTAATCTCACCTACGAGTTGAGTTTGATTTTACGCTCATAAGGGTGAATTTGAATAATTTCCAGAGCATAAATCTTGAAAAGGTATTCAATATTAATTTCCGTCAGAAATCAATTTTCAAGAACACAAACACAATATCTCTATGAAGAGGCTTATAAAATGTGATCTGAGATTCAGGTACATAGAAAAAATAAACATTTATGCGCTTGTTTTAAGTTTATCCATAACATCCGGTATCAGTTTCCTAAATTATGATTTTCATTCAACCCAAAGCTGAATGAAGAACGGTGACACAATAGTTCAAAAACTATGATGAACTTTTTAAGATGAGATTTTCAATTTATCATTAATTTCATCATACCTCTAATTATTAAATCAATTTATGCATATTTTACCATTCAATGGATTTAAAAGGGAATTCTAAGGACAAGTCTTCACTCAATCTGTTAGATAAATATCTAAAATTTCCAAATACAATTGGTAAGTGTAACTGAATATTAAAAATTGATAAACATTTAAATCACGTTTGGTAACCAAATAAGAAAGTTAACGAGTATTGTTTGTTCCCTTTCACCCTGAAACTTCAATTTAAATGCGAATATTTTTATAAATACGTAATATCCCTTACCTTTATTCTTATGCACGCTAACACTACATGCGGTCATATCATTAGGTATGTGTCCTATATCACTAGGAATTAGATATACCATATTTTATAAGTATATAATAAGCATGGCTTCAAATTCAACTGCTCAACATCTCTTAAATACGCTAATCGCTAATAATTAAAGTTCTTTTTATCCATTTTATTTCACATCTAGACTCTGGATACCAGTCATTAGATTGATCCCCGCCCATATTTATTTGACACGACTAACTTAAATTCCTTGATGGAACTAGGATTCGGTTACTTTGGATCCTCTGCGAGACCTGTATGAGCTTCACGTCCCCGTTAAAACCACGCGCAATGGCGTATGCATTCTTTAGTGTCCCCGTCACGCCGCACGGACGTTCAACGGCCCGGCAAATGTTCCCCCACGGCGCACCAAAAGCGGCGCCGCAAACTCCAAACCGATATATGCCACGTGACATTAAGCCCCTTTAACCCACACTTCCCAACATATTCTCCTCATCAGCGGCGTACTTCCTAACTTTGTAGGGCTTGTTGAGACTTACCAGTTTCCTTGGAATAAGCCAGAAAATTTTCGTTCCGCCAGGGTTCCTCCGTAAGGACAGTTATGTTTGTCGAGGGGAAAAGCCACGGGCGGGTGGGGGTGGTGAGACCCAGGATGGGTTGGGATGTAGAGATTGGAGATGAGGTGGAGGGCACGCAAATAGAGTGCGGGGATGGGGGCAAGTATAATAAAGATGGTAACAAGTGAAGGTGGGGAGGGGGGTAGGGAAGGAAGGGACGTGATGGTGGATGGGTTTCCGCCGGAGTGGGGACAATGGAGGGGGGCTTGGAGGGATGGAATCAAGAGGTATTTAGGCAGAGAGCAAATAAATTGCCGTTAACCCGAAACCGTGTTAGACGGGCGAGTTACGGTGATTTAAATGCAGCGGTGTGGGAGGGCTTAATTGTGGGGTCTCCGGAGAAGGGGAGGGGGGAGACGATTGGGCTCAGGCTTCGCGCTCCTCTCGGCGGCGGAACACGCAAGAAACTCCGGCGGCACACGCGCTGCTCGCTAGCAAAAGATGTTCTCCTACCTCTCTCTTCACCTCGTTCGATCTGACGGGCTCAGATAGCCACGGTAAAGCAAGAGGAATCGAATTTCCACGAGGAAGCACCACCGTTCTATTCTATTCTACACCACCCCACTCCACCACCCGCCCACTCTTCCCTCCCCCAGTCTTGCCTCATTATTAAACAGCCCTTTTTCGGGTGAAACAAACCGCGGAACGGTTATCCGAACGCAACACATTCTCTGTGTTATCATAACTTTTTTAAAATTGGCCTCCCTTTCTAGTCGCGAATGAGTTTCTCGAAAATTACCTCTCCGTCGATCCCCCAGGTTAGCTGTCGAGAATGATTTCCTGGAAAGAGGCACATCAAACGAGCGTACGGCTCAGCATGCCTTCCGGCAACCGAGGTTTAATTATCATTTTACTTTATATATCTTAAAAGATCATTGACTAAAATAGAGGGGACTCGAATTGAGGATCCGCCTTGCTCATCAGTTCATTAAGGTGTGTTTCAACATCATTTGGGAATAGGAGAAACACAAGAGGGTCGAAGTTTCATTTAGTCTTTGACTAAGGTGAATTAAAAAAAAAATAATTTAAATGCTCTCTCGTATTTGAAGATTAAAATCCATCATATTCAGCTACACGTCGACCATCTCCAAAGGCTTTATACTGGAAATAAAAAAATGAACGGGATATGTATGTAGTTGATTTGGACCACAATTTTGCAGCTATTTCTGCATTACTGCTGGCCTCATAAGAAGCCGCTTGGCATACAGGTTTATGTACATGGGTAATAATTTCCCCGATGCCAGGAAAATAGGAAACCAATTTTTGGCCATTGGTTGACGACTTTTTTGACTGGTGGCCGAAGGTCAAAAGATTTGAAAAATGTTATCTTTCTTCTCCAAAATTAATGAATTAAAAGATATATTTTAATGACGACACATATATTGTATGATTATCATGGTTTTCTCAACACCTTATCCGTATATTATGACGAATCGTCCAAAAGCTCGATTTTAAACTAGAGTTTGCAGTTTCCTCTGTATTATTGGGATGTTCTAATGGTGAACCTATGGTTGCTATAAATGGATTGTTAGTGAACATTTGTATACACTACCGGTAAAAATCATTTTTCTCCTTTTCCCACTCATATTACTAATTAGAGAAAAGAGAATGTACTTATGTGCGCATTCAAACCGCATTTTAAAGGGGATAGGATCTTAACCGTCATCGATCCTTGCTCATTTCTCTGACATAAGAGCATATTCTTCAGGTGCCAAATACCTAACCTCAGGTGCTAGTTATGAAACCGGAATGAGCCATCAGGCAAACGTTGCAACGCCATGATTTACTTATGCCTTTCCTCCGAGTTTTATTTAACATGTAAACATATTGCTATTTACTTATCATCATATAAACAGATAAGTTATACATAGAAATAATCTTTTTCCTAGCAGAAAAAACCTACATTTTTGAGTAAATTTAATACCCAATATGATTGCTAAGTAATGTGTTTATGATGGCTCATTTTGAAATTTTAACCTTAAAATCATATGGAAACCGAAAATTCTGTGTATCCCATTATCTTAGAAAGGTCTTAGAAAGATCTTTGTCAAACTTAATATCCCGAGTACATGTACAATTAAAGTACCAAGGTTTCTGTCTTTTATAAAATCTAGCAAACCATTTATGAAACCTTACCTCTGCTCACTATGCCCCCCATTTTTTTTAATTGAATGAAGTAAAATACACAAAATATATTGTTTTTGGATTTCAATAGGCAAAGGAGAACCTATAAGGTTACTTCTTAACCAGTTCACAAAGGACTGCATTCAATTGCTCATTTGAAGTATTCTCCAGCAGTACTCAAATCCATATTATCTTACTATAATCTTTCCTAAAATAGATATATCTCCAACTAAAATTGAAAACAAGAACGTGGTCTTGGGATAATTACTTGGTTTTTAAATAAAATATAAAAAATAAGAAGAAAAAAGAAAGTGCTGTATAGGTGTGATGTTTCAGAAATGACAAAGAACTACTAAGGTAAAATAATAAAAAACCAAGCTTGGGAAATTACAAATGTAAAGGTAATAACTGAGTCACGAGAAGTTTAATTATTCATGAAACGAATAATTGTGCTGAATTTTTATTTTAGTAGTCGGTAAAAAAGTCATCTAATAATTATTTGCCAGAACTTAAATAGTTAAATAAGTTTTGATTCTTTTTTCAAGAAACTGTAATAGTAACTTTAACGGAGTCACCCGTTATGTGTGCATTATAATGCAACCATTTCAGAGAGTAAAAAAGGCGAATGATTTTTACTCTCTGAAATGGTTGCAAGTTTTGATTCCTTGACGCGGAAGGTTATGAAAACATTTATGCAATTAAACTTGTTTCTTCCTAGGTTTTCAAGATTTACGTGGGAACCTTGAACTCGTGTACAATTTTTCTTAAATATTTCCTCAATATATATATATATATATATATATATAATCTATTGCTACTTCAGCTTAGGCCACAAAATTAATCTACCAGAAAGCTGGCGGCGCTCCGAAATCTGTTTAAAACAAAATAAATGCATTCCCACGGGCGTAAAATAGGCTTCATTATGGCCTAAAATTTTAGGCAGGCTCCTTTGTAAACGTTGGCAAACACATTTGGGTCAAAATGACATTGGCGTAATTACATCATTAGCTGAGGAGGAGTTGGATTCAAGCAACACTTACCAAGATTCTCGACCTCGCACGGCAGAACGAGCGTGTCTCCAATGACCACCCTGAATGTCTGGCCCCGGGACAAGAAGCGGGGTTGAGGGATGTTGATGCCGGCGTCCACTGAGGAGGATGAGCGCCTGTCATTGCCTCCGAGATTGCCTGCCCCTGCAAACAAAATACAGAACAGTGACGTGTCATTTATTTCCCTCTTAAGCGAGAATTCCCAACGGAGCTGTTCTTCGCTCCGATGCAGAAAGAGAGAGGAAGAGGGAGAGGAAAGAAAAAGTGACAGTGGGCGTGCGAGCACGACCTCACGAATAACAATAGAAAGAGTGACCTTCACAATGGAGTTCGGAGCGTAAAAATGAAAATTCCCTGTTATTGGATTTTTGGGAGTGTCCCTCCAATCCAATACCTCCCAGATAAACGACGGTGCGAGCCGAGCAGCTTCGAATTTTCCCAAGGTCTGCGGCGTTTTTAAATCATTGAGAGTTCCATTAAAATATCTCTCCTTCCATAAAGCTTGAAATTAGTTTCTCCATACCGTTATAAAACGCTTTGAAAGGTAGTTGATACGGACTGGAATTAACGAGAGCCTTATTTTATTATTTTTTTCATTAGACATGTAAAACCCATGTTTGGACAAATTCGAACCTGATAGTATGTCTATTTACTGGTGCACATCAGCATGCGTGTATATATCCCAAGCTTGCAAAATTTAATATTTTAAAAATATAATATCGCAAATTTGCACAAGTATTTATTCAGTAACAGATACAAAATGGGTGAAATAAACAAAAAAAATGTTTAAACTCTATGAATCCGGCATATTTATCCAGCAGTTATTCCAGCATTTTTCCAGGGTATTAGTAGCCACGCGCACCACTACATAGTCCTCTCCCCCACGCACACAACTTCCCAGTTCGCTGTGATTCCCCATTCTTAACCAAATTTTTCCAATATAAACTCGCGACAATACGCCTTCAAACACATCCTCCATGTCTCCACAAAACATGAGCAATCCCACTCTGTTTTTTTCCATAAGCACAGCAGAGTGCTTTCGGCGGAATTGGTAAATCCTGTTAATTCTCACGGACTAAGCCTGCATTCGAGAGTGTTCCCCAGAAAATGGGGATAAAAAGTACGGTCAAGGGAGGAGGATGAAAGGAAGCAATATAAGAGGGGGAGATGGGAGTTGATTTAAGGGGGGAGGGAGAAGTTTGAGCAGCACAGCCGACGCGGAACGGTGGACGTTTGACCGAGAGCCCGGTGGATCATCTGCCACATCCATCACAGGAGGGCGGCGGTGGCGGATGCGGACGGAGTCAGTCAGCAGAGATATTGGCCGACGAGGCGAAAGGTCGCGGAGGCCTGTACCCGGTGTTCATGGAAATAGTAGCCTTTATCTAAAATCCAAATCCTTAAGCTACGAAACACACTTTCTTCACAATATTCCTTCGAGTTAACTACGCTGGTCTTCTTAATTCAAAGTCAAGCACCTGGGATAATAATTGAATATCGCTAGGACAACTGCTCCTAGCGCTAATATTTTTTATTTAATTCGCGTACTTGAAATTATTATTATTTCCAACAGACAACAGATTTTATTTTACTTTGCTTGTTGCTGGAATAGAGTAGTGCGTCAATAATGTCTTCAAAGAACCCTAGTCCGGAGCAGCTCCCCGAAATTTCCAATTTCCAGGAATTTTGTGTTTGTAGGGATAATTTAATCACACGCATCGCGTATCATCCTTGACACAAATTTTCTTATGATAAAAGTAAAGAAGGTAAAGAGCAATTAAATGAGCACTTCCTGATAAATGTGCATGTATATTGCTGACGTTCATTCATTCATTCCTGAAATTCATCACGTTTCCGGTTTTAAAATATATATATGATGAAATATAGAGAATTAGACTTCTGCAAACTAGAGTGTACTCCATCCACTATGAGAAAGGCTGCGCTTGTTCCCAGGCTGATTTCCCTTCCTTCATTTCCATTCCCTTCGCTTCGGTGTAATTCCAGTCCTAAATCGTTCAGTCTGCTTCGGATAACTTAATCCGATTCTCGCAGGAAACTGTTTCAAGGACGTTATAAACATTTGAAAACGCTTTCCTTCCCTCGCTTTTAGATTGATTTCGCGAAAAATGAAAGAAAAAAAAATAATCCATGATGAAAGAAAAAATTGAGATCGGTACGAACGACTTCTTTTTACTTTCTACGCGGAGGACTTTCCTCTTCAATTTGATGAGAAATATTATTACGCCAAATGTCCCCATGAATCTAAAGTAAAAAAACTCAAAAGCCAACGATTTTGGAGAATCCCGTTTCGATTTAAACGGATACGCGCCCTTTAGAACAAAATCGCGTACGAATATTTGCCTTATTTTAATGCGGGATTTTCATAAAAAAATCACCCGGAAACTATCTCCCGATCAAATCCGATACATGTATATGCATGTGTAGATACAAAAAACAACAAAAACAGTCGACCGACGGAAGAGACGAGATTTTGAAAATAAATCACAACGGCTTAAAAGATTTCCGAGTCCATTTTACTGCGTCAAAGGTGTATTTAGGGGAGTGGGAGGGGGGAAGTCGGGATAGCAGTGAAAAGATGAGCCTTAGGGAATCGTGGGAAGTCGAGTGGCTCAGCGCTAGCCGTGGGTTGAGGTAGAGGGGGTCGAGAGCGCGGAAGGTGTGGTGGAGGGGGTGTGGTGGAAGGGAATTTTGGGATGGAAATGAAAAGGGTGGTGGCGTGAGGGAAGGTGGGGGGGGGAGAGCGGCCGCAATTTAAAGGAGGAGAGAGAGGTTGAATGAGGGAGGGGAAGGTGGAGAGAGTAGAGGAAGAGAAGGGGTCGTGGAGGAAGATTGGTGGAGACGGCTTGTTGCGGGCATGTGGAAGAGAAGAAGGGAAAGTGAGGATGGGGGGTGAGGTTGTGAAGACAGAGAGATAAAAAGGGAGCAAGAGGGCAAGATATAGAGCAAGGAGGAAAGGAAAGAACAGGGTGAAGAACCGAAGGGTGAGGTGGTAGGCTTGGGGAAAAAATGGGAAGGGTGAAGGGAGGAAGGAGGCGCAGAGAGATAAAAACAGAGTCATCAATCACGGAAACTCACGGCTCCGATGCGGTGGTCGTCACGTTTTTGAACGACAAGGGCCCTCTCTCTATCTCGATATCCCCTTCCTTCTCTCACTACCACACTCTCTCTCCTTTGGCGGAGCCTTGAAAGAAAATCATCAAGAGCGAGCGAGCAAGCAGTTTTCGGAGCGAAGGCATACAAGAGTGCGGGCGTGGACACATTGCAACGAGGTGGTCCGGGGAGGGGGGTTGGCGGAGAGCGATTGAATAGAGATACCCTGGGATCGGGGAGAGGAGGGCGTGGGAAGAGAGCCCGTGTATGTGTTCCGTAGGAAGCGCGGGGGTGGGCGGCGACGACGAAGGCATTGCATATATCGGATATGTGCCAAGAGAGTATAACGAGCGGAAGGCGGGAGGAGGTACGCTCGTGGGGGAAGGGTAAGCGAAAAATGCTTTACGTGGGTTGGTAGGGGATGGTAAGAGCGATTTACTCCGGGAACGGTTGAGGGGAATCAATGGGTTTTCGGGAGGAGGGATCGAGGGAGGGCTGTTAGTGGGGAGGGAGACTCCATATTTCATGGTTACCATGGCAATCAATCAATCAACCGACAAAAGAAGCGGTTATGCATTCAAGTCCTGATAAATAGAGTGTATTTTTTGATGGATTTGGGGTGATATCGAAAAAATAGGGAATAAATGCGAAAAAACACATAACAGGAGATGGGTTGAATCGGTTCGCATGATCTCTTAAATGGACGGAAACGGATGTTTAATCCATGGAAATTACCCTCGGAAAGTGGGAAAAAAAGCTTCCTTTTCAAAATATTTGGGCATGGATGATATTACTGTTGTGGCCCTAACAAAGTTGAAGGCATTACGTTGTGTTGTATCCTGTTTCATGGATGTATCCGTACCATGCTTTAGTTATATGATGACAATGCTGGGGCTCAGCAACAGTGTTTCCATGCATCGTCAACAAAAGAGTTTGGCGTGGTTCATAACGGTTTAAAAAACCGGGAACAGGAATTTCCGCGGCTTTTGTTTCCACACATTGTGAAAGAGTTCCCTTCGAAGACAGTAAATTCATCAAGTAATTACCCTCGTTGTTGATTGATGATCTCACTAGCACGTATTTTTCTATTAAGTTGTAAATATCCCATATAAATTAATCAGATTATGTTAAGTTAATCGAATTTAAAAAAAAAACAAAATATGCGGTCCTACGGTCAGAGTAAAATTTTATAAGGTAGATTCAATTCTTAAAGAATTTACGCATTGTAATCTAGTGTTCCTTCTATTCCAAATATCAATATGGAAAGGAAAATAACTAGTGGCCATTTTATTTATTTCTAAACACATTTTATTACGATTTCGTGGGGATGCGCAGACACTTAAGAATTGAATACAGTCGAAGTATATTTTAAGTAAAAATCTAATAGATACCTAGTGACCTGTAAATATTCTTTTAGTATGAGCCAATTAATAGTCAGTCGTGTTCAATCGGCAATATTCCAATTCCTTCAGGAATAAGCCGTTAAAAGTAGTGCTTTGTTGGTAACCATTGAATTCCAAGTTCCAAAAGAACATTTTTCAAAAAAGTGAGGTGTGCTAAAATACAGGAATGTCACTTTTTGAATTAACCTACGCCAAAAATTTCACTAAATTTTAAATGAAATACTAACAACAGAACATCAAAAGACAATTTTAATGAGCAAATATCCATTCTTACATGAGAACTAATAAAATGTTATGGGGATTTCCATGATTCAAGTATCGACCATTAATGAGTTATCATTGCACTTTTTCATTTATATACAACCTTATATTGAAGCAAAGAATGAGTGACTCATGAGTGAGCAATAAGGGATCTCGAGGTCTAAATTAAAATTTAAATTCAATTATATCTTGATATAATTGGAATTCGGTGCACATTCAGCGGCGTAAAAATAGTAATGATAAGTAATGCAAAATTCAGCTCGGAAGTGGCACATTATCACGAATTAATTAATTGTCACTGAGATACTCAACCTGTGAATTACGAATAGGACCATTTATTTGTTTTATTTAATGAATCTTTGCAATGAAAAGATGAAAAAAACAATTTCTATTCAATGAGTTGTATGAAGTCAGGAAAACTTAAATTGGAGACTTTACGCGGATTTTTGTGCGAGGTATATCTCCTTCCATTCTTACTTCACTCAAATTATGGCTTGTATCTGTCCCTCCTTCCCCAATAGTGTAGGCTATAATTCAAGCCAAATCAATAATATCTTCAAAAACTCTTATTTTCATTAATATAAATTTTACTTTAATTTGATTCATATTTACTGAAATATTTAATGGAAGCATGAGTCCTTTGCGACAAAATAGTTCCTTTTTTGCGCTTATCTTAATATGTAATCTTATCAAAATGGGACCAATGCACATTCCTTCCACTGCTACACTGGATACGGCTGGTTTCAGACCACAATGTATGGTGACAAAACATTGGAACGCCCGAGGATATCGCGTTGCAGAGCACTTTATTACTGAATATGAAAAGTCAACAAGTCATTGTTTATCAGATAAATCTCTATGCACACGGTCACATCTGATTGGAACACCGAAATATGAACGATATTTCACCCGGATCGTATCGAAAACCTTCAATTGGCCAGTGCAAGAATTTACGACTGACCATTTACCTCGTGAGAGCGATAACTAATAACACAACAATGCAAAACCACCCCACCGGAGAGCCATTGTTCCCATTAAATCAGACCAAGAGAATGCCACCCTAAACTACTATGAGACTTGAAATATTACACTGTAATTCCCCCCTGATTGGTTTTTACTACTTGCAGCTCAGTCGGTCGCTCACAAGGTGACAAGCTACGTGGGATTCGGAGTGATAAGGAAAACAAACAAACTCTCAGCACACTCTCCCGAGTTCGCACTTTAATAAATAGCGAAACACCGAAGAGCGTGGAGCGTACTTCGCGTCCTCAATTTCCGTGGATGCTCAGCGAAAAGCCCATTCCGGCACGAAAATGTATTTCGCGATGTTGAGAGAAAGGTGGAGAAGTGAGGCTTGATAGATTTCTATTCACGAGAAAGCGTTCACTCGCAGAAAGTAAAACAGCAGTGAAAATGTTTATACTGGATAAATTCTCGAGCCCATTTTGTCTCCATTGTCCTCTATCCACTGTTTATTCTTTTAGTTATCTCTCACGTTCAACTGCGTGCAACTCTTCACGACTTAATCAAGTAAAATATATAATACCAAAATACCAATAAATACACTAAATGACGATGATATCATCATTTGACAGGTTTAACGACAGTATAAATTTAGCCCTTTGTTAATTAGGTGCTTTACTATCATTTCACATCTCATCTCTTCCTATTAATACCGTCACAAATACTAAATAAAAATAGGTTTCAGGTGTTTCAAAACATAAATTAAATTCGAAAATCTGACGAACGGTTAAAATAATATTTATCGAACCGTTCTCTCTAGGAATGAAAGCCAGCAAAGTCTTAAGTACTGTTCCCCATCACAATCGCCGATTTTTTATTACCTCCTAAATTTCTCTGGTATTCCATACCTAATTTAAGCGAGCCATAAAACCCTGATAGATTCAACGTTCCATTTTCAGTCGTTCCCTACTTTCGGTGCCATTAATTCCGACCGAGGAAAAAGATCAAACCTTCTATTTTCTTTTGATTTGAACGCGAGAGAAATAGAGCGGAGGAAGTTTAGCCGTACAAACGATTAACGGCCCGAGCTCCCAAGTACAACTTTTTGACCTCCCATCCGTTCATTTCTACAGGGCAACCTATAACCAGAACTTCTTGATTTTTATGGCTTTTCCTCCCCACCGGGACGCTTTGGTTCCCTTCCACGTATCGAAAGAGGCTCGTTAGCCGCTAACGAGACAGATCTACGCCTTATCGGAGATCCGTGTCGGCTCACACTTCGTTTACCCCCGCCCTCCCGTACGGATCGAGGTGGAGACATTGGCCCACCCCGGGCGCCCAACTTATCCTTACCGGCCCTTTTGAATCCACTGCCTCCGTTGTTATCTCAATATTTATGATGCTCCGATCAATAAATAGAGATTTTAGTGGATCATTCATGTCATTTATCGCAATCTCATCCCTGTAAGAAAGGAATAGCCTTGAAATAAAAAGCAAGATTTAGAGGAAAGTGCCGGCTTGATTGCATCAGGTAATGATTACTACGATTGCTCTTATAAGTTATGTCTTAGCTGTAAATTGTTTATTCTAATATCAAAGCAGATACAGTAAATTTCCACAGTTTAAAAATACCCCGATGGAATAATATGACATTGATTGTAATGATCAGCCCTCTCCGTTTTTATGGCGTCGTATTTAAGAATTATCTAGGTAGTGGTCAGGGCAGGTAAATTACCACTAAAAATTGATTCTATTAGATTTGTCTTAACCATTTTGTATCATAGGGTACATAACATTCTCTTCACATATTCAACAAATGCATAAATTGGTTTTGTCTAATTATTCAACCTACGAGTCATTGAAACTAGCCATATCTATTATGCACTTATCACTTAAGTAGTATATTTTACAATGCCCCTTTATGTAAACCTTATTTTTACAACAATCGAACAAGTAAGATCTTTCATTTCATGTAAAGACAAAATTATCTTTTCCAAAGAGTAAACAGGTAAAATGAATTGTTCTTAGGTCGGTGTTTATTTCACGGGCTTGTAGGCATTTCAGCTTAAATCACAAAGACTTTTGGTGATGGTGTACCTTAGAGTTAGCGATCTACGAAATTTTTCAGTGTATCTTCTCACGAAACCTCAACCGCCTGCAATCTCCTCCTTTTTCCCATCGGGCTCGAAATAACCTTCCGATCATGCTACCACCTGCTGGTCTGCTGCTGCTGGGAGAAGATCCAAGAGCCTCATCATCCCACGCTGATTGTGAGATTGGGCATCCTGTCGATCTCTCTTCCAGATTGCCGGCCTATAGAAGACTCTCCTCAAAAACGCAATTAAAATCCGAGAAAAGCAATAAGTAGGATCGAACCCTGTACCGGGGAAATCTAATTACCCAGATTTCTACATCGCATGAAGTCCATCGCTCGTTTTTTCCACACTTGATTCTTTTTTAACCTCCTCTTTTGGACTCCCGATTCCGTCCACCCCTTTTTACAGCACCGAAATCAGCGCAATGAAAGGCTTTCGCTGATGCCACACGAATTAACGATCTCAGAAACGACCAGTCACCGTAGCTCATGAATCCCAACGAAAGGTTCGAAGATTCGAGTCATTCGGTTGAATCGAGAGACGCGATGATTAATGGATGCGTCTGCGGTGATATGGGCGTGGGGAAATGATGATTATGACGCAACGTGCAAGGTAATGGTCACACAAGGTTGATTGGGGTTTTTCGGGTGCCTCGCCCCAGAAAAGCACATTTCATTCATTCGTACGGCCTTTCATTAAACGGTATCGATTGAACAATAAACAAGGTAGTAATGCTCCAACAAAAGTGGAGAAATTAGCAAGTAGGGAGTTTGTGGCTCAAAAAGATAAAAGAGGTGAATCTAGAACCGATCGTACGACCCCTTTTTTATTTTAATCTACTTCGAAGTGACATTCGATTTTTCTAGTAAAATTGAGCTCAAATTGCGAACATAATAAACTTCAACAAAACAGTTATTTAAGTACTTTTTCTATAACCGTATATTCTTATAATTATTTTTATTTTTGCATATTAATATTTCTATTAAACGCTATAAACCTACCATGACCAAAGATGAAACCCGTTATCAATCTATAGTGTAATACATTTCAAATTTGCGCCTAAATTAATGTCAAAACCAGCGTTGAATCCAATATTAAAATATAGGATGAAGATACAAAATTCAACGATAATAAACAATCAAATTTTCAATGCACAAGTGTCTACATACATCCAAATTAAATAAATATTTCCAAGAATAAGACTTTTTACATGGTAAATACTCGTACCTAAATCGAATTAATACATAGAGCCATTTCTCAAAATACCTACCCCTGAGATTCTCAATTATTGAATTTCGTAAATGAAATCGATCGACGTTCAATTACATAGTCGTTGAGGTTACATTCAGATGAAGTGGGTAATTTAAACCTTTTACAAATTTGTTTATATCCGGCATTTTTTCCCACCGTTGCACATAATAAGAGACAGCTATCCTCTTGCTTCAACTCCATCTACTACCTTTAAACTCAAACACGAGTATTACATAGCAGCAGATCTAATTTCCGCACTAGGTCACATAATTTCACTGTTCGACGTATTTGACGAATTACCTACAATTTTTCCCGGCATACTCGTATATTAAAGCACTGATACTAATCATGCAGTGGTACAATAAAATGGAGCTGGTGTGCCTGTACACATAGCAAATTTTATTGACGAAAGACCTTAGGTTATCCATGCGAAGAAACAGAAGAAAGGGTTCTTGGGTTTCCCGCCTGGTCTATAAGAGTACCATTGTTTGTTAAAAAAATTAACTTCTGAAGTACAACTGTTCATTTTATATTTATGGTCTATGAACTATGAAGAAAAAATTATTCGGCAAAAAAATAATTATTTTTGTCTGTGGATTGTTGTGTTAATGTGTGTCTGTATTTTGAGGTACCTCCTAATTTGCCAATCCATGAAATCGTTTAAATTGGCAAGATCTTATTCATGCATAAAGAATTCTAAACGAATGGTTTACAGTGTCCGATACATGCCATATTTCTAGAGTTCAGTCGTTCAAAATTCCTCATCTATTAAGTCCGATTGCTATTTCCGAAACACACCAATTCAAATATTACAACAACCATTCCTTGGCTCTTTTACCCCAACACACCCAAGCACTCAAGTGTGCATTCCGTACCTGTCCCCTCTTGTCTGTAGCAACACAACCCTTCTTCAGCAACTTATAAGAAAAGTCTCACTTGTGACAACTTACCCCATATATATCTCACAACCCTATCCCGCCCCCAATGCACCCCCATAACCAACCTACCCCACTCAGAACGAGATTTCCTTCCCTCCCATTCCATCCACCGTCCCCTCACTCTGCATCCAACGCTCAAACCACCCGGTTTGTTACCTTCTGCTAAGGCACCCTCTAGTAATGCACCTCTACTTTCCCTTTCGGCCCAAGAACTACCATCTATCACACTGCTTTATTGCAATGGGCGCCATCTGAAGGAATACGCTCGAACTAAGCCTCCCCTAACGCTATTTTTCATAGTCCTTCCTCCTCACCCTCCGTTTCTCTTCGCCCCCGCCTTGCTTTATTCCTCTTCCCACCACAGCAACCCTCCCCCTTCAAATTTTTACTCTCTTTCCACCCCCCCAACCACCATCTACTTCGGCTCCCTCCAGGGCCGCTCCCTCCGATGGTAACTTTCTCAGCCTCCCTCATTGTCCTTAACGTATGTACTGAAGAGGGATATGGGAGGAGGCAAACAAAGTAACTATCCCATCCCCATTCCTCTCCCCTCCCACGTGGAACGCTCCCAAGAACGACCTTTTATCCCTTCAGATCTCTCATCCCCCCCCCCCGAGTTCCAATCCCACCCACCACCTCAAACATCGTTTTTCCAACCCTCTCCACCCCTCGCCCTCCCCACCTAAATCCCTAATTTCCCGCTTCCTTTTCTCTCTCCGCCACCGCCCTTTCATCCGGCCCCCTCTCACTTCTCCCACCCATCCCTACGACTGCTAATCCACACCTCCTTTGGCTCAACTCATCTGCCAGCGCGCTCAAATTAAATCAACCGAAGTTTTGCGGCGTCTTATAATTCCCTCAAAATTCGATGCCGTGTGCGCGCCGCTATAACTCAAGCCCCATTTAAATTTCAAAAGGGAGAAAACGTTATCGCGGCAATTAAAAACTTGGGTAATGCCGATTTTCGGCGAAAAACACATTTCGCCGGAGGCCATGAGAATGTTACCGGCGTGAAATGTTCTATACCTACCCTCTTTCCTCGAGTCCATTCCAACCAGGTGCCGAAGTTAAAGGTAGCGCTCCGCGAGAAATGCCCTGCTAGGAGCACGGTGACAGGCGGCAGAAAGCCCATGTGACAGTACTCCTACCGAACGAAGTTTTCTTTACGGAGAAGATGCTCGGTGAAGTTTGCGCGCGCATGCGTCATCTGATAATTACTACAAACTTGGCCTAAAGTAATACCTACGGCCGATCTCACGCATATAAGGGGATACCAAGGGGAATAAAGCAGGCGCACGAAGTATGCAGCGAGTCAATAATTTTCAGGAGCTGCGCGCACACTTCGGAGCCATAGAACTTCTGCTTAAGTTCCCGAGTTCGTTTCATTAATGGGCGAGTAAGATTTACGCTTCTAAATTGCCCTTTCCCGATTAATTGTCTAATAGCGCTCCGAGGTGATGATGCTGCAGCACCTGAAACCCCCGCCAATGAGCAATAATTCCCAGGTGTAAGTCTATAATCCAAGATAAGACCGTTATTTCTTACCATTGGCTCACTTTTCTCTCCTTTTTGTTTGTTGTATGAGTTAGATTTACGAATCCCTTTTCCACAATTAATCACGGTTTTACAGGGACCGACATAAATTGCAACGGGGACTGCTGGGGATGGAGTGCGGGAGCCTTCCCTTTATTTGGCAATTCTTTTGATAGGAAATCCCAACAATGAAAGCGCCTTCATGCGAATTGCCACTAAATTTGAAACTCTTGACGCCCAGATATACCAGACCTAAATCCTCGAATTATTCCCAAACTCTCTAACCCGTGCCAAAGCTCACAACAAACTTCCATGCGTGTAGCACAACACACGCCCATTTGGAGAAACGTTTCCTTCCCCTTCCTCGTGTCAAAGAATCCCTGGGATCAGGACACAACCCTACTTCCTCTCCGACCCCCAGCCAAATAGCTGGAAATAAAGACTCAGGGGGGGGGGGGAGGGTTTGGAGATGAAGAGACACAAAGGTGTGGGCTAAATCAGTATTTGTGCCTGCCCCCGCTGGAACCAATCGCTGTCCCACCCCTCCCTCCCCCCGACCTTTTCTCGGCCCTACTCCCATCCCCTCGCTGCCGCCCCCACCGCCAATTGCTCTCTTCACTTCGTCCTATTCTTTCCAATCCTCAATATTCACCGCTCTCTTTCAACATCCTGCTACGCCCCATTTGATCCATTAGTCACAAGTTCCATTCTCCGGTGGCCTTCCCCCATCCTCATATCTCTTCTTCCCGATCCTTGTACCCCGGCCCCCTTCACCCCTCCCTCCCTCTCATCCGCTTCACATCACCCCATTCCTACCTCGGCTCACCCCCGCAATCCGTCTCCTCCCGCCCCTCCTGCACATTTGCCATACCTGACCAGTCGGCGGCCCTTCGTCAACCCACGCGCCCTGCCCTCCTCCTCCTCCACCTAGTCCTTCCTCCCTTCGAACCTCCACCCATTCCCACGCCATTCCGTCCCCTACCATTATTCTCAGTTTCAATCCCTTCAAAGTTTCTCTTCCTTCGTAAATCTTTCATCCCATTCGCAGCTCTTTTCCGGTCGCGGAGGCCAAAACAAGGATTTTACACTCCGTTCGCCTTGTGATTAGCGTCGCGAGTGGGAAGAAAGAATCGTATACACCGATGACTCCTTTCGCTAGTCTCAAAAACCAATTCTCGTGCTAACCTTTTTTGCTGAATATTTGAATTCATTGAATATGACGTATTGATACTAGAACTGTTTGGTCATGTTAGTCTATCCTGAAATAGGCTGATTATTAATACCTATGTTTTTAAAAATTTAAAGTTTATTTAGCGGTCATTGGCTACCATTTTCTTAAAACTACGTATAAAAAGGAAAATAATTGAAGGTAGAGAGATATAAAACATTGCTAAAAACTCAGCCATCATCATCAGATTACTCCGATACATTTACTTCAAGTAACGTAATGTACTTCTCCATTCATCAAATTATTTCTTAGCTAAGTAAATAATTTCAAATGGCCATTTCTTTGATTTTCCTTAATCGTTCACCAGAAATATGATCTAGACATAAAGTTATGCTCCACCTTCATTGACATTATGTGTCCTACTCTTTTGAGAGTGCAAGATGAAATACCCACCACGGTCTACCCTAAAGTATTTGTTAAAATTTGTTTTCATATTCATAAACATTAAAAAATATTCCTTAAATCGTTAGTATGAAATGGTAAAACCTTAAGGAAAAGTAACGTTATATATAGTTATTTATTTATTTACAATATTTCGTGGGAGTATATTAGGACAAAAATCTATTCGCTATTTTTATGGCTTAGGTTCAATAGAGAGGAAAATGAATTCTTACAGTCGTAAAATATACAAAGTAATTGAAATTAAAATAAAAGTAATATCACAAAATAAATATCTTATACTTTTCCAACTCTTCTAACACGGTGATGGATTGCATGTCCTTGTGAATGATTTATGAGTTTCACGCTCTTCAAAACGAGCTGGGTTTACGTTCGATAACTAACTTAATTTGAAAAGCAGTCGTTCCTTTTAATATCGTCCACAATTATCCTCGTGCCCCACGCTTCTTCGTCCATCTTAATGCAACCACGCTCTACTTCCCATTGTCATCTCCAACTACTCAACCCTTGCATACTTTTCATTTCCTCCCATTCCTCTATTTTTAACATCCTTTTCCCTTTAATATATTTTTGCCTCCACCTTTTTCCCGTTTCAATATTCATATTTTCTCTCTCTCTCTCTCTCCCTCCGCCCTCCCTACCAACCATCGTCGACTTCCCCTACAACCTGAGCGCTCATTTCCTTTCGGAAATCGCCTGGCGCTCGGTCCCTCGTGTCCCGCGCTCCGGAGCTCATTCCCGATGCTTTGGGGATTGAGGTGGCAAAGGGAGACCTTTAACTCGCCCTCGCGGGAAGGTCTTGGAGGGCGAAAAAGGGGCGAAAGTTGCCAACCGAAGGAAACATAGCAAAAAGACAAGGCATAAAAGTGGAGGCAAGAAGAGGAAATGGATAAAGAAAATTAAGTTGAAATACAAGAATTAAGTTCAAATCTTGTTCGGGCATTTCGCACGAAATGATTTCAAATTCAATTTAAAGTAAATATATTCATGCAAACAAATTTCACACGTTTGGGGAAATGTATACTCTAGGCATATTTTCTAATGGCACGAATTCACAAAAAAATATACTATCGTAGATGCGTGTTTCGATTGAACACCGTATAGTACGAGGTGGATATATCGGCCTTATTATTAAAGCTCCAAGCGCAGCTTCAATTGAAAAACAAAATATGGACTTTCTTATAAACATGCGACTTGATTTATACGAGGACACTTGACTAAAAATAACACTAAGGATAAGAAAGTGATTAACAATTTGCAGGAACCAGGGAGTGATCAGTTCCAAAGAAGCATTATGTATTTGCTATATTTGCATTTAAAATTAAGAATATGGAGAGCATGGAAAAATAAATTAAATTAAAAACAAAGCATATGATCAAGGAACCACAGTTTGGATTAACAAAAAAAGTTGCAACACGGTTATGCGTCTGCGAGTTTTTAAACAGAGATACAGCGTTAAGAAAATAGATAACTGATAAGAAGATGGGTGTAGATTGGATACTCTAGAGAAATGCACTCTTAGGTAGATAAAGATAAGATAAGAGCTTGGTAGAGAGAATAAAAAAGACAAGCATTTTAATACACGAATGAGCTATTAAGGGTTCTACTAATGGTCAGTGAAATCCAAAATGGATCTAGATTTTTCAACAATTTTGGAGAGGCCTTTGGAGATGTACAATAATTTGTAGTGTTATAAAACCTTGCTAGTGACAGTAGGTGGTCTTTACTAATGTATAAGCACATAAAATTAGCGAATACATTGCTGTTTAAGAAGAACCTTGGTTCTCCAATTTTTGAAGCACCACCTAAATATTTTTCAAATCGGTTTCCTGAGAGCGTAGCGAGAATGTCTATTAAAAGAGCATGTTGCATATTGTCTCCTTTTCTTCTTTCACCAACTACCTTCACTTCTTGATCTCGTTCTCCTTCCTTCATCTTCATTTATTTCTTAATACCCGAAACGGGAAAATTATTTAGGAACTCGAAGGGACTGTTACGACGGACTCCGAAAGTCTTGTCTCCGTTGCTGCTGCAGCAAGAATGTACGCATACCTTCGTAAGCCCTACTTCATGATAACGGATCCATGACAAGTGCATGAGAATAAATGTTCCCGATTTTCTCTTCTCAACGCTGTTTCCCTCTATAAATTTTTATAACACCATCAAAAATGCCTTGGCTGACGTAAAAATGACAGAGATCATAAAATCGAAACGAGGGATAAATTCTGTCCATAGAAAAACATGAATACCTACAGATCATGATTTTTACATTCCTTTTATTTCGAGCAGCGCAAGTAAACCTCTAGCACTTACAATAAGCACAGTTTTATACAAAGCGCTGTTAATGTTACACGAGGTAGTACTTTTTTAACCTATCACAATTCTTTTCCTTTCCTCCAACCATATGGTTTTATTAATATTATTACCTCTAAGGCTACCATTATTTTTCAAAATAGTGTATCGTAGCACAATGCCAGAGGAAAGCATTTAGAAAATATTACATTGTTAAATAAATAGCTCTTAACAGAAAATATTAATAATATTCGGTATGCAAGCCTAATATTTACTGAACTTTTAATTTATAACCTTAACTCCAGGATGCAGAAAACACACCATACTCAATATGCGAAAACCAACTACTCCATTTCCCTCTCTTGGTTAAAACATTTCCTTATGCATCAACCACAGCCAGATAGTGAATATCAGCATCTCTCTAGTCGTTCGAATTTCCCACAGAGAATTTCAAACTTTATTTCTCATAAGATGACATTTTCCTTAAGTTACGTTATGTTTTTGGGTAACGACCCACATTTTTCAAATAGAAGTGAAAAATTTATGGGATATATAGATGGCACGGGGGTTGATGGCCGAAAATATAAAAAAATAAGGTGATTGCGTCAGTCCCAGCGTATTGACAGCACCCATGATCTCCGGTTTACACCATATTTACCGTGAGGGATCCAGGAGGGGAAAACTGTCAGAAATGCATCTTTTTGGTTTGTTTTCCTTCGAAAATTCTTATGTGGGATCACGGGAGCTGAAATTACAGCTCAACGGGCTGATGCGAATGGAAAGGAAAAAACAAAGACCAAAGGTCCTCTAAGTCGTGTAAGTGGAGACCGTCGTGAAGGGAGGAGGGAAGACAAGTCAGGGGGAGGGGGGGAACTGGAGAGGAGGCAGAGAGGCAGCAGGACAGAAAGGAGTTATGTTTGCGGGGGAAGAAGGGACAAGTGCTTGGTCATCAAGTACACTACCCAGCGAGATTGAGTAGGCGGGATGGTGGAGAGGAAAACGAGGGCTGGGGGAATGCTCGGAGGAGGAAGTGGGAAAAGCGATAAAAGGTGAGACAGGAAAAACTGGCCCTCTCGCGCTATCTCTCGAGAGACAAAAGGTGGGTAATAAACATTCGGACTCCGGGTGCGTAGTGGAACAAACGAATTGGTGATTCGGTGGCCCAACATTTTTTTGCGTGTCTTACGAGGGCTGATGGCATTAAAATCAATGCATAAAAATTCCGAAAACCGGCAAAAAAGTGGAAAAGGTAGAGGCCAAAGTCATGAGTTAGGATCGTTTTGTTTTCGTTAAAGAGATGCACTCAAGGGAAGCCTATAGCTATTGATTCAACCCATACGCTTCCCTTCTTATCCGAGCTATTAATTCTACCTGAAGAAGAGAGCCGTATGGAAATATATCGGTTGTTTAATAGTCAATATGCAAATAAATTGTTAACTCAATTTGACGGAAATAGGTAATACATTAAATTGGTTAATATTACAACTTCCTTTTCTCAATGTTTTCTTCAGTTTGTTTTTTTAGGAAATGGAAATATATTTAATTTTAAGTTTAGCCGCGATTTTACAGCAGAAACTTCACTCGCTTTCGCTACAGACTAGTTGGTTCGTTGGCATAATTCTCGTGTAATGTAGAGAAAAATCTTGAGGTTCTGAATCTCAATAACTAAGCTCAATTTTGCATGGAATTTAGGATCGAGTTGGTACGAAAATGATATTATGATGTGTATCATCAAGGACGCAGTTTAAATAGAATTAGAGATTGATTCTAGGTCATCATATTCAAAATTTTGTAGAAAGAACAACGCATGAATTGTCCTGCTTTTACTTTCGCTCGATGGAGTACTAAATCTAATAATTTTCATCTATGCCTAAGTACATGCTCTGATATCGAACAATCATGAGCTTACTACATTTTAGTGATAAATGCCGGGAAGTTAGAAGGTATGGATGTACTGATACTTTAGCTTAACTGTGGCACGATATAGCTCTGGTAAATTAGTAGGGACATTCGTGTGATTTGATCAATGAACCAGAAAGAATTTTCATTAAACAATACGGTATCAAAGGATAAAACTTTTTCAAAATGTAATTTCTATCCATATTTTTAAAAGGTATGCATACATTAACACTAAGTTGTTTAATAATCACGGTCGAGGTTTGCGAGGCGTTTGTACCATGAATATCAAACAATTGACATACATTTGGTTTCCCTCGGGAATGATCGGAAAAGTCTTCAGGCGATTGGAGCATTTCAAAGTATTACATTGGAACAATGGATGACTCCCTTTTACCATGACTCAACCGAGTCTCTACGCTGCGGGGTCACCCATGAAACGACCGTAGTACATGAAGCAACCGGGCCACGCGTGCGATGACCCGCGTCGCTTATCCGCACCGTGCAATTCGGATGCTCGAGCTTCAAAGCAGTCCCGAAGCACGCGCGACACCTCTTCGCGCTGAGTATCCGCGAGAGACAATGAAATGATTAGCCAAGATGCCAAAGCCACTACGACTCGGTCAACGGGCGATTGGGAGAGGGAGGAGATGTTTCGTTTGCGTCTGCTCCAAGGAAGCGCATGGAACGCGCATCATGCGCTCAAAAGGATCACCCACACGCGCGGCACAAAAATCCGATCCTCCATACACAACACTGCTTTATGCGAGCATTCCTCAGGCCCTCATGGTGACGGAGGTACGCGACGCACGTATATGCGACGAAGGAGAGGACGCGCCACGGGGGCTCTATTTGGAGTGCATTCACTGTAGCGGCGGCGGTGGGCGTGCGACTATGCCTCCGTGCGCCCTTTGAACTCGTCACCTGCCTTCCCGCCTTCTCCACCCCCCACTCCCTCTTTGTTTTCCCATCTCTCTGAAATCCACGGTACCTCTGAACTGGACACATCTCCGGCCGCGCGTCGAGGACTTGCCCCGCCCCTCCTCCCCGATGAAGTCGCCCGGAATAAAAGGATTAAATCGGAAGTCGAGTGACGACTGTTTTTCGAACCTTATACCGGGAGACATGAGGATAACCACTGGAGGAAATGTGGGGGCGAGGCGATCGTTCGCAGTCGTCGGTGGGAGGTGGCGAGTTAGGTGGGAAAGGAATGCGCACAAGGGGGGAGGTATAAGGTAAGCCGTGGAAGAGGACCAAGGAGAGAGGGTGAGAGGTGCGTGCTGTGGAAAAAGACCCCGCTCTCTCTCACTCGGGGGAAAACCCTCTTGGGGGAAAACTCTCTCGGGGAGGGAGGCTTGCTGTGTTGGTCAAGGAGTGAAGTTGAGGGGGGAGTGGCACACAAGGGATTGCTAAGGTGCTGCGTAAATCCCAGCGAGGAGTGGGAGTGGGCACGGAGGGAAGAGAATGGCGGTGGGGGTCGAGGGGACTGGCACCCTTATCTCGGCAGCTATGCGCTTAAGGAGTTTCGGATTACACGGGCGAAGGAGGGACGTGCTGCAGGAGAAGGGGCAGACGCGGACGGACACAGGAGAAGGAGAGGGAAAAGGAAAAAAAGAAACGGAAAGAGGCCTATCCTCGACCGTCCTTCCCCGTGGCCAGACTCCCCCCTCCCGTTCAACACCGCCATCGCTTCGGCATGACAACGACCCGCTCGGCAACAACTCCAGCCGCCCTTCACGGACTCTCCCTCCCCCCAAATAATCCGTCTGAAGGCGGAAGGAAATCTCGCCGGATAGCCAGCCAGCTCACATGCCCGACCAACACATTCCCTCTCTAACCTACACCCCCGCACTCCCCCTGCACCCTCGCTTGGATGCGGGCGGGAGGAGCGGGAAGGATTTCGGAGTGGTGGTCCGCGGGTGGGAAACAATGAGAGCTTAGAGAGAGCGGGGGAGGCGGAGGGGAACCGTGGGTTCGGGAGGCCTTGTCAAAGGATTGATAAACCCCCTTTGTGGCCGTGTCCGACCCGAGAGGAGATACGAGCTCATATTTTCGAGGTTTTCGTTCCTCCCGCGGCAATATCTCACTCATCCTTCCTTGGGATTGCCGCCTTTCTGTTATGGGTGGTATATCTCGCACTGGCACCCCCTTAGAACTTATTTTATCCCGAAATAATCCTCGATGAGCTACATTGACGTGAGAGTACTTTCCGAACTGTCCCCGACTTCCATTTCAAAATATTTAAGAGACGTTTGCACGTGTTGGAAACGCAGCAACAGATATTTTAAGTCACCTCAAAAAATTACATCAAAGGCCGGCTATCCTTTCCGTACCACGGGAACTCAGAGGAAAAGAAGAAGCCATTGCGATTCCCGGTAGTGTAGACCGGCATTGTGGATCGAAGTCCGCGCTCTATATTTCCCTCGGTCGGCATGGGATATAAATTTTGAATCTTCCAACAAGAATGGCTTGCGTGCCGATGCGAAATGTTTGATAACGAAAAAGTAAATTAAGTGGGATTTAGGATCTAGTTGCCATATTGAAACAACATATCAACATATTCCACAATGGACTGGGCATCGCCCAAATGGTGACGGCGTATTTGAATATGATTTTTTTTATCATTAAACATTCTAAATAATTGATTTTTTAGCTTGTTTTCGAGAATATGTGTGAGTTACACGGTACATTATACAGTTAATTTTATTAATGAATAATACTTCAAAATCAATGATTCGGAGGAAAATATAATATTTTAGTAAGAGCTTATAGGTATTTAAGGGATGCCCTTACTTTAATCTTTTTGCCTTATTATACATGTAGATGTTCTCGAATACATTTTACGGCAGAGAATAATCTATACAAAAATATTGTTCTTAAATTAAAAAGTTGTGCTACTCTTTTTAATGCACATGCATGCTAACGTGCAAACGAGAAATATAGAATAAATCCACACGGTGACGGCGAGTAATGAATGGGGGATCTATAATTGTGATCTCACTCATGCGATGAGGTCACAAGGATAAAGAACGTCTAATAGCTGATCATTATTAAAATCTGTTTCCTGATTTTTTTTGCAGAATTAAAAGCACGCTACTAAACACAAACTTATGCTCGACATTCTAAACCCTCCAAATAATTTTCCATTTTTTTCAAGAAAATGAGTTCATTTTATGTTGCCTTATGCATGGAAATTGGAACAGAAAACATTAATTATTCCTTTCCTGAACCCAAAAAAAATTTGGCTAAATCCCAAATCTGAATAACAAATGATGCTTAACTCCCGAGAAAATGAAGGAATGTCACAAAGTTGTAGGGTAACCCATCACTTTTACAAACTTTTATTCCATTAATTTTTAATTCACCCAAGATTTTTTACTTTGTTTTAAATATTTTTTCCCTTAGCAGAATAAAATGACAACAAAACCCATGTTCCTTCTTCTTGCAGGTGAATTTCAAAAGATTCCCAGCAATGTAATTACAACATGTTCCACAATATGCTATCATGCTAAAAATTTTAACTTTTTTCCATGGAGCTCATATGCATCGCGTTTCTTTTTTTGTGACTTTTGAGGATAGGCACACATAGCTCAACTCCATGAGTTCACATTAAAAATAATAAATATCCTATTTATTCCCAAAGATAATGATCAATAAAGCAGCATAATTGTCAAAATGTTATACAAATACAAGTACGCCGAGGCCCTTGGTTTTTAATTAGACCGGGTTTTACACAAGGTAAGGGAGAAACTAGAGCAGGCAGGAGGCATTAAAACCTAGGGAGATATGTATATTTCGGTTTACAAATGGTACTGCAAAACCGGCGCTGAATAAAGAACGTTTGAGGGAAGTAATACCGGAAATGTATAATAATATCTTTGCGAGAAAAAAATTAAAGACAATGAAGTAAAAATCAAAATTCACTGCAAGCAAAATGCATTCTGCATGGAAGACGGTTTAAAATGTACCGGTATTTTATTACAGAGAATATTTTTCTGCTATCCTTACACCATACTGGACTGATTACACAGGCCTACAAAAAAAATTTTTTTTTGGTGCCGGGAATCTTTGTGTTGATTTTAACTATATTTGTAGAGCTGAATCCAAACATGAAATCCGTTTTTATTTAACAGCTCTACTTTTATAGATATGGCACATCTTACGATTAGTTGTTTTAATATTTGATATATTCCGGAAAATAATTTTCAAAGTAAAATAAATCTATGAGTATACATGGGAATATATGGTAAAAGAAAATAGGAAAAATATTACAGACTTTGTGAAACGTGCATACTTGGCATATTTTGGTGTTAAGCTTGGTGACCAAGATAAAACATGGGCACCGCATTTTGTGTGTAAACCATGTACTGAAGATCTGCGGTAATGGACAACAGGACAAAGGAAAAGTCTAAAATTTGGTGTGCCAATGGTTTGGAGAGAACCTGTGAACCATATTGACGACTGTTATTTTTGCATAGTAAATGTTTCGGGAATTAATCGAAAAAATCGCCACAAGTGGACATATCCAGATTTGCCTTCAGCTAGACGCCCGGTACCCCATTCAGAAGAAATACCGATCCCAATATTTCAGACGTTACCAGATATATCTAAGGAAGAATTTGAGTTATTTGAAAACATTTCTCATTCTATTGACGATAGTGGCAGTGACTACGAGGGGGTATCAACAATTCCTCAACTATTTAATCAAGATGAACAAAGCGATTTTGCTAGAGAACTGAACTTATCGCAGGAAGCATCCGAACTAATAGCATCAATACTGCATGAAAAGAATTTACTGCAACCCGGGACAAAAATAAGTTTTTATCGCACAAAGGAAAAGGAAATGCTACCCTTCTTTACTCAAGAAGACAATCTTACATTTTGTTTAGACGTTAAGGGTCTTTTGGAAAAAATGGGACTACTATCACAATATGATGCTAGTGATTGGCGTTTGTTTATTGATAGCTCCAAGCGTAGTTTAAAATGTGTACTTCTTCACAATGGTAACAGGTTTGGCACAATACCAATCGCACATTCAACTAAAATGAAAGAAGAATACGATACAATAGCATTGGTCTTACAGAAGATAAAATACCAGGAACATCGCTGGGTGATTTGTGTAGATTTAAAAATGGTGAACTTTCTTCTTGGGCAGCAAAGTGGCAAATTTTTAATAAAAAAAGTTCAAAATCTGCTAATTTATAAAACAGTCATCAATAAAAAATTAAAATCTAACTCCCTCCCTCCAGATACCGAAATTACCAGGCCATCATTGATGCCACATCCCTTTACACATCCATTCCCCACTCATAAGGTCTCTACGCTCTCCAATACTACCTCTTCTAACGCCCTAAGCCACACATGCCCAAAACTGAGTTTCTCCTTTCACCTTTTCGACTAGATCTTCACCCATAATTCCTTCTCTATTAACTATAAATTCTACTTGCAGATTGGTCCCGGCTCTGCCATGCCCTGGTTGTGCTGTGGGCAGCAGGTTCAGCCCTTCCTATGCAAACCTATTTCTTGTCTCGCAGAGAAACATTTCCTGATAAAACAAGCTCTATTGTGGCTCAGATATATCGATGATATTTTCCTTCTCTGGACACATGGTAATGACTCCCTTAAAACGTTCATTTCTGACCTCAATGCTCCGTCCTCAGCCTCCTTCAATTCTACCTTTCCTCGTCCCAAATTACCTTCCAAGATGTAAACGTATCATTAATAGACAAAACATTTCCCATCTATACATATAAAACGACCAACAAATAACAATTCTTATATTATAACAGTTGCCACCCATATCACACCATATGCTTCATTACTTATTCCCTTTACATAAGAAGAGAGTATCTGCAATGACCCCGAATCCCTTGATAAATTCCTCTGGAGTCTACACCATTCCCTCCTCCAACAAAGTTATCCTGAATCCTTCCTAAACAAAAGAATCCGAAGACAGGTCTACACTTCCAAACCCTCCTCCACCGCAGGAAGCCACCCTCTTTCAATTTGTATCACATACTTTTCTGGCCGACAGTCTCTGAGATCAATCCTAAAAAACCTCTACCTTATCCCCAGAAACCATAATTCCACCACCAACCTTTTTCCCAAATTCACCTCTGTTACTTTAAACGCTCCGCAAACTTATCAGATCTCTTCAAATCAAACAATTCACTTCTTAAATCCCCACCCCTTCCCAAAGCCACTACCATGCCCTGCTATAAACCTAGGTGCAAAACATGTTCTATTTTCAAAACCCAACCCTCTCCCACCCGCTTTTTAACTCTCTCTCACCAATTCCATACTCTTCATGTACTTCCAGTAATCTAGTTTACATTCTGAAGTGCCAACTATTATCTGTATTTTATATTGGACAAGGTACCACAACCATAAATTATAGATTCCATCACTACCGGTTCTCATGCAAGAACTCTTCCCTCATTAGGACGATCATAAAACACGCCTCCGAACAAAACACTCCCTTTGATAAATGCCATAGTGTCTCAATTTTAGCATCCCTCCCTCTCTCTGACCCTCCATTGAAGCCCAAAACAGTAAAGCAGGCGCTTATCTGGCTCCTGAAATCCTATAATGAACAAGGTGTCAATATAAGACATTAATTAACACAATTTTCACATATTTTCTTGCCCCCTCCGCTCCATACACCTTCCATTTTATTCCCACACTTCTAAAAATTCCCCTCCCAAGCCCCTCGCAAACCTTTCCCAACCTTTCCCAACCTTTCCCTTCCATCCAGTTCCTCTAGTTCCTTCTGCAATAATCTTCCCCACCCTCCCATGGAATACAACCTTGTCGTGGTGGAAGGGCTTGTGTGTTCCAAAGACCCTTAGAGCTGCGCTGGCGGGAGTATTAATAATTGCTCCTGGTAGGGTCACCCATGTCAGATAGGTCGAAGGTTAGGAGCCAGACGAAAGGTAGTCCACGCAGCGTCTGTTCCTCAGTGAGACGGCTGCAAAGGCGTCTGACCCCTGTGGGGCGGCCATTAAGTGATGGTGTCACGTTAAAAACACCATTGAGGAAGGCAACGGGAAACCACCTCAATTATCATTCCCAAGAATGTAATGGTGGGCACTATAGAGAATATGAATCCTGGCAACTACGGGACTCGGCCCAAGCGGCCGTGTGTCGTGCCCGGCAGCGGGGGAGGCAAGGCTTCCGCGGTCGTCAACCCACGAAATCCTTACGAAGGAGAAAAAAGAGCAGCAGGACAGAAGAAGCAGAAAAAGACGAAAGTAGTTAGAATAGGAATATGGAACTTCAGGACAATGTTGAGAAGAGGCAAATTAGAAAATATTAAGTGAGAGATGGAAAGAGGTAATATAGATGTTTTAGGTCTAACGGAATTCAAAAGGAAAAAATTAGGCGAACATTAGGCGATAACCCAAAGATATTTTGCTCCTACGTCAGGGAAGTACAGGAAAAAAAAGTCCACCGTAAACTCATTGAATACCGAAAAGGGGGATAAAGTATTGAGTAGTTTAGATAAAGCCAACATATTAAACTCATTCTTCCAGAGTGTTGTCAACATATCCTCACAAAATACACCCGAGAACCTTCCGAAAATATTTCAGCAGTCAATGGAAGCAATCAATATTTCCACCCGCGGAATAGAATTACCTCTTAAAAACATAGACCCCAACAAATCTCCGGGACCTGATGAGATACCGGCGCGCGTGTATAAAGAACTGTCGGCTGAAATTGCCCCATATCTAGATATAATATTTAAGAAATCATTAGCAGAAGAAAGCGTGCCAAACGGCTGGAAGGTAGCTTCGGTAACACCCATATTTAAAAAAGGAGACAGGGAGGACCCCAGTAATTATAGGCCAATATCGCTGACTTCCATTTCCTGTTAGATTCTTGAACACATCATTGTTAGTTCCATGATGAGGCACCTCGATAGCCAGGATTTATTAATTAATAACCAACACGGCTTCCGTAAGGGTAGATCCTGCGAAACTCAACTCGCACTTTTTGTACATGATGCATTGAACTCCGTTGAAAGTAATATTCCAGTTGATGCGATATTCCTAGATTTTAAGAAAGCTTTCGATAAAGTCCCTCATTGCAAATTACTCGCGAAATTGGAAACTTATGGAATACACGAGAGTATTATTAGCTGGATTAAACAATTCTTAAGTGATCGTGTCCAAACAGTCGTCCTGGACGGTGTATCATCCGATACTGTCAAGGTCACGTCGGGTATACCACAAGGAAGTGTCATAGGTCCCCTCCTTTTCCTTATTTACATAAATGACCTCAGTACCGTAGTTAATAGCAAGCTCCGTCTTTTCGCGATGATGTAGTAATTTATGGGGACATCCGAAGTCACGAAGACAGAGTCGTGTTAGCCAACGACCTAGATGCAATTCAAAATTGGTGCGATACGTGGCAATTGGATTTGAATTTAAAAAAAAAGCTTAGTAATACATTTTTGGGAAAAGAGTAATTCCCTCCCTTATAGTTACAAAGTGAAACAAACCAATATCGCGAGGGTAGATTCCTTTAAATACTTGGGTGTAACAATTACTCACGATCTGTCCTGGGGAAAACACATACGAGAAATATGCGATCGTGCTAATAAAAAATTGGGATTTGCGAAAAGAGTTAGGTAAATGCGTAGAAAAAGTGAAAGAACGATGTTTCCTTGCCTTGGTCAGACCCCACCTAGAGTATGCTGCCAGTATATGGGATCCTCATAAATTTGGTTTCGGAATTAGATCGAGTTCAGCGGAGGGGGGCTAGATTTGTCAAACATTGTTATGACCAACTCAGCAGCGTATCCACTTTGCTAGACAATTTAGGTTGGGATTCTCTTACACAGCGGCGTTTCCAATGTAGATTAAACTTATTAAAAACATTTAAAGATGGGCCCTTTTCCGATGACATCAAGGATATAATACGAACCCCAACGTATTACGGTCGAAGGGATCACGAATATAAGACTAGAGAGATAGACTGCAAGACTGACAGGTTTAAGATGTCATTTTTTCCAAGAACGATAAGGGACCAGAATGCTTGTAGCCGAAATTCCCCAGGACTTAGTTAATTACAATAAGTATTAACGTACAGGTTAGGGACTTCGCGAGGATGTGTATACATGTGTGTATGTATGTATGTATATATATGTATTTGTATATATGCGTATATATATATGGAAATGTATATATATATATATTTATTTTTCTTACAGGTTCCCCCCACCTTTCCTCACCTAACCCCCAACCCCCTCAACCCTTACCATTCCCTCATGGTGCTACACCCCCTGCCACACACTTTTTTGGTGGCTTGCAGGGTATTTATGTAGATTTTGATCTCTGCGAGGTGAGATGGAAGGATAGCGGGGATTACTAGTGTCACATTTATAGAGTGATATACAGCGGCGGGGACGAGAGCCAACGAGGAGTTGCCGTAACATTAAATAAATGGGTAGGAAGAAGCGTAGTCAACTTAGAGCAAGCAACTGATAGAATTTTACTCGTAGAGATTAAAGCAAAGTCGACGAACTTGGTCATTGTTCAGGTATACATGCCACCGAGTAACCACAAGGAGGAAGAAGAAGATAGGATGCACTATGAGTTAGAGGATATAATCTCGTTTCTTCCTGCAGGAAACATTTGATAGTGATGGGGGATTGGAATGCGACGGTAAACGAAGGAAAAGAGGGGGGTGAGGTGGGGGACTATGGGTTAGGACGAGGAATGAACGCGGGGAGAAAGCAATTGAATTCTGCAGGAGACAGGGGTTATTCATCACCAACACATGGTTTAGACACCACAAAAGGCGTAGGTATATGTGGAAAATGCCAAGTGACTCAGAAAGGTATCAGTTAGATTATATTATGGTTAGGCACAGGTTTAGGAACAGTGTGATAAATTCGCACAGTTTCCCAAGAGCGGATGCGGACTCTGACCACAATTTTGTCGTTATGAAATGTAACGTCCGTTTCATGAAGATAAGGCAAGGGTGGCAGGTTAGGAAATGGAATGGAGAAGCATTAAATGGATAAACGAAGAAGGAGTATCAGCAGGCTGTAGAGAAAATGATGGATGACGGTAAAGAACTGATTACTATCGAATAAAAATGGGAATGTATCAAGAAAGGGATATTGGAAGCCGCTAAAGACACTATAGGAACCGTTAACGGGAAAAGAATAAGTAAACCATGGGTAACAGATGAGATGATTGCAATGATGGATGAGAGAAGAAGATGGAAAAATGTAAACACAGAGTTAGGCAAAACGAAGTACAAAAAGTTAAACAATAAATTGAGAAGGGCCACAAATAAAGCAAAAGAAGAATGGTGGAAAACGCAATGCGAGGATATGGAAAGTTTACAGAAGAAGGGTGAAATTGGTGCTCTATACAGCAAGGTTAAGTTATTATCGGGATGTAAGAAGGCAAGATCTGTGCTAACAGTTAAAGATAACTGGGGTAAGATTATACTTGAACCAGATAATATCCAAGAGAGATGGAAGGAATATATAGAAACACTGTATGGTAAAGAACTTATGCCGACAAGGTTAGATATAGAAAAGGAACATGACGTAGAAGAAGATAGCTAAGGTCAGGGCATACTCGACGATGAAATAGAAAGGGCATTAAAGGAGATTAATGCAAATAAGGCCATGGGGGTGGACAACATTCCTATAGAACAGTTGAAATGTTTAGGTAATTGTGGGAAGAAGGCCCTATATGGACTGATTCGTAGCATCTATGAGGAAGGAATCTGGCCGGAAGATTTTGTGATATCGGTATTAGTTCCTATTCCAAATAAGGCAAAGGCTAAATCATGTGAGGATTACAGAACAATAAGTTTGATATCCCACGCAGCTAAAGTTATTCTCAGAATCATCAACAAAAAAGTAGAGAGTAAGGCAAATGATTACTTAGGGGATGATCAGTTTGGGATTAGGAAAGGAAGAGGTACGCGTGATGCCACTGCAGTAATGAGATCACTAAACGAGAGGAATATAGAATAAAATCAGGACGTTTTTTCCTGTTTTGTAGATTTCGAAAAAGCGTTTGATAGAGTGAATTGGGTAAAATAAATGCGTGTTTTGCAGAAAATAGGAATAGATTGGAGAGACAGGATACTGATCCGCAACCTGTACATGTCTCAGACTGCTCAGGTGCGAGTGGAGAACAGAGAGTCCGGATGGGCAGTGTTAGGAAGAGGTGTAAGGCAGGGTTGCCCATTGTCACCGGTGATGTTCAACGTATATGAGGAGGAAATGATTAAAGAGGCATGGGAAGAACTGCAGGTAGGATTGAAAGTCGGAGGGGAAGTCGTAAAATCGTTTAGGTTTGCTGATGACCAAGCATTAGTTGCTCAGTCAGCCAAGGGGTTGCAAGCATTGCTGAGTGAATTGGAGGTTCAGTGCGATAAATATGGGATGAGAATCAATATTAATAAAACAAAGGTTATGCAATTTTCCAGAAAGAAAAAGGCTAAGCTAAACATTAAAATAGGCGGGGAAAAATAGAGCAGGTAGAACAGTTTACATATCTCGGAAATATTTTGGACAAATACGGTAAAGAAGTAGGGACGTCAGGAGAAGAATTACGCTAGACAAGGAGGCTTTCTCAAGGTGGAGGGAGTTGATGACGGGGACATTGAGTAGGGAGGTACGGTGCGGAAACGTGGTCGCTGAAGCAGGAGGATAGACGTAGATTGGAGGCTTTTGAAATGTGGGTGTGGAGAAGAATTTTAGAAGGTGAAATGGACCGAAAGGAAAACATATGAGGAAGTACTGGAGATGGTGGGTGAGGAGAGGGGTTTGTTGAGAGAAATCCTATGGAGGCAGGAAAAATGGATGAAAGGCGTATTTAGCGGTAGTGGAATGTTGAAGAAGTTAATAGAGGGGAAAATGTTGGGCAAGCGAGGAAAGGGCATCAACAGGATAGGGATATTGGACGGGATGAAGGGAGGAAATAAGTACAAAGGACAAAGAGATGAAGAGGGACCTGATGTAGATTAGGTTGCTGGATTGGGTTTTCTTTGGAGTTACAAAATATTTATTTGATAGTTGTGTCCATCCAAAAACCTACTTTAACCGGAATATTACCTAACAATATACATATGCATATAATATAAAACCATAAAAACCATAAACACAGTAATCAACCCGAAGGTCGGTTTAGTAGGTGATGGTAGAGCTCACCCATGTACCAAGCCCGACGGCGTGTGAATATTCACACATCAGGGTAGGGGGGCCAGTTCCTTTCCCTGTGCCGGTTATGGTTTCCCAGGAAGACCTGGTACCCGAAAAATCAACTAGCTTGGGTGGAGCTGCAGGTGCCCAAAGTGCGATACCCGGGAATCGAACCCGGGACCCTCCGGTCAGCAGTCCAACGCTCTACCCGCTAGACCACCGCGACCCGCTTTATGTAATATATGAACCTGTATACGAATATATTATATTCATTCCTCGTATATTCATGGCTTTTTCCATCATGAAGAGAAGTAAATAGAGCGAGATAGTTCTTTTCTGTCAAAATAAGATAAAATGACAACGTATTGGAACTACGGCATTAATATGTTCCAGGAGAGCTGCCATACGAAAACAAACACACAAGGACATCTGACTTCAAACAAAATATTCTACTTTTTTCGAGAGAAGGCAAGTTTCAAGAAACGTCTCCGAAAATTTCACCCGAAAAGAAAATTTTGGTACGTATAACATCTCGCATGGGGAGGTGCAAATGCTTGCCCCTCCTGCAGGAAAGCAGCAGACCGCCACTATCGTGGTGCATGAGAGGGCGACACTACAGTGTAAGTAAGAGCTCTGTCGGAGGGATGGAATGGATAAGGGGAAGCAGGATTTCTTAATGCATTATTCCACAGCGAAGGCTAGACAGGAGAAGAAGAGATACTGGCAAGAAGGGATATCCTTGAGAGGAATCCGCGCCTTGGGAAATGAATTCTCGGGCGCAAGGCTTATCTCCCAAGCCAAGCGACCTGTGACGCTTCCCAACAAAAACCCTTAAAATCTGTTAATGTATGTAAGGGTAGAGATGAGAGAGGGGGAGGAGAGATGAGGCCAACGAGGAAAATGAAGCAGTAGAAAACGTGGGGGATGAATTGGGAGAGGAAAATTGGCGTGGATTATAAAAGAGAGGGAAGCCATGAAGGGAAGTTTTTGGTGGTTCTAAGAGAAACGAGGAAGATGAGAAAAGTTACACATGGAAGTACGGAAAGGATACCCACCAGTCGGGGTGTTCAGCACATCATCGGTTGGCAACCTCGGATGTCTGTTAACTGCTAACATTTCCATTTAAAAGCCATATTTATATTTTATTCGGAGAGGTGCGAGAGGAATAAAAGTTAACGAATAACTTACCCCATCACCATAGTAATCCAAATTGAGTTGCAGGGCTTGGGCAGAATCAGTCTTGTCATCGTAACTAGTCAGATTTAATTTGTTTTCATGGGACTCAATAACACATCCGAGGTACGAAACTCTGACTTCCCAGTAACACCGCATGTTGGTGCAGCAGAACTAATTTCGTGAGACACGTAGGTATTTTAATGGAATCCAAATTTAGTCACAGGCAATTAAGTCAGTGAAAATGGGTTAGATTCATGCAGCGATCAGAGAAAACATAAAAAATCAAAACTTAATAAAGTACAGATTTCTTGTAGTTGAAGTGTCGTCATCACATTCTAAAAAGTTAAAAATTAAAAATAATTTTCCAAAATAATCCTAGAGTATGATCAATCATGTAAAACAAGCAGTTTAACCTAGAAAAGGTGGGAAAAAAGGGGATGGTTTCAAAACACCTTAACAAATTCGTTCCCAGTCTAAATTTTTATTATTTCTTAGTTTAATATTATCGACAGAGACAGAGAGAGAGTGAGACACTGGAAAGAAGACTGCGATTTACACACACACACACATACATATATATATATACATTACATTCATACATATATATATATATAACTGACCTGAGTCTGACCTGAAGAAGGCCTCGGAGTAGGCCGAAAGATTAAATCATCTACAGTGTGAGTGTCCTTTTACGTGTTATCTGTTTTATTCTGTGTTCTATATTGCCGTCCAAAAGTTATTTTGCTCTCGGGAGTACTTCCGCATCATCTATATATATATATATATATATATATATATATATATATATATATACATATATATATATAGTCACTTTCTTGGAAAACCCACGAACGTGCACAATAATGTAAATTCACTAAATAGTCAACACAAACACAGAAACTAAAACATATAAAAGAGGAACTCACTGGTTCTCGAATTTTCGGTGGTGCAACCACCTTTCTCAAGAGGAATTAGGAACAGACCTAATTCCTCTTGAGAAAGGTGGTTGCACCACCGAAAATTCGAGAACCAGTGAGTCCCTCTTTCATATGTTTTAGTTTCTGTGTTTGTATTGACTATTTAGTGAATTTACATTATATACTATATATATATATATATATCTTATATTGCATATATATAGTATATATATAGTCTATATAGATAGATAGATAAAGGTCTTTATTCTGGGCGAAATTGAGACCTATATATATATATATATATATGGTATATACTATATATATAGTATATTTAAAGTATATATCGTAAAAATATAGTATATATATGTAGCACTTCACTCAATCACCTGCATTAATATAGGAAATGAATTTTTAAGAACAGTTAACATTTAGGATCTCCCACACACAACCGACATTCGTATTGTCTCTCTGCGAATGTATTCAGGATAAGAAAAATGAGCTCCTTCCAAAAAATGTGGACAGCATCAGGAAAAATATTTTGCTACTTTTCTGTACGTATTATCTTTCTTGAGGGAACGAAAACTATTTTGTTTAGTTTCAAATTACCCTCATTTTTGTGCTAAAGGTACTTTCGTAAAGGGTCATGGTAGTGTGGGAGAGTATTTGTTTTGGTCTCGTCGGTGGTGCGGAGGGAGAAAATGTAGGAAAAACTGAACGTGGAGTTAGGGTGGAAAAGGAAAATTATGGAATGAGAAGGGAAAAGGTAATGTGGAAATGGCGATGTGGGTAAGAAACGTCTGTAAAAAAATGGGTGCGTGGGTGCCAGATGAGAAAGAGGAATACATTGCTGTGTGGGAAATGAAAGGATCCTGGAACACGACTGAAAATATGGGACGAAAAGCCGGAGGGAAGGAGCTCAAGCTCCGTGGAATACTTTTCTCGGTCAGGATCCGTAATTATGAATAGCCTAGGAAAGAAATGGAATTATGATTCAGAGATGCATTTATGAATCCTCCGTGCAATTTCGCCACATGGCTCAAAAAGAAAAATGTGGGATCCTTAGGGCATTTACCTCCTTCCTTCCGTTTATTTGTACGCCGACGTCACAATGAAGTAAAATTAACTTCACCTATTGAAAATAATCGATCAAGACAATTTGCACAGACGAGTTTCTGGAGCATTTCTATGGCTATTTAGAACACACATAGTTATGGTGATTTCGTCCGCATTAAAAATACCATTGAAATGACAAACAAAAGCGTAACCTCGGATGAGACACTTTATTTCTAAGCAAGCAATTTAAACAGGTCAGATTTTAAACATCCAAAAATAATGGATTTGCTTACCAATCTTGTGTATAAATAAAATGCTACCGAAGAAATACACTTAATCACTGCTCCACAAACGAATTTATCCTCAAAATCAGCCTTTTCTAAGTATGTGTGATTAATTAGAATTTTTAAAATGTCGTAGTATTATGAAAATTTTAAAAATTTCTTCTAAAACACCCTTTAGAAAAAAGCTCTGAGGGAAAAATTTAAGGGTACTTTGCCATGAAATAAACTGTTCACATTTAGACATGTAAATATATTAATCCAAAGAACATCTGTGGTTGCACATAATTAAAGGTTCACAATGGAAACAATGAATACACTATGTTTTAAGATTAGTGACATAGTTATTTATGTTTTATAATTGAGTTCTTCAATGTTTATAACATTCAATAACACAGGCCAACAGTGGTTTTGGTGCCGGAGCTTTTAATGTTGATTTAAAGAACAATTGGGGTGCTGAATCCAATTATGACACTAGTTTTTTCCTATCAGCTGTAGTTTTCAAGATATTACTTGCTGTTTTTTTGTTTTTCAAGATATTATTTGAAGTTTTTCAAGATATTATTTGCTGTTTTTTTCAAGATATTACCTGTTGTTACTTACGTAAAAAAATCTTCTACATGATGATATGGGAATATTATATTAATAATAAAACCCACTAAATATAGACTTGAATTACATAAAACAGTTTCTGGCGGCTTAGCAATAGGCTCTCCGCTTTCACCGCTACTAGCAGACATTTTCTTGGACAATTTTGAGCAAATATCGTTTTTCTCAGATCATCCCCTCATCAAAAATATCCTCTGTTGGTATAAATATGGTGATGACGTTTTCTGCGTCTGGACGGGTTCCGAAAGACAGTTGGAAATTTTTTTCAATTTCCTCAATTCCATGGACAAACATATAAATTTTACCAAGGAATTAGAAGTGAATAGATCCCTCAACTTTCTGGACTTGAATATTACCATTAAAAACAATAATTTTAATTTTTATAATTTAAGAAAACTGTGTTATACGGACCATGTCGTACACTATAATTCTAGGCACTATTTCGCTCAACAATTATTGGCCTTTCACGCCATGATACACAGAGTATGTTCTATCCCCTTGTCCAAAGAAAACACTCTTAAAGAACTAAAGATCATTAAACAAATTGCAGTGAACAATGGGTATAAAGAAGATTTAATTGATACCCTTTGCCGTAAGAAACTATCCCGTTTAGCAAAGTTATCCATATATAGTTCACCCACATATACAGAAAACCAGCCAAAGTGGCGGAGATTCCCTTTTCTTGGTCACTTATCATTAAAAGTACAAAGAATTCTTCCAAAGGAAAAAGTGAGACCGGCCTTTTACAATAAAACTAATTTAAGCAACATGTTATGCCACACGAAAGACCACGTTGAACCACTACACAAAAGTGGAGTATACAAACTCCGCTGCAAAGACTGCAACCGGATATACATAGGCCAGACGGGGAGGAGATTTGAAACAAGAATAAAGGAACACCGAGCTTGTTTTAAAAATAACATCTCCGCATCACTATTCGCCAAGCACTTGAGAGATTGTGGCCACACCAACGATTTTACTCCCGAATTTTTACATTTTGAGAAGAAAGGGTACCGTCTTGATGCGCTGGAGCAGTTGGAAATCCTTCAACACACGAATTACGGGGAAGATGTTTTGACCAACGATTTTCTTTACCCTTCACATTCCCCGTTATTGTTTTTTCCCTCACCCCCTTCCAGCTCACCTGAAACCAAGTGAGACTTTTTCAACAATGTAGCGACTCCTCCCAACCCGCTACTGAGTCACCTAACTAATTACTAAGTGCCGTTCTGCCAGTTCATAATAATCATTTCCCTAATCCTCTGCCAACTAATCTGATGTCAGGTGGGCTTCTTGCAACATTGTATTGACCATATCCTTCCAGCTAATTATACTATATAATATTATCCGCCTCAAACCATAGACTTTTAGCCCCCCCTCTTCATAGCTCAACCAATCCTTTCTTTCCTCCCTCCTCTTCCCCTCCGCCCAGAGATATGTATATATATACGGTGTTGGACTTGTTTATTTTTTCAGTCAGTCAGTTATTTTTACCTGATGATGTTGTGTTATAACGAAACCTGGATAGTAAAAATTAAAAAGTTTATGTGGAAAAGTAAAGTGGTTTGATTATTAAAAGTCAGTAGATTGATTTATTTCTAGGGCTGTTAAATCACCCACAAACACAACAGAATTTTTCAATACAATTGAACAAAAATACTAAAATTTTTTACTGTAATAAAACAAATTGAAAAGAAAAAAATACATAAAAACATCACTCAACACATCGGAAGCTTCTTTTGCGCGATTTTCTTGAGTGCACTTTGTTCAAACAGTCTCGTTTTAAGCACCAGCAGTAATCTGCCATCATATGGTTATCCCATCTTCCTTGGTAGCGAGCTTCCATTGTTTTTATATCCTGGTGAAATCTCTCACCTTGTTCTTCACTTGTGTCTCCTAAATTTCCAAGAAAATTGTCTAAGTGGCTGTGTAGGTAGTGAACTTTTGTGCTCATATTACATCCAAGTGATTTGAAGTTACTGAGCATAATGTTTACCAGCTCAATATAAGTTTCACTTTTGTGATACCTAGAAAATTTTTTATGACTCCAACAAATGACATCCAACTAATTTTTTCAATCTCATTCATTGACTCGACAAAAGCAGGATCCTTTGTAAGTTGCCTGATTTGTCGCCCCTCAAAAATACCAGCTTTAAGTTTTTCAATACTTATATGGGGCATCTTTAGTCTTAAGTAGCCGAAGCATGGTCCATCCTTGTCAAGAGCCTTTAAAAATTGCTTCATTAGGCCTAGTTTAATATGCAGAGGCGGTAAGATGATTTTCTCTCTTTCAACTAAAGATTCAGCAATGACGTTTTCTTTCCCAACAACCAAGTTGTCTCTCTTAGGCCACTCCTTCTTAATCCAGTGGTTTTGTCTGTCCCTGCTATCCCATAGGCACAAGAAACAAGGATATTTTGTGTAGCCACTTTGCTGCCCAAGAAGAAAGTTCACCATTTTTAAATCTACACAAATCACCCAACGATATTCCTGGTATTTTATCTTCTGTAAGACCAATGCTATTATTTTATCATATTCTTCTTTCATTTTAGTTGAATGAGCGATTGGTATTGGGCCAAACCTGTTACCATTGTGAAGAAGTACACCTTTTAAACTACGCTTGGAGCTATCAATAAACAAACGCCAATCACTAGCATCATATTGTGATAGTAGTCACATTTTTTCCAAAAGACCCTTAACGTCTAAACAAAATGTAAGATTGTCTTCTTGAGTAAAGAAGGGTAGCATATCCTTTTCCCTTGTGCGATAAAAACTTATTTTGGTACCGGTACCGTACCGTATTTTTGTTTTTTAATCTCATTGGCCTACAATATAGAAATATACATAAAACTTATTGACAGTTTATTGAAAATAAAAGGAACACCGCAGAGTGGTTATAAATTAGTATACTTATAGATTTATTTAACTTTGAAAATTATTTTCTGGAATATATCAAATATTAAAACAACTAATCGTAAGATGTGCTATTTCTAAAAAAGTAGAGCTGTTAAATAAAAACGGATTTCATATTTAGATTCAGCTCTACAAATATAGTTAAAATCAGCACAAAGATTCCCGGAACCAAAAAAAAATTTTGTTGTAGGCCTGTGTAATCTATATCAGCAATAACATTTAACCAGAAGGCTTTTAAATCACCGACGAAATCACCAAATAATTTGGCTGAAATATGAATGGGAGACGCCTCTAATTTAGAACAATCTATCCTTTAGAATTGAAGTATTTACAACGTTTAGCATCAAAATCCTTTGTGTGAATCTCTTCATCTCTTGGAACTTATGCATTAGTTTTAGGAACAATGCGTATAAAAATGACTTGTAACTACCTATAAAATGCATCATATCATTTCTCTTTTTGATAATTTGACTTTGTGTGTTATACCTCCTTTCTAATATAAAATGCTGACCTGAACTATCTTACTTTGGAAAGACGTCATAAACTGCAATTTTTTTTACCAATATGGAAGCAAACATCTGTCAATTTGAAATCATTAAAGGGTGGTGAGATAGTCTCTATCACGAAAACAAAGAGGTCACTAAAAGATACCGCCAATGGCAATACACCTACAGTTGAGGACGGCACACCGTGGAAAAATATAAAGTCACGCATGGAATTGGGTTTGAATTGCGAATGAGGAAAAATGATTGACCTTAGAATGATGAATGAAAACTTCTGGGAGTATGAAGGAAAGATATAAAACCAAGAGATGAATAAAAAGAGGAAATACATGAGTGGAGAACCTAAATAAAGCATAAACAAGAGTAAAAAAGAGTGATGTAGTTGGAGATTATAGAGGGAAAGAGGAAAATAGCAGAAGAAAGATAGGATGAAATGGAATAGGTAGGACATATCCATTAGAAAATGTCTCAGATCATAATGATCATGCTAAAAGGACCTTCTATCTCCAGTACAGTACGGGAAACGTAATCTATTTTTTCTTTAGTGTAGGACGTAGTACTATATGAATGTGAGTCCCTTCAACCGTCGAGAAAAAAGAGAAATGACCAGAAGTTGAGTAACGGGTGGCAAAAGTTAGGGAAAGTAAAACTATTGATCCAGGACAAACTTTTTGAGTGATGCGCTCCGAGGGATGAATCCGGAGTTGTTAAAAAAAACTTTCACGCAAACTCCCTTCCGACAGTAAATAAATTTATGCTCACGTTGTAAATTTTTATCATTGAGTTACCACTCAAAATGTTATGGAATATATACAGGCTCAGAGTAGAACCCATGAAAGAAATATGGCTTGTGGGGAGAGACAGTAAGAACACCCTTGGGCATTATAACGAAAAACCACGGAGTAAAGCAACTAAGGGGAACGACAGGATGGTGGGTGAAAAAAAATCCAAGGCAATCCTAGACAGCAATCGTTGACGTAATGAGTAATAGCACGGAGGAATTTTACCAAATTTAATCAGGGAGTAAGCTCAAATTAAAGTTACGGAAATCCTAAGGGGAGGACGAGGAAAAAAGGCAATGCAAAGGTTTGAAAGAGGGGAGGTTTTCGGGGGTGAAAGGTGGAAGGGGGGAGAGAGCTGAAGGAGGAGTGTGGGTGGTGGATGGGGGGTGGGCTGGTTTGAGCGAGTTGAAGAGGGCGCATCTGCGGGGAGTAGGAGTGCGCGCCGGGAGTGATTGACGCCTTAACCCATGACCTCCCCAACCCCTCTCATCCGTCCGCTTTTTTTATAAGTCCTTCACAATTTCCTCTCCCAAACACGACACACTCACTACAGGCCTAAAATCCCATCCCCTCAAACCCCCCACCCTCCTTTCCTCCCACCTCCCTCTCATGCATACACACACAGACAGACTCCTCTCTCTCATCCCCCAAACCTCCCATCGCCCACTAATCACTGACTCATTTCACTTCCAATCAACGGCTCTCAGTCGGGGGGTCCGGCCGGCCACTTGCGTCCCTTGCTTTCGGAAACCGCCTCCCCCCCAAATCCAACCTTCGCCTGTTCCCCAACCTCCCGACAGCCATCCCACGGCCGTCACAACCTCCACCCACTTTCCATTCTCTCTCCAACCCTCTCCTACCCATTCCAACTCATCAAAAACCATCGTACCCTCACCCCTCCATTTCTTCGAACGCGAGTTTTAAAAATCCCCGCCTTATTGACTCCTCGTCTCCCGCTGGTTCCGCCGCCCTGCCCCATCCAGGCGGGTGGGCTCGCTCTGACACCCCCTCCTCCCATGTGTTCCCATTTCTGCCCGTTCATATGCTCTGGCGCCCCTCTGATGGATAGTGGGAGGGTGGGGAGGGTTGTAGGAGGAGGCCCTAGGTTAGAAACGACGGGGACTGAGAATCGGAGAGGAGATCCATTGTGGGCGCGGGGGAGAAGTCCCTGGTGACCCCCTTCCATCTGACCCCTTCCCGAACAATAGGCGAAATAGAGCGAGAGCGACGGAGCTCCTTCTGCGGCAAATCAAGAATTCATTGACGGAATTAGTTTTATTGGACCGCTCCACTCGACTAGGCGCAATTGGGCGGGATTGTGCCGGTGTCGCCGCCGCCTCCACCCGACGGCGTGCCCCGCACTACCCTGGGCGAGTTGTGAGGAGACCCGGTGCGGCGTGAAAGCCGCGGACAAACGCATCTCATTGACTCCCAAGGAGACCCCGATTGAAATGGTCGTGAAATATTCATTCGAAGTGCTCGTATTTTTTGGCCGGACGAGAGGGACTGCGCCCTCACGGGATTATGTAAAACGCCCTCGATTCGAAATTTCAATCGCCATTCGAAGTTCTCAAATATTGCCTCTCAAATAGATGTTTAACTGCAGACTCGGCTTGTTCCCGCAGATGAAATCAAAATGAAAGCCGATTGAAATTCAAAAAATCTCTTACTCCGCATTATGGTATTCATTCGTTTTGTCCGAGCATACGTTAAACAATGAGGCTGAAATAAAATGCGGACTGCACTCATGAGATCTCATTAGTGGAAAAAAGCTATTTATAATGAAATATTTTAGAATTTACAAACATCTTAGTGATCAATGGTCATTTATAAATAGGCATTTTGGGAAAATATGAAGCTAGTAACCTTTATACAGGTATTACATATTCCTCCAACAAATGACAACGCTTCAGAAAGAAGAAAACCAGTGAAATGTTATTTCGGGCTGCTGGATAAAATGAAGAGTACAATGACTGTAGATTATGAAAAGAACGGTTAAATTCATATTATGAAAAATATTTAACACATTTTAGGAGAAGTGAGTAAGAAGTACTGTTATTTCGCCCAAAATGTATTGACACAGACTATGGTACTATGCACTTAAGATGTACGAGAGCAAAGCACCACCAGAACTTGATCTGTTGATAACTATACGTTCTTGAGAAACATGAGCAATGCCAAAGACTGTCTGGGGACCAAAAAAGAATTTTCAGAATACCAATTCCAACGATCGCTTTGTAATTAAACGCCATATTTTATCCACCTTATGTGCTCCCTTATTTCCCTTTGACATTCCGATGATAAAAATGTATTCGTAATAAAAGGATAAAATAACAACCATGCATTAATATTACTGTTTTATTCACTACCATCGGTTGGTGGAATTTATATTACAACGAAGCCTAACCATCGAAAAGATTAATAGCGTCAGATTTTTAAATGATACCGCGGACCACACGTAGAGAGTCACAAAAACCCTTTCATTATTTCCTGATTAATTACATCCTTCAGCTGAAATAACGCCTCTTTCAGATTCGGACTATTTAAAACACGAAACAAATAATAATCGTTTTTATGTCGCAAAGAAAAAGAAGAAAGGCACCCCCTTCCACCTCCTTCCGCGTTAATGGACCCAATTCCATTTATAAAAGAGCCGCTGATTGTCCGTCCCTCTGTCCTAACCCCTCCGTCTCATTACCTTTGCCTTCCACTCCCTTCTTTCCTTCCCTCCATTTCCCTCTGTCTATCACACACACAAATTCTTGCTTCTTTTAGGTACGTCGCTTCAGAGCGAAAGAAAGTCATTTTCAATCATCGAATGCCACAACATCATTCGAAGGCTCTGTTCGGGAAACAAATGAATCTCCGTTCGCACTTCCCTCCAATTCCACCCGTCCATCAAGTTGCCCTCCATTTCCCTACCCACCCACCAGGTCATCACCTCCAGGGAACTAGCTTTCTCCCACCCTAAAATATTATATCCTTTAAGAGGACCATTATAATGAATCCTGCGACGAATCCCTACCAAACCCCTCTTCAATCAACATACCTATTGAGGGCTAAACCCCATCTATCAACTGCGCACAATATTTCGTCATTTTTAACTGCCGACTAAAACTAAATTCTCGTGCTTCACCAAAAATAGTAGTAGACCTCATCCACGCATTTTCAACATTTCATTTAATCCTTAGAATTTAGAACCACCACATTTTAAATGACCTGGGAGAAAATATAATGAAATTTGGGGTGAACTCCATACGTTCCCGACAGAAATACAGGCATATTATGTTATCATGCCCGCGTTACAAAATAAATTTCCGGATTCCCACCAAATAAATATCTACAATATGACATTCTGCGCTAATTAACCTAAAAAATCCATGCAATATTTCTGATGCAAGAACAGCCACAGACATTTGAAAAATTTCGACAAAAAATTCAGCACTAGATACAAAATAAATCCATTAAATTCACCCGAAGACCCATATAAATACAAGTGCCATGAAACGCACCGTTCCTATCCTTTATGATGTTGTATGCTTGCTAACCTACTGTCCATTCTCCTTTTGTGTTTGTCAATTTCTCCTTTGGTGGGTGTAACAGCCCCCTAACGCCATCTTCTGTTTAATGATTCGGAGCACTTTGGCGCTTTATAAGATCGCAGATTTCAGTGTGAAAGTACGCTCCCTCGATAGCTCAGGTGGTTAGAGCATCCGCCCGGCAAGTGGAGAGATCCAGTGCTCAAGTCCCGGTCGAGGAAGATATTTTTACATTCGTGATCGGCTCACATCCGCCATCCCCACCTCTCTTGTGTACGTCCTTTATATGTGTTCCTTTACCATTTTCCTTATCTCTATGTCAATGTGAATGAATATATATATATATATATATATATATATATATATATATATATATATATATATATATATATATATAACTTTTGGACGGCACAATAGAACCCAGAATTAAACAGATAACACGTAAAAGGACACTCACACTGTAGATGATTTAAGCTTTCGGCCTACTCCGAGGCCTTCTTCTGTTGAGACTCAGAGTCTGACCTGAAGAAGGCCTCGGAGTAGGCCTAAATCATCTACAGTGTGTTCTTTTACGTGTTATCTGTTTTATTATGTGTTCTATTGTGCCGTCCAAAAGTTATATTGCTCTCGTGAGTAATTCCGCATCATCGATATGATACAGATGTTATGAATATACATTTTTTTGACAGGAAGTGTTGCATCAAAACTGAAGCAATATGAAGAAACTGAAATTTTTCGATCGGTTAGGAATTATCATAGCCGGTACGAATTTGTCGAACGAGAAGAGAGCGTTCGATGCGGAATATATCCATGCAATAAGCACCCGATCCAAAATCCCTCTCCATCAATTTGGAAACGGAGGGCTTTCATCAACACGCTTAGCTGCACACCAGTGCAATCTAATCCCGTAGTCCATGCCGGGGAAATTCAAAAACAACAGTCAATCATTATTACATTTGCGTAGTGGCGGCAAGGGCCCAGGGGTACTCGTGCACTGGCAAAACGATGGTGGGGACCCATCGCGCCCAAGTCACATGTTAAACTGCGTGCTCAACAAAGTGCATACATAATTCTACTTTTTACCCCTTCACCCTTCAATAACCCTCCGTTCCGGGAGTCCCACTCCACTCCGCCAGCGGTTTCTCCTTTTGGGACCCACGATCGCTGGAGAGGCGCAGACGTACATCGAACCCCACTGTCTCTTCCCGTTACCCGGACGGTAAATTTTTCTTACCCTCATCTTTCTTATATCCCAGGTTTCTTCATCTCTTCTCCCTCCTACATCTCCTAAGGGACCTTATTTGAGACGTACCACCACCACGGGTAGACAGAATCCTTTCCCTTAATCCCCTCAATCGGCTAAAATTATAAATACGTCCCGTGATCTTCGCATGCATTCGTTCACCAATGAGAAATGCAAAATTGGTGACATAGCCATCGAAATCAGTCTAACTACTTTTACTTCCCTATATACTGCCAGTATTGGAAAGCTACCTCTAACCATGGTACTCTTTCCTTACACATTTTTCTCCTAGTTTACATTGCAAATAAGGGATAGGCAATTTTAGTTCGTCACATTATCATGGTTAAGTTTCCTTTTGATTGAGCAACTATACCATAACACTTTTTGTTCTCAAATGAGCATATAGATAAACGTTTTCAGACGCTCTCTGTTAAAACCCTTGAACAACCCTTTCACTTGCTACCCGTTCTATTAGAGTTGTAAGATTCGGCTTTATTTCTGCGTCGAATTCTGTCGAATCAGAAGAAAAAACCAATCTTACCAAACGCGCTTCTGTGAAATATTATACTTTTGTAAACATCTAGTGCTTATTAGAACTGTAAATAAGGTAAAATAACACATATCTAACAGGGTAGTGATAGCTGTGTAAAAATTAAATGCATAACATTTGAAAAAATTACAGCAATTTTGATCCTTAAAAAAAGACCAAAATCAAAACTCAACCTTTTAAAACTCTGAGATTAAATTTATATTCTAAAGGGTGAGAACTTCTATCCGTAGCCTAGTACAATCAGTTGCATAATTAAAAAAGAGATCTATGCTCACTACTCACCTAAATAAAAACCTTTTATCGACTTCAGTAAGATTATTTCGAGACCACATGGGTGCATTAGTAACTATCGTTAGGCTGGAGAGGCTTAATAATTACTCCGTCCATAGATGTCCATTGGCATGTCATAGAGGTATTACCCGACTATCCGCTGGGTGGTTAATAGAGCACCCTTCGCTTTAATATCGGATGAAACAGACGTATGTTTGCCTCATATATCGAGCACCGCTTTTCTTTTTCCCCTCTCTCATTTTCACCCGTTCCCTTTGACGTCGGCTCCTCTCCCTTCATTCTCATCTGAGCTTATTCCGTTCCATTCCTTTCCTCAATTATCCCTCTTTTCCATTTTCATCCTCGAACGTTCCTCCAATTCCTTTGACCACCCTTTCCAGTCCCTTCCTCTCTTCAGTCCACTCTCCTCTCCCCGCCTTTTTTCTCGACCCCGCCATTCTCGAGCACTTTTCCTCTTCCGACGAAAAACCCGCTTTGCACCCCAACCACCTCCTCACTCCCTCCCGCCTCCTCAGTGAATTCGTGTGCACGCTGCTGAACTTGGAGCGGGCGCAAAAGAGTTCGCACCTTTGGCATACTCCGCGGAAAGTCATTCGCGTCAACACCACTTTGCCTCATTCCCGCTGTGCGCCGACATTCGTCCCCCTCCCGTGCCCAGCCCTTCCTCCCACCTCCCTCATCGTCCCCCCTTGACCCGACTCAACAAACTACGCGCCACGTTTACGCCATGCCACCAACCAGAGCCCTCCTCGCTCCCACCTGACTCACCTCCAGTATCCCCTCTCTCTACCGCTTCCACTATTCTCTCTCCTCATCCTTTTTCGATATATTTTTTTTTAAATCCTGCTCTCCTACCCAAATCTTATTTTCGCTTCAGTCCACACCCAGACATAGGGACCAGTCGACTTGCCCCTTGCGCTCACTCTGTGACCCTCTGCCCCTCCCGTTCCCCCTATTCCTCCCTCTCTCCAGCAGGAGTGTTCGGCCAAAATGAAGAGGATGAAGCCACAAGGAAACCATTATGGCGAATTTATGTACTGGCATTACCACAAGAATCGAACGCGACAAGAAATAGAGGGGGGGGTAGAATGATAAAGAAAGAGTTTGTGAGCCAAAAGTTATGGGATCAAATTTGAAAAAAAACAGGCCGTGGCATATGATCAAAGAGCGGAACTAATTTCCTAGAGTAACGAACCAAACTTCTGAGAAAGAATTGAAATAAATATGATGGATTTGCTAACTCCAGGAAAATAGGCCAGGTAACGATGCTAAAAATGAATGACCGCCACATAGTAGGATAAAAAATATGTATGCATGTATATATGTTGTCACTCTTTGAAATGGAATTCAAACATAAAACTTTAAGCAAATATATAATTACTTTGGCGTTTCAAACTTTCGGTTAATTTCTATTGTTTTCTAGGTGGTTGTAAAATTAAGAAATAAATACCTTTGACGTGACCCAAATGTAAAAGCAATTTATTTACTCCAAACAAATACATGTAAGTACTCTTAGTTTTCCCAGCTATAGAAAACCGAGAGAACGGTAGAAAGAGAGCGAAAGAGGGAGTTTGTACGACTAGGAGAGAGAAAGAGGTAGCGTAAGCAAAAAACGCAGAGAAAAAGGGAAAAAAGAGGGAAAAGGGGACAGAAATTGATGACGCAGTTTTTTTGACCCCACACGTGTTCCGTGGAAATGCCGACTTCGACGCATTTCTAATTGATTGAACTTGGAGTTTGCATTTAGTGAAATATTTCCCAGTTCGGAAAATAATGGCCATGATTGTTTCCGCTCGTGAATTTGAAAAACTTGGCTTATGTTCCTGGAAATATTACTTCTTTGAAAGCATATACTTTATATCCAGTTCCAGTCCAAATGTATTTTTAGTTTCATGTGTGCCATTTAATATATATGAATTACGAGCATTATTAAGCAAGTAAAATGAATTAATTCGCCAAGAAAAGTTCATCATGAGTCGATGATGGTAATTAATTTCTGTGTTGTGCGTGACAATAAAATATATTTTCTGGTCCGGCGTTAAAAGGTAAGAGCAAGCAAACAAAAAGCAAGAGAAAATTTAAATTTTTGAGCATCTGAAAATAACTTGAAAATTTATGACACTATGCTATTATAAACCCGGGGATATTCCCGAAGTTAGTGAGAGCTCACATTTTGAATATATCTCTTTTGGAGGGTCATGAGTATTGGATTGGTACTAAAGGACTTGGTAACTGAACCGTATAAACATAAAAAATATTCCTTACAGCACCCGAAGGCCTTTGGCTGAGATTGATGACTAAAAAATAGTGAGACGTGCGTTTCAGGTGAGCATGTTTATAAGAGTCTATATTTTAAATTGTAGCAGAATAAGTGCAACTTTTAATGTGGGACGTATTTTTTTATCCAAAAGAATTTCTACATCGCTTTATACAAATTTGCACGTTTTTTGTGGTTTTTACTGAATATTTTCTCCCTTTTTCCTTCTTCTCCCATATCTTCTCCATCACTTACCCTTGCCACCTGGTGTCGCACCCACTGCCACGCATCGTTTTGGTAGATCACGAGGTTTTTATGTAGATTTAGGTACTACTAAGGTAGATTTCGTTTTTCACTGTGCACGGAACATTTTGTGGCTCTTATGTTACTCTATTTTTGTAGCAAACGCCTTTAAGAGGAAATAAGTATTGCAAATATCTCTTGATCATTATTAGTAAAATTTAATATATGGCATTTGATGCCATATTAAACATAAATGCTTTTTAAATGGTAATTGAATTGATAAATAATTCGTAAAAAAGAATTTTAAGGTTACATCAAGAGACAAAGTTTTCACATTCAAGAGGAATTTTCATATGCCAAATAATGTTCTTTAATGTGAGAATTTCCATTTCAAAATAATTCCTAAAAGATCTCAAAATAAAAATGAGAGGGATGTGGTCTGATTCACAACATACGGTTCGCCTCTAGCACATTTAGGATAATGTATGGAAAAAGATCAATTTTGCCAACGTTGTACGCATGCACACGTGTGTTTCGTCTAAAATCTCAGGCACTCATTATATAAAAAACATCATAAAAGGGTTTCCGTATATTCTCGTGAATGAAAAAAAGCCTGAAATTTAAAGTAAAACTACTGAATTCCCTCAATTATATTTACTTATCGCAAGAAGGTCATATCTATCACACTGATATCATTTTTCCGCTAATATAAACATAGCTGAGTACATTCACAGCTACCACCCTCGGAGCAAAACCGAATCATTTTGTTTTATCTGGTACCGACAAATTATAAACATCCAACGGAAAGGTTAATCTAGATCTCCAAAACCTCGGACAACAACAGAAGTCCGTGAGGTGAATGTGTGTGTGTGTGTGTGTGTGACGAGGAGATAGGGAAGGAAGGGAAGAGTGAGAGTGAGAGATGGAAGGGACCAGCATATGAAAAGGAAAATTAAAATGGCTTTTCGTTTTACGACCGTTGGATGACGTGTATCGAAAGATTACTGTGGCCCCGCCCACGGCAGAGCACCATGGCACCCATTCCGCCCCGCTGGGCTTGTGCTAATCTCATTGTCTCTGCCCTCCTGCGAATGCAGATTCGATCGAAAAGCTATGGAAAGGGGAAAGGATAGGGGTGAGGGCGGGTGGTGAGTAGGGAAAACCTTGAGAGAGTTGTGAAGGCGAGCAAAGTGGGCGTGGTGTGAGATACAGATGGGAAGCGGCGAAGGGGTGGAGAGGGTGACGACGAACTGGGAAAGGGTGGCGGTGAGTAGTTTAACGGCCTGAAAGGGGTGAGAATCTCGTTTGCCGCGATGTGAGGAGGTGGCTGCTCGAAAAGGAAGGGCGGGATGGAGGAGGGAAGTGAAACAATTGCAGGAGAATAATAGTAATGCGTATTGAGACAAGTCGAAAGAAGATTTACGAAGAGTTTTTTTTCTAGTTACGGAAATCGGTTTTATGAAGTAATAATTTTATCTGAAAAATAAATCTATGCGCACATATATTTTTTGATCGTTCGCGTAGGCATTGGAGATATGTTTATTGTTATTTCCTTAGAGCACATGGTGCTGATGCAAAAAATACGGTCACACGTTCTCTGTGAATTACAAAATATCTGCTGGGCGGATTTACATGCATGCACTCCGGCTGGGATTAATCACTTAGCGTTTGCATATCACCCGCGAAAACACTTCTGCGATGGAATCGGCGGATAAACAAAATTACGAAGCCATATCGCGTGCTTTGAAACGAGTTTATTGGAGTGCGAGAGTGAAAAATTCGAGGAGAGGATTATTATTTCGCTCTGAAACCTTGATGGATCCACGCGGCCGACCTATGATTTTGAAAGCATGTTGTGTCAATGGACTCTCCATTGGCGGGAATTAGAAACCAAATCTGCGGTTTCGTTAAAAAAATATTGGAAAGTGCATTTCTACTACTGAATTCTTTTAAATTAATAATAAACTGAACTTGAAAATCCACATATATTCAAACTTAGGCTCTTTTAATGCACGCAAATAATAAAACCCTTGTGGAGGTCTATAAAATCATTTTTATTACTATGACAATTTAGATGCATACATCCCTTCTTCTTTCGCTTTGGGAATCCTTTTTGTAGGTAACCGAAATAAACATATCGATATATCATCTCACGGGGCTGAATAGCGTTCGAAATTTTCCCTGAAGGTTTTCATAACAACGAATGCAACATAAATCTTGGCTGTACGCCCACTGGAATAAATGAATTATGGAATCCTGGCTGAATCACAACCGTCAGACGTAAGTAAAATCTCACGTTTTCATTTAAATGTGAGAATAAACCCTCCGTTCCTATCTGCTTCTGCATTCAGTATAGGCGTTAAGGCCCGGCGTGAATGTGTAAGTAGGTGATCGATGGCGAATGCAGCATTATAAATGGAGAGAAACTGAGAGGAAGAGAATTAGACGGAGTAGAACGGAAAATGGAGGCTTAAGGGAGTGAAATGAGTGGTGGCAGTTGGAAAAACATGGGATTGCAATCGCTTCTCCAAACACTTGCCTCAATCAGCTTACAACCGTTCAATGCCGTTAAAGTGCGGCGATATTATTTTCCGTCATTGTGGTGAATCTCAAAATTTTCATTTTCTTCTTGACCGTGCGGCGGCAGTTTCCGACATGTAACTGAAAACCTAAACATGGAAATGGGCAGAACGTCTCCCAACGCTAGCGCATTACGAAATTTCAAAATTGCTATTGTTTGCTCGTTACCAATTGTAAACCTCCGCTTCTTATGGGAAATGATTACATGAGTAATCGAATTATTTAATCCAGTTTATGTAAGACAACTTTCGCTAGAATCATTGTTCAATCGCTTCCTTGAAATCATCGTAGAAAGTTTTTGAAATTGTTACGTTGTAATGCACATTAGTAGATTACCCGGCATCTTTCACGGCATTTCCCGCTCTAAATTAAAATTTGACGTTTAACCCAAAGTTATAAGTACAATAGCCGCTCCTACGCACAGTTTGAACATAAATGAGTGCACTCACAATCGGTTATTTTTACCATACATATAAAAAGGACATTTTCTGAGAATAAAAAAAATATATTGACCCAATGAAGAAGATATTATTAACATGAGTTCGCCGCATTTTCCAATATTTGTGCTAATCTGCCTTTTCATTTCGAAACCTCAGAATATAAAATGCACAATAAAAAAATGCACGAAAAGGTTTTGGTTTAGTGAGATAAGTTAATGGAGATTTATGATGGTTGGTGGAAGTAAGAAAGGGAAAGACGAAAGATAAGGCACCATAGCGGTGGCCGACGGATGATAAAATTGGACGTCACGGCTAAAAAACTAGAAAGAGAATGCATAGTGTGCGCGCGCAACGGAGTGCAATAGAGAGAGAGCATTTTGAAGCCGTCCCAGACAATAAAACCTGAAGGAAGAGAAAGGCGATGAAAAGGATTAAGGAGTAAAAGGACACACAGGTCGACTAGAGTGAATAGTAATGAAATCAAAGATGGTGCTGACGATTCTCGCAATGCACGCCGGGATGGAGATTCGCCGCATATCTATCAGCGGGTAATTTCTGCACCCCTTCCCTATTCCTTGGGGAAATGGCACGTAGGAGATAGAAAGAGAGACCTTCGGTTGAAATGGAGTGGCAATGAGTGCGAGAGCAAAAAGGAATGAAGGAAGAAAGAGGTGACGGGTGGGAAGGAGGTTGAGGATAAATAGGGGCGATTCCCTATTGATCCCTCCGCGTCGGGTTGGTACAAGCAAGAATGCACCCCAGAGGGCGGTGAGAAAACGTTTCTGCTCTCTATTCCTTTTATAACGACCGTGGTTCCACCTGACTGGGTCTCCTGTGGCAATGACGTTTAGGGATTACGTTGGCAGTCAAGGCAGACAAAGCTCCGCCTCGGTGGGTCAAGAAAATTATGTGTTCGTGGGTGAGGATAACAACGCTCCGTGTGGAAGGACGGAGAGGGAGAAAAATGTTGGAGAAATATGAAATAGATATACGTACAGAGGATATATATATTTATACATACATATATATCTATACATTTGAAAGGGCATTAAAGGAGATGAAAGCAAATAAGGCCGTGGGTGTGGACAACATTCTTGTAGAACCGTTGAAATGTTTAGGAAAATGTGGGAAGAAGGCCCTATATGGACTGATTAGTAGTATCTATGAGAAAGGAATCTAGCCGGAATATTTTGTGAGATCAGTGTTAGTTCCTATTCCAAAAAAGGTAAAGGCTACATCACGTGAGGATTACAGAACAATAAGTTTGATATCCCACGCAACTAAAGTTATTCTCAGGATCATCAAAAAAAGAATAGAGAGTAAGGCAAAGGATTACTTAGGGGATGATCAGTTTGGGTTTAGGAAGGAAAAAGGTACGCGTGATGCCATTGCAGTAATGAGATCACTAATTGAAAGGAATATAGAATACAATCAAGACGTATTTGCCTATTTCGTAGACTTCAAAAAAGCGGTTGATAGAGTGAATTGGGAAAAATTGATGCGTGTATTGAAGAAAATAGGAATGGATTGGAGGGGCCGGAGACTGATCCGCAACCTGCACATGTCTCAGACTGCACAGGTGCGAGTGGGGAACGGAGAGTTAGGATGGGCAGTCTTAGGTAGAGGTGTAAGGCGGGGTTGCCCATTATCACCGGTGATGTTCAACGTATATGTGGAGGAAATGATTAAAGAGGCATGGGAAGAACTGGAGGTAGGAATGAACATCGGATGGGAATTCGTAAAATCGGTTAGGTTGGCTGATGACCAAACATTGATTGCTCAGTCAGCCAAGGGGTTGCAAGCATTGCTGAGTAAATTGAGGTTCAGTGCGACAGATATGGGATGAGAATCAATATTGATTAAACAAAGGTTATGCGATTTTCCTGAAAGAAAATGCCTAAACTAAACATTAAAATAGGAGGGGTAAAAATAGAGCAGGTAGAACAGTTAACGTATCTCGGAAGTGTTTTGGACCAACACGGTCAAAGTAGTAGGGACGTCAGGAGAAGAATTGCGCTAGGCAAGGAGGCTTTCTCAAGGTGGAGGGAGTTGATGACGGGGACATTGAGTAGGAAGGTACGGTGCGGAAACGTGGTCGCTGAAGCAGGAGGATAGACGTAGATGGGAGGCTTTTGAAATGTGGGTGTGGAGAAGAATGGAGAAGGTGAAATGGACCGAAAGGAAAACATATGAGGAAGTACTGGAGATGGTGGGTGAGGAGAGGGGTTTGTTGAGAGAAATCCTATGGAGGCAGGAAAAATGGATGAAAGGCGTATTTAGCGGTAGTGGAATGTTGAAGAAGTTAATAGAGGGGAAAATGTTGGGCAAGCGAGGAAAGGCCATCAACAGGATAGGGATATTGGACGGGATGAAGGGAGGAAAAGTACAAAGGACAAAGAGATGAAGAGGGACCTGATGTAGATTAGGTTGCTGGATTGGGTTTTATTTGGAGTTACAAAATATTTATTTGATAGTTGTGCCCATCCAAAAACCTACCTTAACCGGTAGATTACCTAATAATAATAATAATACGTAAGAGCTTTAAGAATATTCTTATTGGCCCTGAAACGGAGACAGTTTCATACCACTGCTCGTTCACAGGCGATCAAAACAATACGGATTCCATTGGAGCGCTTATTCACTTAAAATCTTGTAATTTAACACCAATATTATTTTTTAAGAATGATTCTAAGGCGCACAGAAAAATATACTATATCAATAATGCGCACTTCTTTGAAAACTATGAATGGAAATCCTTAAAGATCCTAATGAGAAGTGTTCGAAGAAACGATTATAAGAATCCATTATTTATTGTTCCTTATTTCTGAACAACGGCGCGATTGCATGATAATCTTGGGCTAACAAGGACAGCGATATTAAGAGAGAGTGGGAAATATGATATACAGGAAAGAAGCAGACACTAATCCTCCACTTTTATTAATCTAAGGGAGAGCGATCCGAGGAGTCATGAGTGAGGAGGAGGAGAAGTGAGGCTAGGCCGTAGAAACGGATGGATATGGTTCTGGTTGCCCACTGTCTGAAGAGGAAGTTTTGGGGCGAGACAAAACTTGCTCTTTGGCTCATTTAAATCTTCGCTTTTCCCGTCAACCATTGTCTCAGTTAAATCCTTTTCATCCTGAGGAATTAGCTCTACTTTGTCCTCTATAAAACTGCCTCCCATCTCCCACTTACCCAGCGCCGAGAAAAGTTGGACTAATTACGAATTAAAGGGATGCATATGGAAAGCCAAGAAAGTCATTGCCTTCGTTGAATACGGCTTCAAGTTTTTACTTTATTAAAACAAGACATTCTTCTTGAGTTCTTAAGTTACTCTAATGCAAAATTTAGTTAATTAATCGTTATATCAATAAAGAACTAATGAAAAAGCAGTCATTAAAATAATTAGGCATTTGAAAAGAATTCTTTAGTGATGATTACACCGCGCACTAGAAATTAAGATTCATTAGAAAGAAGTCTCTGTAAATCTTTTTTTATAATGAACGCTAATTAGCACAGTAAAAACTTCTATTCTGAAATTCCAGCCAGAGGCAAGATTATACGACTCATTATTAAATTCTAAGAAATCCAAAAATGAATGTTTACTTGATCTCACTTCCAACGAATTATATATTACTTGTGTAACATGAAACCCTAAATTTTATAAGTGTTTACTTTCGTAAATCAGCTAAAGGGATAAGATATTTAGATAGTTTAGTACCCTGCAAGCAACTGCTAGGGTGTGTGGCAGGGGATGAATACCCACCAGAATAATAAGGACCCGAAAATGACCCTACCATGGTCGGACAACGCCACTTCGATCCCTCATCTTTTGAACAAAAAATGACATCTTAAATCCATCTGTTCTACACTTAATCTCTCTAATTTCACTGACATGATCTCTCCTACCGTAGTACGATGGGGATAGTAATATATTTTCCACATCATTGCTTAAGAGACATCTTTACAACTTATGCAAGAGATTGTATTATTATTTATGCAAGAGATTGCATTACGTAGTATCTGCAATTTAATCTTCGCTCCGTGAGTGATTCCTAGCCTAGTTCCTCTAGTTTTCAATAAACTGCGGGAGATGCCGCAACAGTAACTTTTAGCGGAGTCATCCACTACGTGCAGCATTACAATGCAACAATTTCAGAGTGTAAAAATCATTCGCCTTGACCATGATTCGAACCCGGATCCCTCGATGTCCGGCCAAGTGCTTTAGCCAGTTAAGCTACCGAGGCGTCCTCTTAAACTCTGAATTTTGTGGGCTTTTTTAAAGGAACAAGATGTTGTGACGAAATGCCATACATACAATGTCATAGGCATTCGTAGTCGTGCGCGACGCAGGTTCCGGGTTCGAATCCCGGTCAAGACAAATGATTTTTACACCCTGAAACTGTTACATTGTAGTTCGACTAATATTTTGGATACGGTACTTAGTTAATAATAGGGTTCACCTTGAAATAAACATTAGATGCATTAATTTAAAATGGGAAATTTTTCACCAGCAATTTTAGTTTGTACGACCAACTGTTTCGAGTGATTGTAACTTGGACCAATGAAAATATAGAAATAAAAAAATATGAAGACTCATTACCGCAGAAAAAGTGGACTCATTCCCATGACCACCTCTTGTTAGGGTCCCATCAAAGCTTCGCCATAATGTACATAAAAAATAAGGACCCATAGAAAAATAATATCTTAAAATCCATATTTTTTCTTTAAATTATTTTGGTGAATAAAAGTTTTAATGTTCAGAATTAATGAAATAATTACATTAATATTTACACTTGTAAAAATGAATCGCAATTTACAAAAACTACAACCATAATACCAAAACATTAATTGATGAAAGGCTTCTTAATTTATTTTTTAAAAAATGTACCATTTTTTTCATGCGTAGGCGTAGATACATGTGCATGCATCGACGAGTAAAAGAGAATGGAAATTTGAAAATAATGTTTCCTATGTAGGACTTCAATTTCTCCCGGCGGATGATGGCAGTGAATTATTCTCGGGATTTCATCCGGGTAATCTCCTCCATCTCCATCGCTGCCGACGTTTCGATGAAATCCTTTTCCATCGTCATCAGGGCCGATGATGCCAGTCTGTAGGTGCCGGTTTATATATCCTCGGTGGCCATGTTGGGTCCCTTCTGGTTGGCGGAGGCCGAGCACGTTTTCCCGTCATTTTCAGGATTGGGTTCCATGTCCTGCTTAGGTCATGTTGGGTCCCTTCTGATTGGCGGAGGCCGAGCACGTTTTCTCCCCATTTTCAGGATCGGGTTCCATGTCCTGCTTAGGCTGAAACCCTCGTCTCTGTTAAAGTTTTTCTCAGAGAGCCGTATTTCAATTGCCTCCTTGGTGAGGCGGTCCCAGTAGCCTTTGGAATGGTGGAGCATTTTGGTTTCTTCCCAGCGTATCGCGTGGTCGCAATCAATGGCATGCTCCGCAACCGCCGATTTTGATGGTTGGTAGAGTCGGAGATGACGCTTATGTTCTTTAATTCGGGTCTCGATGGTTCTTCCCGTTTCACCGATATACTCTTCGCCACACTCGCATGGTATGCTGTAGACACCAGACAATTTTAGTCCGGCGGGGTCTTTGGCGCGAACTAAGACTTGTCTTAGTTTTTTGTGTGGTAGGTGCACTGTCCGTATGTTATGTTTACGTATAATGCGCGAAATCTTGCCAGATACCGTAGAGACGTACGGCAGGAATGCGTTGGCAAACGGTTACCGCTCTTCTTCACGTGTCTCCCTTTTTCCTCCGAAGGCCCTTTTCAGGGCCATGGAGATTTCTCGCGGACTGAAAGCATTTTCCCGGAATGTCTTCTTCAGATGTCCGAGTTCTGCAGGAAGGCTTTGCTGGTCGGAAATGACTTTGGCTCTATGCAGCAAGGATGAAACTGATATCTACGTCACTTTGAATGCTCTCTAGCTAATTCAGGATTCATTGAATAAAAGAACAGTTATGGCAGAAATCAAGGTAATATTTCACACCTAATACGCACATAAACCAAGGTGACCGCGATTAAAAAACTATGCATGAGTTTAGTAAATGAAAAATTTGCGAATGATTTATCTATAGATATTTTCTCCCTTTATTTATAACGCTTGGAGTAATAAAATTTGGCATGTTTCAATTATTTTATATTTCATATTGAAGCTGAACGAGGGAATACAGAAAAAGGTAAATGCATTCTCTGAGAGAAAATATAACTTATCAACATGGGTCTTGGAATAATTTAATTTTTTCTGGTTGACATGGGAGGGAAACTCAAGAACGAGGAGGAAATAGGTAAAAAAATCTTCATCAATTTCATTTCCCCAAATAATGTCTTCAAATTTTCCATATATTTTTCCTTTCCGCACCCGTTCGTCTCACGGCACATTTTAAAGGGTGGGACTGATGAAAAGCAAAAAACAGAAAAAGATTAGAATTGGGGAATTCAAAAGTGTTTAAGGATAGTAGTTACCCAACACTGAGGCCTGTAACGTTTTTCCCTCAAGTAGAAGAAAGAGGGGATACTTACTAGTATGTTTCATTCACAATATCTCTGTCTTCACCCACTCACCATGGTAGAGTCCCAATGTAAATGTTTAAATAAAAACATAACGGGAAACGGTGCGTGGCTAGTGTACTGGCTTCCATTCCCGAGGGCCGCGGAATACCGAAAGTGGCCGAATTTTTCAGTGGTGTTTCGATCGTTAATTGGGGGGTTGTATAGAGGGCGCTTGCCAGGTTTGGACCTTGAATTGTGGGCACCTTGGTGTCTATCGTAAGCTAATGCTGACGCCGGGTTTCTCTCGACCCTTCCTACCAAATTTTTCAGTTATCTCTAATCGCGCAAATGACCGGTCGCCTCCACTAATATCTATTGCTACAAAACTAAATAAAAATATGTTCACAATAGGTTGTGTTTTCAAATTACTGACTATTACTCGGATGTCCTATAACATTTGAAAGTTGGCTAGAAATCGTACGCACGACCCACTCAGCATATTCATATTTAATAGCAACAATGATATGATACAAGTAAGTTAAATTTCTAATTTATGTTTAATTTTGACTAATTCAAACAATATATGCCGTAATCAAGTCACTCACATTGCATGGTTTAAACTATGCAGTATCTGAGGTTATAGTTAGACCACGTTATGTTCAATAATATTCTATACGTCAGTGTACAAACTGTACAGATCTCTTGAGATGTTTGAAAATCCGCAATAATAAAGACTATACATTCACCATCCTACGGGGTAAACTTCAGGGACAGCAATTACGAATCTCATAGGAAGTTGATGATATTATACATAGTATTTCCATTTCCTGAAACGCGAATTTCCGCTGAGCAGATAGTAATGACGGAGATTACCATTTTGATTTTGATGACTTGGCCAATTAGTCTCGGCGGATTTAACAGGTTGGGTCATTGATTGGTAATTCCTTCAATTAGCTTAGGAAAGGAGACTATAGGAAAGCAGAACTACAACAATCAATGAAAACACCATTATTACGCAAAAAAATACAAGCACGAGACATCTCGTATTTATAATTCAAACCCTATTAGCGGCCAAGTGTACATGTGGGAGGAGCTCTTAGGACAAAAGTTTTTACGTGTTTGCTAACATGAGTAATGGTGATTTTTTACAAAAAGAATGGAGTGAATAAGGATTATCGATTACATTTTGAGTTTGATCTCCGAGCTTGTACAATTTTACAATATTGAGCATGTGAAGCAATTCTAGCTAGATTCTGACCAAGGAAATCTCTAACACTCGAGTAAAAATCAATTTTTTTATGAGGCCTTCAAAGAGATTCCATCAACCGTTCAATTTAAAAGAACTCAGATGGTGGGTGTTGAGCACAGATTGGAAACACCACGTTTCCAGTGTGTTTTTCTAAATACAAGCTGAAATTGGAGCCGGGAATTCAAGACGAAACCTTGAGGAAGCACCAAAGAATCTTATTTCCATCGAAAACAACTTTCAAGCAGAATTTCAAAGGGTAATTTGACCCATTCCACTTCTATATGGAACCCTTCAGGCCCCCTTACTCTTCACGATGGGTGGTTTTCCCCGTTAGTTCGCTCGTTCATTTAATAATAATCCTTGAGGTCCCGATTGAGAAGCGGTGAGTTGCCGGGGATGAAAAATCTCCCATGCGATGCAAAGTGCGAATCGATACCAGGAGATGGAGCACTCTCATGAAGAATTCAGGCCGCTAAAAGCGTTTATCCAGCAAACTCTCGCATGCTCTTTGCAATAAAATTTTCAGCAGTTAAGGGGGAGGGAAAGAAAATGTCGAGTAATGGAACTTGGTTAGCGAAGCAAATGGAAAACCAATCGAAGAATTGCAATTTAGGATTCTTTTGATTTCGGAGGTAAGACTCTTTATGAAGGAACTGGGATGGAAAGAAATACGCAGAAAATCTTAAACGACTCTCTGCCACTCGTTTTGAAACAAACGAAAAAGGAACACTTTGAGACGCTAGTACCAAATGAAGCGATAAATTTCCGATATTTTTTTTCCTTATTTAGCGGGGATTCCTTATTCGCTGAAATTGTCAGCTCTCTACTTTCCAAGGGAATTTAATGCACGGAATAGATATTAAGGTGGCAAATGTGTGAAATTAGTTCCTCTTTTTAGGTTTACAGTAGGAATATTTCTATCGAAATGGGGGTCACTTTTGATTCCATTTGCTCAATTTAAAGTCTATGACTCTTAAACAATGATGACGATGATGTTGGAGGATAATATATTGGAAGTATTTTTCTGGCTAAAATGAAAATGTCACAAATTAAAATTAATGAACCATATAATAAATTTATAATTTATAAATTTATAATATATTGACTGATACAACATTTTTAAGAGCCGCAGTATTAATAATGGAAATATTAGAACAGGAGTTTTCAATTAGGACCAGAATTGAGCAAAAATTTTGAATTGGGTCTGCGTAACTATAGCATGCTAAGAACACTTTTAGTAAAATAAAGGCATATTAAAGGAGGGTCTTGGTTGGACCAAAGTTAATGTGATTTTTTTACATCTTTTACCACGAATCGCGCGGAAAAAGTTGAATATTTTGATATGGGAGACTTGCATATTATTAAATCCAGATAGCCTAATCTACAGATTGTGTTTAAATAATAGTGATTCATTCGGTACCAAAATTAATGGTTAGTCTTCTGTGGATTTTTATAAATTATCTGACTTTCTCTGGTGACTTTTCTTGTGTTTTTAGAGAATCTAATCCTGGTTGCTCTGAAAATACAGTAACACTATTCTTTCTTATAAAAACACCAATGGATTAACGTGTAGTTTATTCAAACCTAAGTAATTACCTTCAGTAGAACCCAAATAATTGCCCCTGGTTCCAGAATAATCTGGTTAAAGTGAGGAAGCACGTATACCTATTGTTTCACAACTTTTAGCAATCATTAGTACGATGAAATACCTAAGTTATTGTATACAGGTAAACAATGGGCAATTACATTAAAAATTATAGTTTATTTCAGTTGAATACTAGGTCTCGTCAAGGCGTCCATTGAGAAGTCTTTCGACTGGTCTAGAAATATTTCTGTTGATACAAATTCTCTACACCTAAAACATTGATATTTTGCTTTTTCACTGAGACCGAAAGTTATGAAATATCCTCCACTAAAGTTGTAACGTGGACCGTGGTAGTGAGGACGTATACTGACTAAAATATGTCAAATTTGGTTTAAATTAATACTTGGTCAAAAATATTCCCAGTTACAAAGTTTATAATTTTCCACTCGTTGCATATTAAAAAAACTGGAAAAGTAATCTGCTAAAAACAACATCGCAGCTGAAGTGACAAATACTATAAGATAAAATAAGTATAAGATTTAGAGGGGAAAAAATACAAAACCAACTTCACTTACTTCACAACTCCAACTACATTCACTTCAAATGAACATTGTGATTCCCAACTTGATAATAAATGAAACATACACTTATTTCTCACTGAAAAAAGTTGTAATAACTATAATATTTACAAAGTACATTTCTTCGTAAAAGTTCAGCATCGCTTTCGTCATTGTAGCATAATATGTAAATTAACTATTTCTTTGTATTCATTCATGAAAAATACCGGTTATTTGATCCAGGTAACCCATCTATTTAACAACTTTCACACAGCGGTGAAAATATCACGATATATTTTTTATTTTTGTACTAAGCCATAATTCAAATTCATTAATCATTCCGGTTAATTCACTCAACGCATGGTCGATCGAATGTTTCGAAAAATAACTAGCCATGCATTAGTCTAGAGTCAAACTACAAGGAACCTGCAGCTCATCGACCTAAAAACGTAATGTCTGATTTCATGCTTGGCAATGTATGTATTCTGTTGGAAGCTATTTTAGTGATTGAACTTTCAGACAGACACGATATACTCTTCAGGCCTCGCTAACTGTATCCTAATTGAATTAGATTACTAGAAAACAAAGAGAGTATATTCGATCGGCCCATATCTTATCTGATATTTGCAACAATGAAATATTTTATATACCTATATAAAAGACAGCGTGCCGCAAATAAATACAACTGAATAGAATGCAATATCGCATAATAGATTTGCAAATCGATTCTGACCTCAAAGTCATGCGAGGTAGAGTGGACACCCATTGAAACATTTACCCGATAAATGCGCAGTACTTTTGCGTCCCAACCTCACTCCCTCCTTCATCTCACACACAGAAAAAAAACCGTTGGGGCTTCCCTCGTTTCGGGCCTCGAAATAAGTTCGCGCGAAAGAAAGGAATAGATGAAAAAGAGCAAGGGCGAAAAGAAGCCGCAAAAGAGCTGTGGAAAAGGAAAATAGAGTAATGAACAACGGGCTGAGGGGTGGAGGGATATTCGGAGATCGAGAATAAGTGAGCCAAGGAAAGAAAGAAAATGAAATGGGGAGGAAAAATCGGCCGTGTCTTTAAACCCCCGTCTCTAAATCAGGGGAATCCGCATGCTAGCCAACGCATGCCTAACCTCCCCACGGATAAAAATACCTCCAAATGAAAAAAAAAGGATAGGGATTTTTCTATGGTCATTCGGTCGGCAACGGGAGAGGTTGAAGGGACCACTGGTAACTTTAACATTCGTGGGGCGAATGCGAGAAGGGTGGTGGAAAAACGATGCCTTTCCCGTTGTTAAAAAACCGTGCCTTTCTGGTTCCCGAAAAGACTTCGACACGCCGGCAAATGCAGCGTCCCTTCCCTTTCTGTCCTCTACGTCCCCGGAAGAGATGCGGGAACAAGCTCACCTACGCATGCCCTCTCTTCTCAATCCCCGCCGACGGTAGGGACGGAAAACTTTGGATTTTAATTCGAGAAAATCCGTTGCAGACCTCCTCGCTAAAGAAACGGGAAATTTTTCCTCCGTCGTAGCCCCTCCGGCACTTCAAAGTAAGTAACCCTCTTCCGGGACAAAAGTGGCAAACAGGAGCACGCATGACATACGCAATGTAGGAGCAGGGACGCTGACTTGTGTAAAAGTCAAACCTATGTCCCCGTCCGAGGCAATTCAGTCACTCCGCACCTCCTCCCCCCCTTCCTTGAGGAGTTCCTCTCACCCATCCGAACCGCCACTTCAAACCATCCCCTTTTATCTTTCCGGAGAGCTCTCTCTCTCTCACACACACACAGAAGACTTTTACTTCACTCCTCACGTGTTACAACGCGTCTTCTCCTCCGCATTAGGTCCATTTCGGTTTGTGACACTCGTTCCCTCGCGGAGACGTGAGCCACCGCCCCCCACCCACTCTCCTCTCCCCCACCACCCCAATGGCTCCCTGTTCCGAGGGCACCCACCCCTCGTTAAAGCAACTCCACTTTCTCCCCGAACGCCTTGGCAAGCACGGGCGCGTCCGTCTCATGACAAACCAACCTCTCGGTCTTGCTAAGCAGATACGATACCAAGGGGAAAGGCTACCACCATTAAGCCAACGAATGGTAACAACGGGTCTTCCTCGTTTCTGGGCGCCGAAATCCTTTTTCCCTCTCCCTCGCTAATGCTCATTTCCTTCCCTCCTCGCCCAACTCAAACTTCTCCTCTTACCCCCGCCCCCACAAGTTCTCCCTTTCCTCCCACCCTCGGGCTCATCTTTTTTCCTTTAGCGAGGTTCGTGCCAAGAGTGACTAGTCCCCTTCTGTAAAGGAAGTCGCTCAAACCTTCCCCTCACGCCCCGCCCCCATGCCCCCATATCCCATCCCACGTCGCACAGGACCCCTCACCAAGAAGGACTGTCTTTCAAAACTACCCTCATGCCGAAACAGCTTATGGGGATGTGGAGAGCTCTGTGAAGGGAAGACCCCGTCCTCACCCCCACCCGTGCAACCTACTCACTCTTGCCTGGCCGTGGAAAACGTGCTGACCATATGCAGGGACAGGGTTCGGTAATAAGGCTCGGTAGATGGAGGAACGGGCGGAGAACCCCAAAGGGGACAGGGGCCTTGGGGGGAGGGAGGTGTAGGGGTTAGTGATCGGCAAAACGTTGACTGGTGGCGGGTTCATGACGAGGGGCGTGCTGCGAGGGGAGAAAGGGAGGCTGAGGATGAATGCGGAGGTGGTCGCCTGTCAGGGTGGGTGCCGTGGTTGGAATGAGAGCGGACTTGACGAGAGCGAGGCGGTGGGGGGGCCTGGGTGTTGTGTGGAAGGGGCAAGCGGGGAGGGGTTTTCGGGATCGACCTTTTAATGGCGTGAAAGGAGTCGATGGTATTTTGACGGCTCATACGTGACTTGAAGACTGAAGATCGGCGCGGAGGGGTATGAGGAGGGATGAGTCGGGATTTTAGTGCAGGTGGCGGTATAAATAGGAGTGTGGGAATTCTCTTTCCGTGGATCGTGTCTTCCACAGAGTTCGCGAATTTTTGTGCTTGGAAATCTTGCGGCGTTCCCACCAACTTGTCACTTTTGTTTTATTCCTGACAAATAACCTTGCCAACGACGCTTCTTTTGTGGTTGTCAGTCGGAAAGTCATTTTTCGAATTTTCCACTGGAGGTTCTTATAACAAAACTACACAACTGCGATTCTTGTAAATTCTACGTGCTATACGTACATTATTTGAGTCAAAAGTATTTCCGCTGTGTGCTATTTTATGCTAAGATACATGTGATACCTGATGCTTTCTGCCCATTAAGAATAAATGATATTAACATATGACAGCATCGCCTTAAAAAGACTGGGAATAACTCTCATAGTAAATGATGATAAATGGAGAAAAAAAATCATCCGTACGTCTTTCTCGTCTTCTTTCCACTTTAAATACTGATATATTCATAGTTCCAAAATTTACTTAATTAATTTATTTAGCCTTGGTCCGAAAACAGCAACTTCTGGCCTTTATATCGGACTATTAACAGGGAAAAATGGTTACGATCACAATCACTCACAACCCTATGTGGAGAAAAACCCACCCATCGAACCCGCGACCCTTGGATTGGCAGACGAGGACGTTTCCCCGCTGCCACCGAGGTCAGGATTAGGCTCATAAGGCACCTCGATACAGTATATAAAAAAAATTTTCTGTCGTTGCCCGTGAACATTCTAGGGATATTTAAAAACATAACTCAATTGATTTATCGCTATATTTCTAATTAGTTCTAGATTAAAGCTAAATTATTACAAATAATCTATTTCATCTCAATAGTTTCAGCCTCAACTTTGTGGAAGTTCATTTTAATAAATGAAAGTAGAAAAACTTTGTTACAATCCACCACTATTTTCGATACTACTAGTTTCGACGCTACGGCGTCCTGAGGATGACGTCGTAGCGTCGAAACTAGTAGTATCGAAAATAAAGTGGTGGATTGTAACAAAGTTTTTCTACTTTCATTTATTGTAATAATCTATTTAACCAACTTTATTTCCCTTTATTTATGGCCCTCTTGGATAGCACAGGGGAAATTAAATTATCCTGCTAGTTTCACGATTGAAACAACCTGAAGGAAATTTATGAAAATTGTTGTAATTACAACGTTTGCAATAAAAAACTTTGGAGCCGTTCTTTTTATGGCCTAGTTCCTCTCTTATTGTTTCGTGTACGTGTACATGAAAAAAAACTAGAAAAAATACGAAATATTTTTTTTGCTGAAAAAGTGTATGAGTACTGTAAACACAGTAAACCATAAACACAGTAATCAACCCGAAGGTCGGTTTAGTAGGTGATGGTAGAGCTCACCCATGTACCAAGCCCGACAGCGTGTGAATATTCACATATCAGGGTAGGGGGGCCAGTTCCTTTCCCTATGAGTACTGTATTATAATAATAATAATTAGCAAATTTAACAAAATAAAGCATGACCTTACGTAAAGTGCCCGCACAAGATTTAGTAATTATTTTTGACAGACGAAGGTGTTCGGAAAATATTTCCCAGGGTGGACTTTAAAAGCGAGCATGACGCTTGCGCATGGGTCCGAAGCCCGAACACGTGAGGCGCGATCAGAGGAACTCATTTCTTGGGCAACTTATGCAAGAACACGGAACCCCTAAGAAGACCGTGTGTTTGAGGAACGGAATGCCGGGTGGCTTTCCGACCCTCGATGGAACACCTCGAGAGTATGAGTGACTTGGGAGGCAGGGGGTTCCCTCCACCACGGGAGTGAAGGCAGACTGTTCCTGAGGAGGGATAAAAGCCATGTCAAAAAGTTCTTCAAGAAATGGATCCTCGCAGGAGACGACGCTTTCAAGCCAGAAAAAGCACTAAAATAAATATCCCCGTTTCTTAGCCCTCCTCCTACAAAATACACTCTCACATCCCCTTTTATTCTTCCCTCCCTTCTCCACCTTCCTCCACATCGTTCTCCTACCACCTCTCCCACTCCTTCCAACCTTCTTTCCTGCTGTACTCTCGGGTCCGAGGGAGGACTAAATGAGTTGGTAGACCGGATGAGACGAGCGTTCTTCCAGACAGGGAGAAATGGAGGGAATGAGAGAGTCAGAGGGAGAAGAAATTTATTTTTTTATCCGAGATTAAGCTTTCAGAAAGTGTGAAAACCAGTTCCGAATTGCACTCGGCCAGCGAGAGTCAATTTCTTTCGCCCGTATATCAAGAGTCATCCTCCATTCCTCCAAATTTCCTCTCCTCATTCCCATCCCGTTCTTAGTTTTCATTAGAGATGGGATGACGAGGGTTCTTCTAGGAATTAAGGCGCAGCCGAGCCGACTCACCCGCGGGGTCGTGGGACAAAGAAATTCTTCGGCCGAGGAGTAATAAATCTCACTAGAGTCAACGAGATTTATTCACGGCACCAAGCTTGCGAAGACCGAAGGTCAAGACTTTTTTTTAGAAATTGAGGCTTGTTTTAATTTTGGAACCGCTTAAAAAAAGCGAAGGAAGGAATTGTATCAAAAATCTGGTGGTTAACAATTCTCACTTAACTTGAATTGACATAATGGAAATCAATTACTTTGGGAAATATATCTTGCTCATGCAACCCTTCATGAAGTTTATGATGAACGATATTTTTAACGTAAATATTTCAGGATGAGTCGGGACTATGATTTATAGAGAATTCAATAGTGGTAAATGTAATACCTGAGTTCAACCACGTCGGATTGTAGTTCACTGTCATCATGAAACCTATTCCTATTTCAAAATATGCACTCAAAATTACTTCTAAGTCAAACTCAGAGCAACGGAGTATGCTGTAAATTAACTAGGACTAATATTATTAATAAAAAACGAGAAAATTGGAAAACTAACATTAACTTTAAAAGATAGTGAGGGTCAATGGTCCCGACTATGTAAATGATAAAATTCTTGCTCTTCAGAAATATTTAGAGAAAATAATGCGTCTCCAGTTGTATCACGAAATTGCCGCAGTGAAAAAACATTGTTGACTAAGAAGGATTCTCTGCATTACCATCGAAAGAAATACTTGGCGTACCGGAAAAGGAACTGCGTGGTCTTGAGCATTTTGCAAATTCATAAAAAAATTAAGATACCTACTTTTATTCTGCGGTGAAGGAAAACTTTATCGCGCCATCAAACGGCGCATGGTGTTCTCCTATAAAAATATATGAAAGTGGCGTATAAAAGCCCCACTATGTAACGCGAGACCAAAAAAATTTCAAGAAGTTTATCCAGAGATAGGCCCACATGTCGCCGTCCGTGGAAGGTTAGGAGGCAGGAAGAATCCGCTTGTCCTTGAGGGAAAGAGAAAAAATAATAAAGCATGGAGGGAAACGGGGGGGGGAGTTTATTCCGCAGTGAGAGGGGAAGAGACCAACACGGCTTCTTATCGATGACATTTTTTCCTTTCGGAAGAGCTGAAACCTCATACCCGGCAATTGCGCTGTCACGGAGATCCTGATCGTAATACGGATCGTCTTAGATGCTGGAATAACGTGTTCGCGGGGCGGAAGGGTGGGCTGGGAGTTCGGGCAGACTAGATGCCTCAGGTTAATTGGGGTGATACCCCAGCGCGGCGGCCATCTTGATAAATGGGCGTCGCTCTTCCTCCCACCCCTCCATCTCTCCCCACCTCTCCCTCTCCACTCGCCGAACCCAACCTCGTCTTCGTCGTCCCAACACGAAAACGAACCTTTCTCTTAGTTCCTCCTCTGATTTCTCCCAACCCGACGCCAACTCTATCAACTCTTTTTATTTCCGTCCTATCCCCGATCCCATCTCAGAAATCCTCCCTCTCTCATCCAGTCTTCTCGTCTCGAGGGTCGAAACTTCATTGTTTCTTCCTTTCTAACGAAGTGAGACATTATAGACGGCTATCTTCCTTTGATGGCGTCCTTGGACTTTTTTTCACGCCCGTTTTTTTGTAGTTAAAAGGATGGAGTGATTTAAGATTTTGAGGTTCATCGCGAGCGTCGTCTTTCTACGGTGGAAGAAGCAAAGGAAGAGAGAAGGGTAACGTACATCCAACAAAAAAAATACTGAAGTCGACACTAACTCTTCAACTATCATTTGTTTCTGGTGAAACTGAAACCTAAACTCAGGCAGCTAACAAATGGCACGTAGTGCCTTGCTCGTTTCAAGAATTTCATAGAACTTTCCAACGTTGGAATTAAAATTTGCATTGCCAGGGACTATTTTAAACCTTTACAATGAATAAATAAATATGCGATTACTAGCAATACAGTAGTAATGCCAGTGGCCATGTGGTCATTATACCATTCATATAACTCGTATTTGAGTCAGTCGTTTAGTGGCAGTTAAAAGTAATTATAAAAGAATCTCGAGAGAGAATTCCATAATTTATTAAAGGGTTCCTAAAATCAACAAATTTTAATTTTATTATTACATATGTGTGGATACATATTATAACTATTACAATAAAAATCAGAAAAAATAACAATTTGACCAGCTTTGCCTAACATATACACTTTTCAGCACGAGGAAAATGTTATTGTAGGTAATTTCCGGGATCAATATTTGTGAAACTCGAAAAGTTGGACTTAATTAAAATCCACATGATTGCATTAGAATCGATTCACATCCAGGCTTTATTAATTTTTCGGCCCCTACATTTCACATTCATGCATTACACACACGAAGATGAATATTCATTCCACTCCTTTAATGGATACCTGGTTTAATCACGGGCATCATTTCCATTCAAATATCGCAATAATCTATTGCAGCACAGTTTTTATTTTGATTTTTCTATCTCAAAGACTACGATTAATAACCAAAAAACCTTATAATAAAATTCCTGTTTTGCTTCCGACATACTTTATAAGACGAAGGAGCGTAAAGAAGAGGCTTTTTGCCCACCAAAACACTTTTTTATTGAAATATTTCATTCAATGCACGGATATATTCGATACAAGAAGTTTTCAAAGAATCCACATTTTTTATTTTGTATTTAAAATTTTACTTTTTCGTAGTGGAAAACGTACTTAAATGCGAAATTGATTTTGACAGATACCCCAGATATATGGTTTAAAATCTAGCAACCATCTCCAAACAAACATTAACGAAGTCCGTGGTAACCCGTTGAATATGAGTCCAGCATATTGCATTGGGTATGGTATGGTAGCCTAACGGATTGAGCTACGTATTGGGTAATAGTGTTCAAATCGCCGATGATGGCCTAGTCTAAACCTAGTCTTCAATACAAACTTGCAATTTTCTGAAAAGTAAAAAATTCTTGGAATACCAACTGGCGGCTGAGAAAAAGTAATTGTCTTCCCTCCTCTGGGTTGATTTCACAAGCCATAAGGCTTAGTTTGACGTGAGTTCTGTGATCACCGATTACCATAAACCTCACGATCATCGGGTTGGTTGCTGTCAATGGACGAAGATCGCAATTTCTACTAAAATAGAGCCTTTCATATTGCTAATTTTTACGTGTGAATACGCGAATTGGCGTTTGCCATTTGCCAAATTAGTTCCAAAAAAATAGATTTCATAGAGGATTTATATTGCTTTGAATCATAAAATGAAATGAGATATGGTCACTCAGTCTTGTTTTTTTCGATTGCTATTATGGAGGCATATACCACTAATACTTGAATGCTACTGGCATAACCTGAGAGGGAAAAGTAAATACGCTTCTATTTCCTTCAGAACTGAGCTGGAGCTTTGGAACCTGGACACGATGACTTATGACCGCTCTCTACATCCTTCAAAGACATAAATGAGAACTTACTTCCTGCTCAATTGGTGCCTACGGGTAAAGATACGCTGCTTCCATGACCTGCAGTTTCCATACTTCTTATCAAACCCGAAGGTAAGCACATACCCGTTCTTAAGTGCACGGCGTTCATTTAAAAACCACAATGGGTCGTTTAAATGCATTCCATGTCCACACTACGGGAGTGCAATAAAAAAAGCCATCCTCGAGAGGGCGATAAATACTCGTCTCATATCTTTCACAGTGGCGCAATTCTTTGAAAATATAGTAAGAAAGAGAAGGAGATACCACGGCTCTAGATTCCCTCGGCGTGATACAATTCCCCTTACCCACCCCATTATTTCATCATTAGGGCACACACTGCATCAAAATGTCAAGGGCGTATGTCGGTTCTCCTCTTTTTCCCTTCCCCCCTTCCCCCCACTTCCATCCCGAACGACCGTGGGATGAATCCCACTGAAACCCCATTCCTCCAGCTTCCTGCATTTATCTTTCTCTTTCCTCCCGTTATCAAACCCTCCTACCGCTCCCTCCCCTTGATTTCACACCGCCATTTCTCTCCTGCATCTTTGTCTTCCCTATTTTGTCACGGTCCCACAATCTTGTCCCGAAATCTCTTGGAGTACCCATCTACATGTATCTCCTTCGATTGGGAAAGCAACTTCAGCTGAAGAGCCAAGGCGAGCATGGCGTGGGTCAAGGAATGTGTTATTATCAGCGACGGATCGGTTTCCGATACATACTCGAGGTATTTCGGATCGTGGAGGCACGCAAAACTTAGGCAATTTTTTTCAAGTGATAATTTTTGCAGAGTTCCAAGAGGAAACAAATTTAATAATGGGATTTATTAATTTGATATATGTATATATATATATTATATATAAACACATTATATACATATATATATATATATATATATATATATATATATATATATATATATATATATATATATTGGTTAAAACAGATTGTTGTCAACACATCCATCGTTATTGTTTTAACTTCCACAACTAGACGGCCAAATCAGTTATTTTACTTAATTATTTTATTTCTTCAAACAGGAACAATCCTGAAAATAAATTTAACAAACAACCAGGAAAAACGAATGACTATGATAATAGAGGTTCGGCCACAATTGGTGACATTGAGAAAGCGTGTTTTGAATACACCTACACAGTCTGAAATTGTACGCCTTGTGAAGATGGTACATCAGAGTAGAGTGGTGGGGTAATTCATTTTCAGTGATGCCGCAATATCTCAGGCACATAAGGTAAATGTGCAAAAAAACTGCCAGAGTCCTGCAGTCAGTGGGTCTTCACGGAAACCACCCAATTTTCATCCCAGGATCTGAATATTCTACCTAATAGATTGTTAGGAAACCTATAGGGAATACACTGCATTATTTTAAACGAGCTTCGATTAATGAACTTTGTTTCCATATTGTCTAAGAGGTCACAAACTCCAAAAGGCTGTCGCAGAACATGCAATCTGAAATCCTTTAGCTAACACTCTACATTTACCAACGCTGTATAACTAACATCTGGTGTCCCAGGACGCGATTGGATACCTAGGACACGTTTGCTTGGAAATAATTAAACGGTAGTTATAAGTTGTAGTCGTTCATTTGCTAAGCATCATTTATCCAGTGTACAACTAGTATGAACCAATCCATTCTAATTCAACGGAAAAACAGTCCTTCACGCAAATTACACCGCGGTATGGTTTGCAGACGGTGTTGCACGGTTTCCCAAAAGTAGTGTGCATGGGCAGAATACATGCAAACGAATTTAAAGAGGCAACATACTCAATTAGAGGTGGTCTCTCAAGTTGTTCTTAATAAACACGCTAATTTTGAGTCTGGATTACCTGATTCTCAAAATGGAAACTGAATATACGGTTCACCGCAATAAGACTCTAATCTGGCTACAAGTACTGGTTTTCTGCAATTTTGTTGAGTCCTAATACTAAATAAAAAGATGGTACTCTTTTAAATAATCAATGTAATTTTGGAACTGTAAGAAATTATTCAAAATTAAATATTTACAGCTTTGAGAATACATACTTATGAGACATAGCTACAAGTTACAATTAAATAAAATAATATACGAGTCAGTCAACAATTTATATTTAAGAAATATTTGTTCGATACATTATTCTATGGAATGTAAATGTGAAATTGTAACTTTAGGTCCTTCAATTTTCAGTTTTTCCTCTAGCTTTCTGCGATTTCTCTAAGAAGTCGTATAACACATGGGAACCACATCAGTTGATACGAAACACGCATCTAAAATGTTCTATATAATCTTATAGTAATGCAGAGTCATACAATTATCAGTCTTTTTCAATACATCGCCCAATTCTTATGCCATTTAAACTTCATTTTCTTGCTAACTGACTCTCTATTCTCGAATTTCCTTCCTTATCCCATAAAACTTCCAGAAATTTTTACGAGTCACCAGTATCCTCCCTCTCTATCCCCTCCCTCACTCTCACCAGATTCATCTCTGTACTTCCTTTCTTTTCTCTTCGCTCAAAGATGAGAAGCATAAATAACATCAACTCGCATTCCCTTCTTCCTGATAAACGAATCTTAAAAAAAAGCTCCATCTCAATTTCCAACCACATCATCCGTCCTAATGCATCTATTCACCCTTTCTATCCGCCCTTTCCCTCCCAATATCCCTCCAAGTCCCCTCGCATTACGTCTTCCACTGCTTGCCTCCGATCCGTCACCTTTGCCTTCCTCTATCACAAGTATCCGCAAACTCCCGCGCACAGGCGTCAAGGACACGTCGCGTCGTCTTGGCGTCCAACGCCCCCATACGGACCAATATCTGAATTGAACTGCTCGAGAAGGAAGAAACGTACAGTCCCTTTTAACGCTAATTTTACTCATCCACAAACTTCTCACCGCCCCCTAGAATCATTTTCCCTTACCGTTAGTCCACGTGCTAGAACTTCCACTCCTTTCACCCTCTTCGCATGCATTGGGCTGACGGAAATAAAAGAAAGAAATGGAAGTACGGGGCTCTCCTCCAAACAAGAACCAGCAACTTCAACCACCAGTCCACCCTTACCTCCCTTTACACCCTACCTTTCAGCCTCCTTTATCCACTACCTACTGCAGTCCAACCGCTGAATGGAATGAATAAACGTATTGATGAGTGAATAGTGGGGAAATTTTTCAGAAACCCTTATACCAGGAGGTGGGGGGGGGGCGAATCGATTCCTGAGGCGAACGAGGGGATTTCCACGGAAACATTCCAACAACTTGAAGCGCATCGGGCCCCGCCGAGTGGAATACGTCCTTCACACGCCACCATCCCCATCCATTCTTTAAGCAGGGTCCAAATAACGAAGCGTCCACCGCAGGCAAGTGAGTCGTTGCGTTTTCGCCTTATCCAGGTCGTTCAACTGCGAAGCACTTAGCGCGAAGTCCATAAGCCTGGACAGAACTTGACTTTAATCCAACTCACCGGAAAACAGGTAATGAACAGATTAATGACTGTTCTCGCCCGCCGGGCTTAGGAATTGCACCCCATAGACAAGGCGCGTATCTCACAAATTAAACCGTCAAAAATGACAAGTAACTTTATTGCTAGGGATTTCAAAAAGTAATTAAATGATCTTCTTCCTTTTAATTTTCTATTTCCTTCCTAAAAAAGTTACAATGTATCATGTCTAGAGAAAATTGACATAGAAATATCTTGGATTTGAAGTACATCCAATAGCACACAAGCTGTGAGGCTTCCCACTCCCCTTTGATGGGGAAATCTAAAACTATTTTAATGCTCTGGTATTATTAGCAAGCGTAGAAAACGGAATGGGAGGAAAAAGGAGGGGGTAAAAGCACGTATTAAATTATTGGGCATACTTACTTATAACTATGCACGGAAAGCATAGGGTTGACAAACCATGTTGAATGAACCTCTAACCTTTCAAAATACATTTAAAATAGATTTGATTATGTGGAGGTCGCAATGTTCAGAAGAATTCACTAAACCAAGAAATGCTATCACTTTGGACCGCTGATTTGAGTCTTGGAATGCAGAATCGTCATCCTAGAATATACAGAAAGTGATTGACGGCGAATTTTTTCAGCGAATTATTATAATATTATAGGTATTCTACCTGTTAATATAGGTTTTAGATGGGCACAGCGTACAAAATTGTACAACAATACATTTACTTGCCTCTCCTAACCAAAGCACAACTTGACTTAATTACTTCCAAAGCCGCGTTTATAAAGTGTAGTTAAGGATATTACAGACAAATATACTAAAAAAAGTTCAATTTCAATAACGAAATAGAATTTATAAGATGTCAAAAATATGTTCACACAATTTTGGAATTCCAAGAGCGTACAATCAAGCATAACATTTTTTCATACTTTCTTGGCGTTTACGAGTATACTTAGACTGAAGGTGAGGAGGAACAAATCATTATTTTATCGCGATAAAGCATTACCCTTTTTCTACTATATGCTACGCGTACGATCGTGTGACGGTGTGGTTAGGTAATGAGAAGACGCTGGTCTACTGTCAATTCCAGTTGTCAGTTTTCTAAGTATTTCTGGTTGGTATCAAAGCACGCTAGATTTAGGCCATGAAAGTTAGTGTCTGCTAATACCTTAAGAAAAATACAGGGAGCACATGGGGAGAATACGAGACTACCTAACAGAGACAAAAAGAGAGGATGAATGGCATTAATCCGGTGTGGGTGGTTGGTGAGCTCTATCCTCTCTTATAAAGGAGTCAGATTTATTATTAAGAGCGACTGTCAATTATCGCAAAAATGTACAACTAAATCTAAAGTTATCGTACACTACACAACAACTACATTACAACTACAACATTGATAAAATACGAGGGTACGTAAATATCAAAATATAAATTATCGGAGAAGTAATTGAAACTATTCCTGTTATGGCCAGTATACCACTCGGACTGATTTACGAATTAATGATGATGGCACAATTCAAGAAGATGCATCTAAACCAGTCCAACCCTTAAGGATACCGTGTAACCTATACCATGTAACGATCGACGTAAACTAGAAGCGGAACTAATCTTGGACGCATGTCCTGCGATTCCACTCCAAATGTCCTCACTGAAATATCACCCTGTAATTCCAAGAGAAGACCAGAAAGACACCGAGAGATATCCCTTAGCCTCTTGGTACATCCTTAGATCCACCCCTCATGAAAATACTATTACTTATACACGCCGCTTCAGAACATCCTCTCACGTCCCGCCAGTCGTTGATCGCTCTATGAATTGACGCGGATGAAACCATTCGAAGGGGAGACGGGGCGGGGAAAGCGAGCAAAAAGAAATTGGAGTGGTAAGGATACTAGTGCCGGCGTGGCAGGGCAGCGGGAAGAGAGTCGCGAGGGAAGCGGGAGGAGGATGAGGAAAGGAGAAGCATTATAGAAAAGGACTCTTTGATTGCGCCACCATTCTTCGCACCCCACTCGAAGCTCCACTCTAGTCTTCTTCCCAAATCCTTCCCCTTTTTTTAAAAAACGATTTTCCCGGACTCTTCTCCGAAGATCCTCCTCACTCTCTCTCCACTGGCTCTCCTGCTTGCTCTCCTGATTTTGCCTCCCTCCCATCTCCAAGCCGCACAATCCCCTTTCATGCCTCACCTCCGCCATTTCTTCCAACCCCAGTATGGTTGATCTTGGGGGTGCTCAAGATTTGCTCATCACCCCCAACTCACGCTCAGCCATCTCGTTCTTTTCCGCCCCCGAATATCCTCGCCGGCCCTCGAATGCCTACTCCCTTCCCACTCACCCCCTCCCCACTCAATGCTTCGGCTGTTGGTGGGAGGAAGGCTAAGGGCGGAGGGAAGCACTCAAAACGTCCGACGGAGATCACCGTGAAAATTTCACGGGCCGTTCAAATGAACTTTTGGTGCCGAAGAAACGGAGTAGTAGTAGTGAAGGAGGTCTCAAGAAACGGAATGCCAAATTGGCGATTTCATTCGTAAAGACGTCGTAAGATCGATAAGGATGTGAGCCGTGTTTTTTTCTAAGATGCAGCCGAAGCAAGGAGAGGAGAGTGGGCGGGTGGGCCAGAGAGAATTGATGATGGGAGCCGTGCTATCTCGTTCATTAGTTTCCTTTAATAATTTGCCACTTGAGTGTTGAATGACCTTCCACTGAAACTTAGAGGCAAAGTGAGCAAAAAATCAGCTAAAGAATTAATTATTTGAAACAATCCCAGCAGTTAGGTACGGGATTAATGTACTTTAAAGGAGCAGATTAATTTGAAAGCTCTTAGGGATTTGTATTTCTATTAAACGAGGTTTATCAAGGGCTAAAACTTTATATTAATATCGTTTTTTTCTACTCCATAACGCTGTTTAGGAGCAGTTTGCTTCTGTCTCTATTTGTCTGTCGCTCTTTCTCGCAGCTTTCGCGTTTCTTTTTCCACTCTGACCAACTTTTTTTTCTTCTTTCATGCCAACCCATTAAATTCTCTCAGGAATTCTTTATGATGAACCCACAGGTGAACTTCGCAGCGATGTAAACGGTAAGTAGGCCATATTCTAAAGAGACCTTTAGTATCTTCGGTGTTATAACAGAAGAAATACATCGAAATCTATATTCAATGAATTTATTTTATGTAAGCCATAAAAAGGAAACGGCATCATTTCAGCTAATCACAGTGAAATAGATAAGAGATAATACATGCATATCTGAAGCTATAATACATTTAGTAAATACAATGCTATTGCTTCAAACTGAACATTTTAAACTTCCCTATTAAAAGGCTAATGTAAATTGTAGTCCAAGGAAAATTTTATTCTTGTTACAGCAAACATTCATCACATATTCAGGTAGCTGAAGATGACGCCGACGCTTCAAAACCGATTTTCAACGATTGAAATCTTGTGACGATCACAAAGTATATTAAAGATTCCGAGTATTATATTTATGAACCATGCATTACGAACCATCGCCATGTTTTAATCGGACCATTATCTGTTTGAGGGGTATTCCAATGGTTAAGTTCTGAACTGCTGACCACTAGGCCCAAGGAGGGCTCTCTGGAATGCCTCTGGCCACTATAAACTTCACCTAAGCTCTTTGATTTTCACCAGATCTTCCTGGGAAACCACAGGAGAACGGACCCCCCTCCTTGATTTGTGAACTTCAGATGATGTTGTACCACCATTTCAGTAGATAATTGAGATTTTTTATAACATATTTGATGAAATGAGCGTAATGTGGGAAGCTCGTTCTGAACTGCGTGAGTATCATGTGCTTCAATTTAAAGCACCGTTGGAAAAATGAGAAAGTATTGAGAAGATAAAGAGTGACAAAACAAGGGGACCAAGTGATCAACGACACTTGGTTTCATCTAAAATTTTTGATACCCAAGTTGAAAATAAGACTCCACCTTATATCCGAGTAAGTATCAAAATAGCATTGAATACACAAAACGCCAACCATCAAACCCTAAAACTCGAGGTGGAACACTTGTACACCGTAATTTGTCTAAACATTAAAATATTCAAACACGAGAATTATTGTAAAGAATTTTTCATTTTACTGAAAAAATAAACAATCTCCTAGCGTGTATTTCATTTTGAACATATAGCTTTCTGAATATTTTTGACCCTTGCAGCGTTTCAGCATGTATTTATTTTGTAGAAAGTGGAACCGAATGTATATATATATATATATATATATATATATATATATATGATAACTTTTGGACGGCACTATATAACACAGAATAAAACAGATAACACGTAAAAGGACACACACTGTAGATTATTTGGGCTTACGGCCTACTCCGAGGCCTTCTTCAGGTCAGACTGTGTTATATTGTGCCGTCCAAAAGTTATTTTGCTCTCGTGAGTACTTCCGCATCATCTATATTTATATATATATATATTTGTATATAGGAAAAATCTAGATTTGAATCATTGCAGAAATATTTTATTACTTTTATCATTAGATACCTACGATAGAGTAGATAATCCAAAGATACAGGAAGGAAAAATGTGGAACTAGTCGTAGAAGTATGTACATTGGCAGTAAAGAGGAGCAAGAGTTGGAAAACGCGTATCTAAAGGAGGGTAAAAACTTAGTGGGACTCAGGAATAAAGATAAGACCAGGGAAAGGGCAAGTGGAGCTAAAAAGGAAGGAAGAAGGGCTGGAAGATATACGCCCACCGTCCATCTATCTTAGGCAGATTCGAAACTTTGTATGTATTTAATCCCCCGCCCATTCGATCCATGTTTTCTCTTTTTTTCAGTGTTTATTGCCTTGGGTCGGGCCCATTATTTGCATTTTCCTGGAACGCTGGTGAGGATGAAAACCCGGAGGAAGTGTTTGTCTTTGCTAATAAAAAAAGCGCCACCTTGACAGGTCTTCCGAAAGACTACGGCGAATAAGCGCTCGGCTTGCGAACCTGATGCCTCGGATGGGCCGAGCTAAGGCGGGGGCGCTCCCGAGGACATTTGTTAAAATGCCATCAACGCGGGAATTTGAATCTGAAACCCGGCGCGTCTTAAAAAAGGGGGGAGGGAGAGCGGGGTGGTAAGTTAAAGGCGGAGTGAAGGAAGGTCACGAATAATGGTCTTGAGAAAAGGAGTGATGTTGGAAGGACTAGCGCACGTGACTTAAAAGATCGGAGAGATTAAAGCGAGAAAAAGGGGAAAAGAAAATTAGATTGATTTTATATTATTTGTTGGCTATCAACAGCTGAGTTGATTCTCGCCAAGCAAATCTCCAGCAATCAAGAAAAAGGGAATAAAAGAGGAAGGGAAGCTCTGGAATGCGATGTTGGCCCATCCATGAGGAAAAGAAGGATCAAAGTTTTCAGCTGGAAAGGATGAGATTCGTGATCTGAGAAAAGGTTAAAATTAAACGTGAGATATTAGGGATCAACTGTGTGTTTTTTTGCTGAAACGTAAGATTCTAACCACTTGGTATTGTAGTCAATTAGAGACTTGGGGTTTTGGACGTAATTTTCACGAAAGCTGTGCCATGCGAATAACAGGGTATATAGAAACTTGTTATGTAGAGACCAACTCTCAGAATAGACTTGTTTTTACTCGAAATGGACCCCATTCAAAAATAAAAAACAACCCGCTTCAAATTAAACTCAACCGTTCGAAATAATGGTGGGATCAATGTCAACAATGAGGATTAAGACAATCGGTGTCGCAGATACCCGGTGCGCCACAAAAATTGCATCCCCTCATTGCTTCACACATCTCTTTGTAGAAATATTCCCGCCCCTATAATATACGTAAGGGCATATTTGAGCCTGGAGACCAAGAAATTGAAGATTAGCGCATAAGCGCGAATGGAAACAGCGTGGTAAAGTGGGAGATAAATGACTAGGAGAGTGGGGAGTAGCTAATATTGCGGGTAATGACCCAAAGTTAGCGGAAGGTGAGAAGGGGAAAAGAAGTACCTAGGGCATCCGAAAGGAAAAAGATGTGAGTGGAACACGATGCGGCATTAAAAGAGATAGAATGGGATGAGAGAAATATGGGGAGAAAGAGAGAGAGAGAGAAATGACAAAAAATTTAAAAAGATAGAGAATCGGGGATGTGGGTTTGGTGAAATACATACAAAGAGAGAGAAAATTGGTACGCCATAGACGCTTCCCTCCACCACACGACCACCCTCCAACTCTTTGCAAAGAACCTAACTGCCCCTACGAATACTCTCCACCCTAACACATACAAGAAAAGAAAAGCCAACAACAGTTTATTAAGTGCCGGAGGGAAAAGAAGGGGGAAAGAGAGGGGGGAGGAGTGGGAGATAGGAGAGGGCGGCGAGCGGAGGAAGGATAAAGGCAAGCGAGGGTTGCCAAAAGAGTAAAGGAAGGGGTGCGAAACCGAAAGTGGGGGGAAAAAGGGATTTGGAACTAAGGAGGGCGAGAAGACAGGCGGAAGGAAAACAAGGGATGCTGGGATCGGCGGGAGATGGAGGTGCAAGAGAAGGGAGGAGGGTTACGAAATAAGCGGGCAAAAGGCAATCGGAAGATGGGGGAAGGAGATAAGGAGGGAGGGAGAGTAAAAGCAGGAGGCTTCGAAGGAAGGGGGAGATAAGAGGGAAAATATAAGGTGATGGGTCGGGATGTAGGAAACGAAGCAAGGGATGGCGATAGCCGCGAAGAAGGTTAAAAAAAATACGTAAAAACTAGGAGTTAGGAATGGTTGGAGGAATGGGATTGGGGAGAAGGACGCCGAGGGGAGGGAGAAGAGGAAGGGGTCAAATAGGGGAAAGAGCGAGCGAGAGAGAGAAAGAGACAGTGCGGAGATAATTGGAACCAACTCAAGGGGCCGTGGGATCTCCCCTTCTTAAGTATTTATCTGTAAATAAATGTTGCCGAGTTTCCCCAAATTATTGAGCTGAAAAGAAATTCTTCTAAGGCGTGTTTCAAACTGGTATAAGTTTCTCTTTCCCGAGCTTACGTTGATTAATAATTGGTGAGGGAAAACGGAAAATAGAAAAGTTTATTCAGTGCAGGTTCCTCTCACTGCTTAGGGGTACGACATCCTGAAATTTGGCAAGATCTTTCCCTTCCCAGTAACACACGTAAAACGGCGAGCACTATGCATGCCGATTTACTCATAATTTGAAACCATTGACTGACTGCCTGATCTGTTATTTACAAATTCATTATTATATTATTTACAAACCATTATCGTTAAATAAAGTGTTCATATCCACTCTCATCTACCTACAATTTCTTTCAAATGATTAAATCTGAATTTGACCTTTAGCAACTATAAACATATGTGTTCTCATTAATAAATATATCATAATACAGCCATCTCAAACATTTATAAGACACATATACCATGTAAAATATATTCATACTTATCCGATTATTACTATACTTAATATGGAAATATCAAGGAATAAAATGATAAAATGAACCAAACTTCTTCGAAGATAGGTTAATTAGAGTTTCAACCTGAACTTAGATGGCAGTAACGTATTGAAATATTTACATATTAGAAAATCTATATGATAACAAAATTGTTAATATTTTATAAATGAGTAAAAATAGGGAAGGGGAAATTCCTAAAACAGAATTTAGGTCTCAAGTAGGAACAGATTCATAGAATGCTGGTGATGAAATTTTTCTTTGCATTATAATCGAGTTTAACATGGAATATTAGAAACAATATAAATTCAATTTTAATTCTTAAATATTTATCCAGCAGTTTCAGTATTCTTGTGAAACAAACGTTAGCCTCTACTTCAACTATTTAAATACGCCCAAATAATGAACTTTGAGCAAAACATTTTCTCCTACCAGATGTCTTTCACGCTATGGCGAGAACACGTAAAATCGCTTGATAAAATGTCTTATAAGACGAACTTCCATGTAAATAGTTTATGGGAAGACGAGAGAAGAGCAGTAAAAGGGGTAAGACCACCGGCCGTGGCTATTGACCCTCATTTTTATGGGTACCTTAAAATTTTAGAGTTGCACCACTCCACAAAATAACTCCATTCGGCAAATGGTATTCCTCAAGAAGCATCTCTTTTTTAACAACTAGAATGATGCCTTGGATGCGAGGTAGTACTCCAACATAAAAAGTAGGCATACATAAATTTTAAAATTTGTGAATTATTTCGATTTACAGCACGAAAAGTGAAAATTTGAGGCATTCATCTCAGAGAAGAAACAAATAATTTTCTTCCCTTCTGGGCCTGCAAAAGACTACTTATCCTAGGATCGACTCCTGAAACTTCACAGAGTATCTTTTTTTCAAAAAATGGAGGGTGAGCTGAAGATTGGGCGTGTACATGACTACACTCGAAGGATTTCAACATTTTAATTTAATACACAATATCGAATGATCACTAACAGTCTAATTACGAATATGAACAGCCACTGTGTCACACGGCTGTGATTTCAGGAGAAAAAATTAACAATACGAATACTGCACAAGCAATAAATCACGCCTTAGTTATTTTTTATCAAAAAAAACGAAGAACAAACGCGTAATTTATATTAAATTAGCTCTCCCGAAAGGACTTGCGGGTGAAAGGAGAAATATAACTTCCATAGGATACGGTATAAAAAGGGCAGATAAATAAGAGCAATTGGAGCATGGGGTGGGGTGGGATTACAAGGGTGAGAAAAGAGGCTAGGGGAGGCTAGGGAACAGGGATGGGGAGAGAAACAGAGAAATAGAAGGATAGTGAATGGGGCGTAGAGAGGGAAGGAGATTCAAGAGAGAAAGAAGGAGTGAGAGGAGACAGTAAAAGTCATAGAAAGACAGGGAAATTGGGAAATAACGACAAAAGAGAGTGGAGAAAGAAACAGGAGGGGGGCGATAAAGAAAGGAAAAGGAGAGGACGGAGAGAGGGAACGAGAGAATGGCGATACGAAGAGACAAATGCGAAACGGGTGGCGGAGATCCTTAATTAGCGACGTAAGGGTTCCGCAACCATTCTTCAGGGCAACCCATAAACGTCAGGGGCATTAGAGCTCTCAACGAGAGGGAAGTGTAAGGATGAAGCCGCCTCCTCCTCCTGCCATGGATGCAAGAGAAAGGACGGCGAGGAAAACCGCTGTTGGATGGAGAGGTAGCGGGAGGAAGGAAGGGAGGAAGGGAGAGAGGATGCGGGGGCCAGGGGAGGACGGTTGGCAAGTAGTGACCGAGAGCGAGGTCGTTCCGAGTGGGAGGAGGATTTTGTGGGAACTGAAGAACACTGTTGAAAAGACTGTTGAAAAAACTCTGCTTAGAATAAACTCCGACGAGCATCCATACGTTCCATGCATTAATTAAACCTTATGTAAAATTAATTCCAATCCTTCCGTTTTTGTTCTTGAGCTTTGGAATCCCAACGAGATAGTGAATTTACGGAGACTCTCTGCTCTACTGTATATATGTAGTATGTAAATACTCTCTGCTGGTTCTGAGTCGTCCGACAAATAATTAATGTTTTTATCTTTAGTATAATAAGTCAAGCACTATAGCACTGTCAGCAGAAATCTGGCTTTAAATGCACCCTGTGTGCTTCAAATTCATTAATTATCCAAATTACCGATAAATCAGCCGCGCGTCCTTTTTCATCAGATATATTTCCCTCATTATAATAATTGCTTGGAATAAATGTGTCATTGATGATTTTTTTAATGAAATGAATATCTTACTCAGGTTTAATTCAGATGATCAGGTTCTGAAAAACTTCAACACAAGTTATTTTTACAAAAACATTTTTCAGGGCAGGTTTGCCTCCGTTAGTCAAAGCTATTTTGGGATTTATTCAGCGTTCTAAAAACCCTAAGCAACTTTTAATAAAATAATTTTGCCAATGGCGGAGATATTATATTTTAGGTAATGGAGAATAAAGCCACTTGGTATTCTCAGAGAAGTAGGTATACGAGTATCATGAAGACTTATCGTTCCTTCTTCATTTCGATGAAGTAACTTCAAATAAGAGCTCAATCATGTTTTTCTTGGAAAGAGAGAGAATAATGGAGAAGCTATCCGCCTTGATGACGATAATGCTGATATCTTTGTAAAAAATGTGAAGCTGAAAAATCGAAAGAGCGACTGTAGAAGGCTAATGAAACAACTCCATTTTTATCCCCTTCGTTGAGATGCTTGTTTCGGGTAAAAATGTTCTTGATGTAAAATAATAACGGAATCCTTATTCCTACTACGCCAGAAGCCCTTCTCCACGATTCCTTATGAAAGTATTCTCTTTATCTGTTATTCCATCTACCTGTTTCCCACCCATCCCAACTCCTCCCGCTGTTCTTCTTCCTCGTCAACGGCGGAGCATCTCCGTATTTCATGCTAAGCGTGAGCTTCAATTCAACGGCGCCTTTTCACAAAAAATATTGATTACGCGTGATGTTTTATTTCCTGTAGGCCATAAAGAAACTTTCTTCAATCATTCCTTTTGGAGTTAATTACAAGTTACGCTCGTAGCTGATATTGCAGTGAGTAAAATTTCCTGGGATTCAATTAATATAATGCATTTTCTTAACATGATACAGATCCAGCCTATTTGAAATTCCTCATTAATAAAGCGGGCTAATTGAATATTTCAGAGACGCATTTTTCCAAAAGCAGGGACAATAATTAAAACTTCAATCATTCCAGGCACTTAAAGATGTAAAACTGAATTTATATTACATTGAATGTCATCATAGTTCGTGCTAACAGTGCGGGAATTTAATTTAATGTATGTGTTGACTTGATTTATGTTATTCCTTATACTGGTGCCTATACATTTTTAATACTTACTTAAATATGAAAACATTTTTCTAAAAAAGTGAGTTCTAACGTACATCCCGTGGTTAGGATAAAAAAAATCACCACTCGAGAGGCTGTCGAGAGTACTGGATTTTATAGATAATGTGTAGGATTTTGTACACAGAGGAACATTCGATATTTTCAGCGAAGCATTAAATTTTCTCTGAAGAAAAACTAAGCAAGGAAATTTAATACACCTATGGAATATAGTACTGGTTAGAACATCTAGAAAAAGTTTAACTAACTGCATTCATGGAGTTTTCCGATTGTACAAAACAAGGAGAAGCTCGACCGCGATGAAAATATGATAAAATAAGATAAAAATGCTCAACTCTAAAGAAGTGACTGATAAGTAAAAGAGTTAAAATGATTAGGTATATTCTGAGACAATATGTTATATCAGAATGTATAAGGTATGTGTAAGGTACAATTAAGGAGAGCACTATGGAGTGAAGATGAATTATTCGTCACGTACTACGAAATACATGTCTATACGACACAGTAGAAATGAAGAGACTTGAAAGAGAATTAATGGGTTGGAATTTCTGTTCAAAGTAATGCAAGGATGGACATAACCTGTTATCGTTATTATTTTGCAAAAAGTTGTTCTTTTGCGTAGGAAAAATTTGGCCCAATCCTTCCCACCGATATTCCACAAAAATCCTCTCTTCGGGTATGTCTACAGTTCTAGTATGATTTGAACCAAAATTTTCAGGCGTACCGCACAACCTCATCATCTCAACCAGTCTGCCTATCAGCAGCTAACGACACAACCGTAGAGAATACCTCATAAAGGAAGACCAACATAGGAAGAGGCCGGGAAAACCGTCGAGTGGGGAAAAAATAGAGATGCCAGATGCGAGGTCATTTTTTTACTTCTGATCTTTGCTTCCTCTGCGGTGGATGGGCATGAGGGCTGTGACGCACCCCTGGCCACCCCACCCGCCACCACCGCACCCGCCACCACTTCATCCGCCTCCCCTCTCCACCCTGTTGGACAAGTGAGGCCAATCCAATCTTGCGAACCAATTCTGGAGGAATGGGAAGAGATTGGCGTGGACGGTTTGAAGGGGGAATAAGAAAACTGCGGGAACGGATAACTGGGAAGAAAAGGAGGAAAGAATAGTACGGCTGGAAAAAGAGGATGGGATGAATTGCGGGGAAGGAGTTGAGGTGAGAGGGGAACAGATGGTCCCTCCGCGGGGAGTTTTTATCTGCTTCAATGGGGGAGAGGAGACGATTCCACTTAAGCATGTTGCGAGAGCGATGCTCCTGGGGAAAATATTTTATTTTCCTTCAGGGCGATGATCGTGGGAGGCGTATTCTTGCAGTCCTATTTCCAATTTATAAGCAATCGAAGGGCATTAAAAACACTCGGGCGAGGGACACGGAAAACATTTCCTGAGACTCAACTGATAAATTTCGTCATGTGGATGCCGCCAAACTCATTCTATACGACCAAGAGGAGGACCGTAACGATCGTAATTCGTTCCCATAATCTGCTGTGGTAAAATAAATATAAATTAAACGATCGGAGAAATATCGCGCTATTAAAACGAACGAAACGTCATCGTTACGGAAAGTTTAATCACCAATGGGATGAACGCATTAAATTAAATCGAATAAAAAGTAAAATTTCGCGGAATGACAAAAATCGTGACATACCTAATATGCTTTTAATATCCCTGTTTTACATTACGTTCTCTGTAAAAATGCAGCAATCGCGTACAAATTAAAATTAAATTATTTTTGAAAATGGTTAAAATGATCTTCCCAAGGCTTTCGATATGTATACAACTTTTTATAGAGCCCTTGACTATAAAATAGCTGATATTCGTCAGCGTATATCACAAACAGATAATCAGCAGATGGATGCATAATTGGCAGTGGTTAATTTCGAACTCCTGATTTATTAGAGCAAATTAATATTTTAATCCGGGTCTCTTATTTGTAAACGAAGCTTTGAGTTAAAGCTATGCTTTTGAATTACGTTCACCCATGCATTATTTTTAATGAATCATTTATTTTTCGTACTGAAATGGGAGGCAGATTGAAAAACTAAGATCCAAGGCATCGGTCGAGAGAAATGTAACCAAAATTCTTTCGTTGCAAAATAGCGAAAAACACTTCCGGCGCACGAGCCACTAGAGAATGCTGCGAGAAGAGAGCGAGAGATGACAAATTCATTATTGTGAATGAGGCAATGATATCCCATCCCCTTTCCAGGTACACACGAAAGACAAATTTTACAAATTAGATGACAGACGATATCAACGAAATTCTGACGCGAATTAAAAGAAATGAAAATAAATTATCCAGACGCTCACCGGCTGTCGCAATTTCTCTTTGTTGATTAAACTAATGTAAAGACCGAAAGATATGGTCAACGGGTTGCAAAACAAAAAAGGCAGTTTCAGTACCGCACCGCTTTAATGGCGTAGAAAAGCATATTTTTAAGTTCCTCAGGTACAAAACATGTCATATCCTGAGAAAAAGAATTGACTACCAAAAGCTTCCAAATTTGACCCTGAAGCTTAACGGTGGCAACAAATTCTACAATTTGAAAACCAATACCGATTGCAGAGAGATACAATCCTGGAGCGAATATGATCAATTCTACAGAAGAGCTTGAGTGGAATCCAAAATTCTGAACATATGTCATTTTTCAAAAATCTGTTAAAAATACAAAACAAAGTTTGTATTTTAAAAAAATTGTTTTCATGATAAAGCTGAATGACTACCACACAGCAGCGCAAAGAAGAGCAAATCAAAGAAATCGAAAGAAATGGATGTCGTATTATGTGAGGTAGAATTCCATTTGCGAATTCAGCAGGTTGATATTTTCACGACTGTAAACAATAGGTTTAACAGATTTTCAGGAAGATATGAACACTATCACATTAACTCTGGAATAAGTTACATGGGTAAAAAATAGGCATGCGTCGGTAACAAAAGACCTTTTCGTATTAACCACCATCTGGGCAAATCTGAAAATAGCGTTTCTTCCTTGAAAAACACACAATGCAATAAGGGCCTGCATTTGCTTTGAAAGCTCTGAATCTAGTTTCTTCCCGATGAAAAAATAAGATATTTGTGAAACCCGGAAACGGAGACCAATTTTCCCTATCTTCCGAGCACCAAGAATCTCTTCAAAATACAAGTCCGTCCAAATAGCCCTTGCCGTTGCACAAGACGTTTCCTTATTCTCAGTAAGGCGAGGAGTGGAAAGAAAACGTATTCCTCAATTATTCCCATTCATCATTTGAACTCTCTTATCGAAATCTGTCCGCCGTCCTGCTTCATTTTCATTGGACAGCGAAATGGATTTTATTGCGAGCTGGTGCGCGCGGCGTTCCCATAATTCAATGCTATTTCGATCTCCACCCTCAACCACAAACTCCCGGGTTCCAACCGCGCCCGAGAATATTAGAAAATTGAATCACTAAAATAATTCGTGCCCCCCCCCCATTGTTCCCCTCTGCTCTTCAGCCCATTTTATCACACATCCACTTCCCCCCCCCCTGCAAGCATTAAATTTTTATAACTAAATCTCCTTTTATTTAATAGCCACAGGGCCCGCGACAGTTTCTGCGGAACACACCTCCAAGAGTCCCGCTAATGGAAAATATCAGCAAAACGGGAGCTAATGGAGTCCGCGTCCCAAATGGTGTGAGACTCAGATTACTCAGATTTATGAACGACATTACGCCGAATGCAAAACGATGAAATAAATTAGAAATGAAGAAAACATAATATTTTGCATTCACCCTAGATGTCCATTTCCGACGGTTCTTTTTAATTTTCGTGCCACGCAAATGGAGAGAGAAAATCTCGGGAAAGAAAGACCCTTTTTCGAAGCCATTTCAATTAAAGATCACAATCCAGCATCTTGTGGTTCATTCCGGGAAATCCGCCATTAGCACCCCTAATGCCGCGCCACGTCTTTTTACTTCGCGTGTTTTCTTCAGATCCACTGACGAAGTGAAGTGAGCTCCGAATTAGGAAAGCAAGAGAGACCGCTGAGAGGAGATGGTGGGGTGTGAGAGGTGGGTGGGATAACGGCAAACACCCACCGCCGCGTCCGCATACCCCACTGGGCGAGGATCCAAGGTGGAGACCTCCAAGTGAGGCCGGGGAGAAGGTGAAAGAGAGAGGGAAAATCAACACCAGATTGAGTTCTAATTTCAAGAGTGATGTTCCAAACGACTGCAGATGAAGAGACGGAGGGCCACACAACAGGGCCGATGGTCAGCGTGGGATAAAGGAAGACTTGTTTCAGTGGACCATGGCGAAGGAGGAAACGTGTAAATGGTGTGGTGGGAGAGATAAGAGATATCCGAAAAGACGTGGAGAAAGCAGTGGCAAAATAAGCGACTTCTTCGACAGCCTCATTTTGTGTTATTTGTTTCCTCAAAGAGCGCACTGAAGCAATGATGAACAGCAGCACAGAGGGAAGGTTCTGGAGAGGGTGATAAAAAAATTCACGTCACGCAGGGAAAAGAGTTGGGATGGAAAAAAATAGAGTAAAAGTCAGAGGTTGATTAAAAACTCGTATTAGCATGCCGTATTTCTTTAAAGCTTGACAAATATATGTCAACGTCAGGTTAGAGCTATAGGGATTGCAATGCTCAGATTCCAGTCCTGATATTATTATGCGTTTCAAGTTAATTAAAGCACCACCATTTCTGTTTTGAATGCCAAATTTTATATTCTTAGGAAAAATATTGAAATCTGTTCAAATATGAAAACGAGCTAGTTGAAGGATTTCAAAATAAGGCCATTTTTAAATCCATAGGGTTGTTTGAGTGGGAAAAAATTGAAATGGGAAAATAAGGTGTTATAGCGCCAAATAATGTATGCCCTGAGTACTTAATATGTACAAAAAATATGTAAACTCATGGTGACTACCTAAATGGCTACACAGTATTCTTCCCACATTTTCATGAACATTTCCACAGTTCTACAGGAATGTTGTCCACCCCCACGGCTTTATTTGCTTTCATCTCTTGTAATGCCCTTTCTATTTCATCGTCGAGTATGCCTAGATACCTTAGGTCCAGTAGAATTCCTATTGAACTGTTGAAATGTTTAGGAAAATGTGGGAAGAAGGTCCTATATGGACTGATTCGTAGTATCTATGAGGAAGGAATCTGGCCGGAATATTTTGTGAGATCAATGTTAGATCCTATTCCAAAAAAGGCAAAGGCTACATCATGTGAGGATTACAGAACAATAAGTTTGATATCCCACGCAGCTAAAGTTATTCTCAGGATCATCAACAAAAGGATAGAGAGTAAGGCAAATGATTACTTAGGATTTGATTAGTTTGGGTTTAGGAAGGATAGAGGTACGCGTGATGCCATTACAGTAATGAGATAACTGATCGAGAGGAATATAATATATATTTATTTATTTATACATTAAAACAAGCAATCCCGCTCTATGGCGAACAAATATTAATTTACATGGAAATAGATACAAGGAAAAGTTATCGGAACACACATAAAAGTCGAAGACGGGAATAGTGGGGTACGTGGAATCGGGTAGATCACAAGTGTGAAAATATTTTCTTGACTGGGACTTAAACCACGGATCCTTTAACTTGCCGGGGCCGATGCTACATTTGAGCCATCGAGGAAACCTAAATTGGCCAACTGTTTACGGCTGTAATCTACTCGATTACTAGACTATATAGTTACCAATAATGAAGATTCTGAGGGTCATTAACCCGAAAATGAAATTTAAAAAATTAAACACCCATTTCTTTCTGCGATAATTGTGGAATTTCCCGTTAAGGCTAAAAACTCCACCATGGATGCAATTTTATCCTTCCAAGACCATTTTTTTTCATTTCACAAAGAATTATACTTTTATTCTCAATGGACTGTGAGAGACTCCACGGTAAGTTGACGCAAACTAAAAGCAACTAGCTGCTTCCGGTTCAGCAATGTGGCACAGCAAAAAAAACCGGGGAGATATGAATTAATGTAAGCACTGGCAAGGAAAACCTCTAAGTTTTATTCCCGGATTTCAATTATTTACAAAAATATTGATATCTGATGACACAGAAGGAGGATTCGTGGATAGATAATACATCCCTTCTTTCATTCTTTTGCACTATCATCTCCTATCCCTCTTATTTATACTTCCAGGAAATAGGCTCCGTATTCATTTCAGAAGACTGCGGAAAGTTCCTGCATGCATATATGTGAAACATAAACAAACATTCCTCAGTATTCAAGCAAGGCAATTTATATTTACCAAACTTCGGCACCTGATATTGTTTATTATTCATTTAGCTTCCTCGCGATGTGTTATATTTATCAGCTGGAATTAAAATTGCCCATTTCCAAAGAGAATTAGGGCGATTTTCCTAAATACTTAGCTTCCCGACAACTTCCCCGAGCAAAAATCTGAATATTTATACCCGCGACCCCTTCCTCAATGGAAAACACGTGATATAGGCTTAGAGAGAAAATTGCTCAAATAAGATGTAAATAAGTTACAACATGAGAAGAGCAAAATGGTGAATGGGTGTACGCGCATGGCCTTTTCTACCCCTAACCCTGGCCTCCTTCGGCACTCAAAATATCCCCCGAATTCTTTTTTTTATATATTCAAAGCAAGGGGACGGAGTGAAAATTAATGATCAGGAAAGTTTTCATTAAAAAAAAGAGGGAAAGAGTTAGACCAAGGAAGGAGGAGGAGGTGTTTTGGGCATGAAGCAAGGATGGGGATAGATCGCGTGCAGAAAATAGCGAGTTATGGTGTGCGGTGACGAGAATAAAGTAGTCGACGTATCTTGTCAGCCAAAACTTAACAGCGGAGAGTCTGGTAAAGACGGGAAGAAAGGAGCTATGAGGTACGCCGCGTCCAAAAAAATCACGGAGATTCCCTGCATGAAAAAATGCGAATATATTTTTAGCCCTGTAGAGGTTTACACAATATTCCCAATTAGGGGTAGCAAAAGTAAAATGTAGCCAAGTTGCTATGCGGCTACTGGACGTATTTACGAGTATAAAACGGGAGGCTGGTGCGGGCTTTCTCTTCCGAAAGAGTGTTTCTTTTTTTTAACTTCGGTGGCAGTGGAGTGAGACTGAGGACGTGAGGAGGAGAGAGAAAAGATGAAAAGATCCATCCATGTTTCACCACGGTGAGTTCTGTTTCCCATTCAAGCATGCTCCATGGGATTGTGCACCTCAAACAAGGTGTTTTAATTTTTAGGGACGAATTTCAGTTAAATTTATCACTAGTTTATTCCTACAATATACGTCAGATGGAAAAAGATTTCTTGGGAACTGCAAAAACTTTACCGTTCCCTAGTATTCGAAAAACTCAGTTCGTTAATTCATAAAAGTTTAATGGTACCCTTCATTCTGAACAATGGCATTGTAAGTGTGAAATTAATTTTTACTGTAACTTCAAGGCATCAAAAATATCGTTCATTAATATCTGTTTCATTTCAAGGCTACTAACATGTGTATATTTACTATGAACATCCAGCAAGAGGGTATTGCGACTCCTGCGAATATATTCACAGGAAACAAAGCATTTAATATTAAACATTATCGGGATTCATACCTGTAACATGATTAATAAATAAATCTGTGCAACAAATATTGATGAAAATTTGAAAGGCCAGTGGTTCATCAGCTAATGTTGTAGGTGTCATCATTGTCCTGGGTTTTGACTTGTCGAGCCCTTATGATGACTTTGTGAGTTGATGCCTTGGTCATGGGTGTTGTGGTATCAGTGGATGAATTGTAAGTTTTCTGTGTCGCTTGTTACTATTTCCGCATCCTCCTTATTCCATCTCCGATCCGCTCTGGCCTCCCTTTCCCCCTCCATAACCTCCTCCTTCACCCCTCTCCCACTACCTGTTTTTCCCCTCTCCCTCGTCCCCCTCTCTCTCTGCACCACGTACCCTTTTCCTCAGTCATATCTTATCTTCCGAAGAAGACGGAGTTCGAGTCCGTCGAGGCCCGAAAGCAGTGGTAGGAAGGAGAAGGGGAAAATGGGGGAAAAGAGGGGAAAAGAAAGGAAAAGGGGGGAAAAGGGGGGGGGAAGGCATTCGAGGTGAGGGGTTTGGAGGGGTAGTGTATGAGGCGGGAATTTTAAAAAAGGTGGGGATGATATGGAAGTTGTTGGGGGGGGAGGGAGATGAAATTATATGTATAAAGAGGGCAATTAATGTCTAATGTTAATACCTGGGGGATTTCAGGAATCCAAGAGCCAGATGAAAGCTAGCTCTAATGTTTTGAGTTTCAGTGGAGGGTCTGAGTGTGGGAGGGATGCTAAGACGGATACTTTAAAACATTGGTCAAAATTGGTCATTGGTTCGTGGGTTTTCCAAGAAAGTGACTATGTATATATATATATATATATATATATATATATATATATATATATATATATATATATATATATACATATACACATATATATATAACTTTTGGACGGCACAATAGAACACAGAATAAAACAGATTACACGTAAAAGGAGACTCACACTGTAGATGATTTAAACTTTTGGCCTACTCCGAGGCCTTCTTCAGGTCTGACCTGAAGAAGGCCACGGAGTAGGCCAAAAGCTTAAATCGTCTACAGTGTGAGTGTCCTTTTACGTGTTATCTGTTTTATTCTGTGTTCTATTGTGCCGTCCAAAAGTTATACTGCTCTCGTGAGTACTTCCGCATCATCGATATATATATATATATATATATATATATATATATATATATATATATATATATATATATATATATATATATATATAATATAGGTCCAAGGTTAATACATACATATAAATACAAACATTTTTATATTCAAGTCCAAATATGTCAGAAAAGTGTTACTTGACATCGTAACTTTTCAGGTTTAAACCAGTGTGTCCCAGTTTAGATGGTATCTCTGAATTCTGTCCAATAAAAGTGCATCAGGCGGCACTGATATATTATTAATAATGAGATTCATAAACAATTTTCTTTTAGAAATTGTGTAAGCTCGACAATATTGCCTACATTACGCCTACCAGAAATTTGAAGAATGCCCTGTTTAAAGTGGCATAAATAAATAAGTCAGTGTTTTATTTTTAATCCCTTCAATAACATTTTTACTCAAAATTACTTTTAAAATACAATTTAAATGAAGCGACAACGTAAAAACAATGAATTATGTATCCATCAAGGGGGACAAAATTAATCCACAACACACTGCCTCCGGCAATAAATGATCCCAAAAGCATGCCAAATTACAAGTTTTGGTGATATGGGACTATATATCGTATTCCAGATTTTAAAAATTGCTCCGAAAATTGTGTAGTCCACATCACAGAAATCAATTGTAGCCATTGGTTTCTATCACTCTACAAACTAACTCTTATTGAAACAGATAAAACATTTGTCAAGGGAATGATGGAGGCTAAATTCTGCGTAACGTTTCTGAGAAAATTGAAGCTATATCTATTATTCTCCAGCAAAATTCAAAAACCTAAATCTCAACCGTACGGCATCGAACAACTCAATATTCGCCGTTCACTATCTATGTTGTGAATCGCTAGGAGAGGAACAAGTCTCTCATCACCGTATCCACCTGCACGCACTTTCGACCCCCTCCTATATCCACGAGTTTCGATTTTGAAAGTGGTGTTTATGGGTAAACAACACTTTTCCCTCGACGGAGGCCGGCGGAATTAAAACCCAAAATCACCATTTTTCTGGCGCCATAAATTATTGCCACCGCAAGATTAACAAAATTTATGTAAACCGAACGAATAAATATAAAAATCACCTCACCCTCCCCGACCTGTTTATAAAATAACCCAATCTCCTCCCATTTGTTATTCGCGTTCGTTATTATCTGGCGCACACATACGCACAAAAGGACCCGCCCGCCGGCCCTGATTGGTGGGAAGAGAGCGTTCATGCATCAACTCCACCGGGACATGCACTCTAACCACAGAGGCGAGGGGAAAACAAAATCCAAAGAAAAAAATAAACGGGAAAAAACGAACACCGCGCCGAAAATGTTAACGAAAATAAACGCTTGGGATGGAAATATTTTTAAATTCCCCGAACGAAAGCAAACGAGGTCCCGGGGAGATGGGACCACCACCGCCTCTATCGTGTCATCAACATCCGTTCAATCATCGCACCCAGTCGCTCATCTTACGCTCCTTATCTCAGGCCGCCAGACGCTGTAACAAGCCAACGAACGCCATGGGCTGCTTAAAGATAAAATAAAACGGAAGTGAAGAGAATGGAGACTTGGAAATCGGGAGCCATTGGGTCGTGAGGGAGAAAGGGAAGGAGACTGGGATGGTTTTCGAAGAAAAAAGGGCCGAAGAAGAAGGCGGTGAAGGGTGGAATGGGAGGAGGGGGATTGCGGAGGGAACTGAAGGAATCCGGGTAAGGGTCGTTGGCAGGGGACGAGACGATATTTCAAGGTGACGGCATGTTGACTCTATTCCGGGAGTCACGAAGTGAGGAGCACAGCGCGTATTTCCAACCAGCATTTCTGATGTTACGCGACTCTTCTTCCACGGCCCACAATTCATCACTGACTCGTTATCCCCTCGACTACACCCCCTTACACGCTCCGCGTTTCCATCGGTTGCGCCTATCGCCCTCACCCCTCCTCCCCCGGACTCCTCTCTCCCTTGCTCCCTTCCCCGACACCCCTCTCCTCCTGCTCCATCCCCGACAGATCCCTCGCCAGAGCAGCCCGCTAACCCCCCGACTCCTCCCCCATTTTATCTCTTCCACAGACGCCAAATCGAATTTGGCTCCTCGGCGTCAGCATTTCCATCCCGACTGCTTTTCGGGGTGGGATTATTAATTCCTTTTATTTGCCGTACTCCGCCCACACGATATCTCTCCTCCTCTTCCGTCTCTCCCCCTTCCTCTCCCCAACCCCCCGGCGGAGTCTGACGATTCTCCCGCTGCCGTCCCGCTCCCGAACCACTCCTCGACCCCCATGCCTCCTCTCCCTCTCCGAAACCCTCGTCCTCCCTGGATGCATTCTCTCGGGCCAGGAAACTGCGACGTGCCAACGTGAATTCACACACCCCTCCCCCGCCCGCTCAATTCTACACCAAGATCGAACAGACGGAGAACCTTCACGCGCCCACCGCGTCCCATGCATGATCACTGCTCCCGATTGATGAGCGTCGATTTGAGCTGCAGAGGGACAGAATAAACGTGTGGCATGGCAAATGGGTTTTCTGAAAAAAATGTTGATTCCACTCCCCGATGAGATGTGAACATAAATTTTCCCTTATCCGCTGGATGGATATTGAGGCATTCCTCTGGGGACGAGAAAATGAAAATGGTTCCGATAATGAAAGCTTGCACCAGGTGAAATTATATCCATGGAGTGTGGCTACGATGAGGAAAACGGAGCGCAAAAAAATCAGCGACAACAAAAACAAGATCCCTTGGAAGCTCAAGGGGAAATACCGTCTGCACTAAGATAAAGGAGACACTGCATACTTCTTGATCTTAATCACTTATCATGATGACGTAACATTTTTATTCTACATATGCCTGGAGGTGTTCCCCCTTATCTTGCACTGGTTACTCAGATTTCATCCCGGAAGATTGTGATTAGCTTGATTGTTTCTAAACAGATGGGCAGGAAAGACACTCGCAAAACTACGTGTAATCAGAGCTCTCAGAAAAATAACTCAATCCATTCGTCGCATACATACCAAGTCAAGTTTTCTAAGTGGAAAAAAATCTGAGATGGTTAAAAAATGCTCCTTCGAGTTTTTAGTTCTGATACTGGAATGCACTTTCAAAGTCGCCGTTACAGCAGAGTGGCGAGAAACCCAGCGGGAACCCTCAAAAGCAAGAAAGCAAATAGTGCTCCAAGGATATTAGATGAAGATCAATATAAAGAAAATTAATATCCTTGAATGCGCAAGAAAGGGGATACTGAAACACGAGACGAGAGATTAGAGCAAATGGAATCCTTCTCTCTCTTAAAAGAGACATCATTATATTGGATGGAAATAGCTTGACGGATATCAAGGAGAGTCTATTAGACATGGTATAAAGAAAATCAAATATTATTCTCAAAGAAGATACGGTTCCAAATGAGATGAAAGTAATACAAGAAAACATTCGCAATGGAGAAAGACAATATAAGAATCAGAGACTTGGCACATTGAAAAAGCAAGTCATAGAATGGAAATCTTGGAAACTTGGTACATGAGGTGGATGCTAAATATCAAATAGAATTAGAAACGAGGTAGGTTTGTAACGGAGAGGAATAATTTATATTATTCAAAGAGCAGTAAACAGGAAAGAGGAGTAATGACGACCTGGGCACATTTTCAGACAGGACAGATACAGATGAAATATAATATAAGAGTCTATACAATTAAAGGTCGCTTAAGAGGAAGGATATTAAGGACGCACATAAGGAAAGATATTAAGGTAATTAATATGGAAGCACAGCCATAAATTAAGCCGAAAGAGCGACCAGGGCTTAAGACATCTGACATTGGATGGGGAAGAATGGAAAACTGCCGTTAACCAATCTTCGACAATTTGGCAGGTTAGATGCAGTGCTCCCTTCGACAAAAGTTCATGTCCTTGATATAGGAAGCAAAAGGTTCCAAAATTTACACAAGGGAGGACGATGCCGCCCTTCAATATAGGTCAATCAGGGCCAAAGAATGACACGTCTCTGCGTGCACACACGTTTATAGAAGCGTCGTTATTTCTATAGCCAGCAGTTTGGCCAGTGAAACAGCCGCTCTCAGATGAAAAATCTTTGGGATGCCCGAAAAAGGAAGAGGCGTCACACCTCAAAACACCGCCGAAACCGGAAAATTAATCATGCTTGAACTAAATTTTGAATCCTTCAAAGTATTTCCTTAAAATAAGAGCTAATTAGTTATAAGCTATATGGGTTATTTCTTGTTCCCACTGACTTAATACAAGTACAATGCAAGAGTTATATTATAAAGTATAACTGTTGAATAAGACATCGGAGTGCTGGCAAACATACTTAATCCGGAAGAATTAAACTATAAGAGTAGAAAAAGCATCGATTTTATTTATATATAAAGCAAAATCCGTCATGCCTACAATCATTATTCATATCCCACATACACAAGATTAATACCAGCAACACATTTGAAAAACTTAATAAATTTCATAATCTCCCTTGTGTGCACTCGAGCGTTAGTATTAAATACTTTCAGCAGAAAATAGCGGGCATTGCTAAAGCAGTATAATAGCCAACTGTAAAAGTAAGAAGCTCCGGTTTTTTTTATTGTAGCTACCTACCATATTCATAACCAGCCTGCCTTCTTCGCCCTTCAGGCTTCGTGCACACGCTCGTGTCCTTCCCTTTCCACCTATTCTTCATGATCTCTTTCCTCCTACGCCTCCTGAGCCCTTTTCCCCGACAATTCACATTCGCAGTAGGCGACAGATGAGGAGCAAATATTTATCAACCTGACGGATATGAATCGGTGAGTATTCTTCTCTGGGAGCGCAAAACCTTAAAAACACCCCTCCCGCCCATTCCACTGCCCCTCCACTCCCCATCGCTCTCTTGGTGTTTCTTCTAAATCCCCTCGCCTCACACTTTGCACTTTCTTCCCCGCCCCCGCTCGACCCACCTTCCCTCCAGGAACGGCATACTTCGCGAAACGCAGGGCATCAAAGTCTCGCGCTATTTGGAAAGCGAACAGCTAGAGGGCGTTCTGAGAGAGACCCAAGGGGAGGGGGAGAGGAGAAGGGGATCGGGCAAAGCCAAAGGGACGTAGGGAGGGTGGGTTGGATGTAGGGGAAGGTGGGTGAAGGAGGAGGGCGGAATAGTTCTGGGAGAGTTTTGCAGAATAATTGCGATATGTTAGGAGGCGGTGTGAGGCAGGGGTGGGAGAGATGGAGAAGGCATGCGTGAAGGGAGGGAATGAAAATGAGGGATGAAAAAGAGAGAAGCGGGGGAGGAGGTTCGGGCGAGGGTGGAATTGGTCTGGAAATAGCAACAAAACGGAAGGGGTATGCAAAGGAGGACGAATGCAGATGTGGTGGGAGGAGAGGAGGGCGGGAGAAGGGAGAGAGAAGGAGAGAGATCGGGGAATGGGGAGTGGTGTGAGGGGAGGAGAAGAGTTGTGTACTCCAAAAGGACAAATAAGGGAGAGCAGGATAGAAAAAGACGGACGGATGGTGGCGGAGCGAAAAGTAGCGGAGAAAGATGAGAAGCTGGAATAGTGAGTGGAATTTTTTTCACCGAGCACGAAAGGAGAGTAGAATAACAAAAACAGATTATAGAAGCTTGGAATAATTTCGGGGCAGAAAGGAACGGGCAACGGCGGAACAGAAACTGTTCGAGAACTGGCAAAACTCCTGCGAGAGAGTGAATGCAGGAAGTTGGATAAAAAGATAAAACAGGAGACATTGGGGAGTTTACGGCTGGAATTGAATGGCAAAATGCTTGTAAGTGAAACAATTGAATGTGAAAGACCTCCAGGAAAAATATCTTACACATGAGGGCAATTTGGAAGAAATTAAACAATTGTAAACGAGATGAAAATTAAGGATAATAATAATTCCAAGGATTTTGGCAATTTTCTACCCTTGGACCAATCAGAGAATAAAAAAAGGGTTATCATTTCCCGAGTCTCAGCAAAGATGATGCAATTTTGTTGATCGTGTGTACGACTTCTTTCCAATTGAATTTTACTGCACAATATTGATACTCCGTAGACTCTGACTTTGTAATTGGCAGCTTCATTAAACACTGAGGAAATAAGAGAAGGAGACCAGTTGAGAGATATGAAGAAAGAAGAAGAGTAGCGAGGGTGTGATGACTGTAAAAATCGATTGATAAAAAGGTTAAAGAGGAAAACGGGTGCATTTACGAGAAGAACAAAGAGGAAGCATGGGAAGGAGATTCAACCGAATGTTGGGATTTGGGGAAGGAAAATGAGAGAGAGAGAGGGTTTCTTATGTGTTTGCAGGGCGGAAGGGGAGAAGAGAACAAGGGATTAAGAAGGAATAGGGGCGGTTGGGACAAGGGCGAGGGAATCATGGGAAGGGAACGGCGGAGGAGGATGCGGGGACGAGGGGAAGGAAGTGCTAAAGGAAGTGGGAGGAAAAGGAGGAAACGGAGACGCGGTGTGTGTCCTGGGATAAGGAGGAGAGAGGTGAGAGAGAGGGTGGTACATGGGATGGGGCGGGTGGAGAAGAAAAATTCGGCGTGGAGAGGCGCTCGGAGGCGAAATTCTCGAGGAATAAAATAAAAGAAAGGTCTTGAGAGAGTTGAAAAGTGCACCCCCAAGGGACGAAGCGAACTGGAAAAAAGTAATTTATTCGGAGATCCGGCAAGCGTTTTATTATTGTTGCTGTTATTATTTCTCGGGAAAGGCGCTGCTCCGCCTTAAGCTGACATAAAAAATCATTGAATTTTACCTTTTTTGCAACTCAGGCTTAAAAACAAAGAAGGCAAACCTTTCCGCTCATTAAAGGGCATCCTTATTTTCCGTTCACCATGTTCCCCTTATCTCAATAACCTCCTAGCCTCCATTCCCCTATTTGCTACCATAATTTGTTCCCACGCAATCAGAAGAAAATCAAACAGATTTAAAAGAAATGTTTCCTTTTTATTGGGCAATGAAAAATCACGTTTTAATCTTATCCCTAAGCTAAGGATTTAAATAACGTTTTTGCCCACAACACAAGCCTTGAGGAAGAGATTCGTCCGAGCTTATCGTACCAATTAAGTGAAGAGATGTAGGTAGTAGCGAGGAGGAGACTTTTCTCTAAAGGAATTAGACGGTTTTCATTTGCTGGATTGTCCCATCACTTCTCAAGATCAGGTAGTTTTAATGGAATTAATATTACATCCCTTAGCCATTTGGTACACTCAAAAAAAAATTTTTACCCAGTTATCCAACCACCACATTGATTTTTAGCTAAACATTAATTCGCCAGCCACTGCCATATACAGGAAAGATATCACAAGATATCATACCTGTAGAAAGATATCACAATTGAGATTGAAAAAAAGTGCAGTGGAAATTAGGAGGAGAGGGAATAAAAATAGTATCGATTGAATTGCAATTTAGAGATCCCGGCCCGAACAAATTCTGTAAATAAATAATATAACGTGCCAGCATCCATATTTATGAAATATTTCAGGGATTGCGTGCAGCAGTAGTCACAGAGTTTCAAACCAAGACATGCTTGGGATTACTGTGGATCAAAGCAAAGAAATAAGTTTCATGGAGTAATCGAAAAAGAACGCCGTCTCTAGGCACTTGCATGGAGCAATATTTTCGCCATAAGAATAAAAAGCAACAAAAAAAAACTTTTATTTCTGAAGTGCAGAGTGGAAGGGAGCCGAGAGAGAGAGAGAGAGAGAGAGTGAGTGATTCGATTTTCAATTCGGAAGCAAATCCGGTTCCGCTCGTCCGGGCGCCCCGCTGTTTCTCGGCCTGCCGCTTCAGCAAAGCCAAACACAAGGATCACAGCAGAAAGGATATTCAAAGAAAAGATGAAATAAAAAAATAAGCTTCTTTCCTAGCGGCGCGAGGTAAAAGTGAGCTATATGTTTTTATGCTGGTAACACATAAACCGAGTGGGTTGTGGGTGGGGGAAGGAAGAGGCATAGTAAGGAGGACGGGAAAGAGCGGAATGAAGGTTGGTACCGGTCCGCTGTGTTTTGGGATGGAGGAGAGGGTTACCTACCACTGAATAAGTTACATCGCGACCATTTCTGTGTGGTCAGGAGTGAGTGGAAGGGTAATGGCTTGGGTTGTGTTTGGGGAAAGGAAGGAAAAGGGGTGAGAGAGAGAGGGAGAGAGGAACACGGAAAGGAAAGGAAAACTTGTTGACGCTGCCTTATGTTTAAGTCAAAGTCCACCGTCCACCAGCATTAGCCGTAGGATGCCGAGACGGGAAGTGTTCCATAAAATTATAGAAGCGGGAGTAAAACTGGGGCATTGTCTCGTCAGGAAAATTGCTCAATGGTTACATTTTTCGTTTTGCACGTGATGCCATGAAATGAATCCTCAAAGGCCTGCGGACTACGGGTAGCTCTTTTTTTGAGCAACTCGTGGGTGCTCCCCCAAAATCCTGCTCGGTAATAACGGATCCGACTTTGAGCGCGCATCATCATGAAACATCTATTGCACCCGCCATGCTGGGAGTCTGTCGCAAAGGTCTAAAGCCGTATAAAATAATATTCCGCATGAAAGTTCACTTAGGTGGCGTAAAAAGCTCGCATTCATGTCAGCCGTGACGCCACCACACTATTCGCTGAAGTTTCTGGGCCTTTACGACAAACCATAGTAATAAGAAAGGGCGAGGGGACGGCCGGGACCCTATCTCGCCGCGGAACGGACATCCATCCGCCGCCGCTGTGCTTGATCCGAAACGGTTCGGGAATCGCTCGAATCACGGCGGCCAAGTGGCGAACGCTAATCCATCGCTCTCTCTCTCTCTCTCCTCCTCTCACACCAGTTACTGCGAGGGATCGAGGAGCACGCGCTATGTGTAACCTCTCCAAATACATAGGTCTCCAGCGTTTCGGTTGTGACCTCCGGGAGGGAGTCGGCCGGGGACACGGGAAGGGGGGACTCCGGGCTGAGAGCAGCGTGGATGAGCGTTGCAGCCATGGGCAGGAGAGTCGGAGATGTTAGCTCGTGGAGGGCCGGGGAAGGGTGCAGGAGGGATGGACATGTGGGTGGGTGGGTGGGTGGTGGGAGGGAATCGTGTTTATTTGGGCTTTTGGAGTGGAAGGAGGAGGAGGAGAGACATGTATGGTTGGGGGTAGGGGAGATGTTGCCGGATGGGGAAGCCTTGCCGGCTATCGATTCAGTTTGGCCAGCATGAAGTGCAAGCGGTGGTCGGACGTGTCGGATACACTGGGAGGGCTTAAAGGCGAAGAAGTTGAAAAATTGAAGCTTTTATAAATATTTGAAAATGGGCACCGCGAGTGAGGGCTCCATTCTCGGTGGAAAAGGGCTGGAATCAAAGAGGAAGTTTTTTCGAGAGCCGTTGTTACCGAGATTCGCTAATGTTCGAAGACGAGTGAAGTGGTATCTCGTAATTGGGGTCACAACATATTCGAGAGACTGAAACAAAAAAGGCAGAAATAAACATTCTGGGAATTACGACTTCTGAAAGCATGTAAAATGTAGGGAATGGAGTTTTTCTTTGAAACGAATTTTTTTAGTGAAGCTATGTTGTAGAAATATAGGACAACGTGGGAGCGCTTGTGAAATGGTAAGATGCTTCATGGTGGACAGAATTATTAGATCTTCTTAAAACAAAATGTAATGCTATCATTTATAATCATTTTATATCAGCCCTTTAATGCTGAACTTGAAGCCAGTTCCGACCAAATATATATATTGCTGCACATTTGAATGAATTTCCTATTTTGCCCCGTATCATGCTTATATGTATGCTCTCACTTAAAACATGAGTGAACTGAGTTCTCGTGAGACCTTTAAAATGTCTAGCCAGAGCACTCACGTGCAGTTATGTTTCTTCAATGGTTACAATAAACACGCTAGGACTTTACAGATAATACCAAAAATACTACCTTTTGTAACAGCGTTTGGCTGTAGTTCATTATTTTATTCTCATCTAAAGTGACCTGTCTGTTCATATGTGAGAGCTGAAAGAATCGCAGAAGTTCTTCGTATTCTTAGTAGAAAGTTTTACTTAATTTTTTTCATATCTGATATATACGCATAGAACAGGAATAACTCCTATGTTATTTTCCGCTCAAAAGTGGCAATCCAAGTTCAACAAAAATGCGTCAAAATAAATAAAATGGGATGCATCATAGCTTAAAGCCGTCCCACTTACTGAGCCTCATTTCGTTTTTGTGTTGAAATTTTTTCTAGGAATTTCATTCATATCCGTTAAAAATAACGAATGAGACTTTATAAAACAGTATACAAATATTTTATTAACTTAGGCATTTCGTTTCCCACTAAGTTGTTATTCACCCTAGACAAAACAATTAAATTCTTTAGGGATATTCTTTCAAGCTTAACGTACGTACGTGTGCATGGGAACACAAATTCAACTCCTATGGCCCCCGATATTAAAAGTCACTTGCCATAGGTACGCCATACGGTTTTTAGCAAATATCCTCAGTTTCACACAGTGCCTCAAAAGAATGCCCTTTGTGTATCACGCTGTCACGTCAATAGATATCCTTTATATCATTTGACTGACATAACCACTGCTCCAAAGAGTCATTTGGCTTGCTTATTCCTGTTGCCTATTCGATTCTCTATAAATAATCTATACCTATCCCTAAACTTCATCTGGTCCTGCAGTTTCCAGTTCCATATAGGCATTCCATTAAAACCCTTTCTGGCCCACCCAATTTCAAAACGATTTTATTAAAGAGTCTGTACAAATTGGAATAGGTCTAATCATTGTCACGCTTTGAACCTCAGAAAGGATATATAATGAATGCTATTATGAATCATGTTGCACCATATCGTGTAGTACTTTGTTTACATTAGTTAAAGTAAATGCACTGAGCCAACATTGAGCGCTAATCTTAAATAATTAAACCCAATGAAAGATATTCTAACTAAACTTGAAGCATAAGAAAAATAACTTTGGTTAAAATTTGAATTTTTTCGCCAAGAGCTGTTATAATTCCTCCCACACTGTCATCTTCAGAATTTTTTGCAGTTTTTATTTCCCCTTCTTACTCATATTCTCATTAACAGCGCGAATTTCACCAAAGATGGATATCATCACGCCTTTGACGAGAACGCGAGCAGGAAGAGAAAATAAAACTGCAGAAAATGTTGAAGAATTGTGTGTGTGTGAGGAATTATAACAAGTCATGGCGAAAACTATTCGTATTTTAAACCGAGTTATATATTATTTTTCTTATGCTTCTATTAAAAGGTTAGCTAGAATTTCTTTCAATAGGCTTAATTACTTAACATAAACGCACTCTATTGGCTCAATGTTTTCACTAGGCATGTAGTTTTTACAAGGAGGAGAGTGCTGATGACAGAGACTATGACGAAGAATGTTAAGAAAAGACTTGTTCAAACCTTAATATGGACAGTGGTTTTGTACTATGTGGAAATATGTTCATTGAAGCTAGAAATAAGTTCGTAAGATGATGGGCATAGATTGGAAGTTTTTGATTGTGGGTGTGGAGAAGGATTGAAAAGGTGAAGAGGATAGAAAGGAAAACAAATGAGGACGTTTTAGGAATGGTGGAGGATGAGAGGGGATTGTTGGGAAAAATCCAAAGAGGGCAGAAAAGATGGATACAGAGCGTTTTGATTGTAAATTGATTGTTGAAGATGGTCAAAGATTGGAGAATTATAGGCAAGAAAGGAAGAGACAGGAGTAGTATAGGGACATTGGACGGAATAAAGGGAGGAAAGAAGTATGCAGAATTGAAGAGGATCCCATTGTAAGGGTATACGTATGTTGGGTTGTGTTTTGTTAAGAAAGGCAAGGATATTGTCGTTGTATCTTAACGGGTAGATTACCAATAATAATATATATTTTCTTTCAATTTTCTCTTTTAACCTTTATCCCTTTCGCTTCATTGCATTCGAATCCTCGCAACTTGCCTCCGGTTGTTTCACGAATCTCATTTCACCTCCCCTTTTCTCTAACCCATTATATACCTTATAATATTACTATGTATTTCCTTTTCCCTTTTGGCCAACATCCACCCATTTCCTGTTCCTATAATCTGCTGAGCTTGGAATAAAGAGATATACTTTAGATTCCAATAACTAAACCATGAAATAATACAAATAAATGCAAGAATCGATTGAATGAAATGTATGACATGTGGATACACGTTACTAGCGTTTCGAAACAATTCAATTTCTCTGGCACGATTGGATAAGCGTCAAGCGAGAAACAAAAGGATTTATGATGGGAAAATATTTCATCGACAGAGTGTAATTTATTTACTGCATTTATTAGATCAGGGCGTGAATATGACGAATGCAATGTAGAGGAGTATAATAAAACGAACGCGAAGTGCGCAGTTAAAACCTACCACTCCAAGCCCCATAAAATCTTGCACCGCAGTCTGAAAAATAGCCCGCACGTCGGCAAAATGCAATTCCGTCAACACTTTTGGGGGATGGGAGGATGTTCGGTTTCCTCATTGCGGGCGCACGAGCTGTGGAACGCGTCGCACCAAAATCGTATGCATTATTTCATTAGCACTGTTTTTACGACAATGGATTACGTGTCGAATGGATGGAATACTGAAGGATATCGAGCACCCCCCTCCTCTGTCTCCTCCCCTACACTCCTGCTCTACCCTTTCCCAAAACCCAAATGCCTGAGCAGCTTTATTCTCCCCGTGCGCAGCTCCGCTCACAACCGCTCTCTCCCCTCTTATTCATCTGCACATCCCTCTCTCTCCTCCAACACTCTGACTCCACACCCTGTACCTGATCCAACAAGCTATATCTTTATCTCCCACTTTCTCTTTCTCTCTTCTTCTTCTCTCTCTCTCCTCCATTCCATACGTGGATATATGCATGTATGTGCGAGTGCCCACCCAATCCCCTCTCACTTGCCGCCCACCCATTTCACGAGGACACCCTTCCTTCCTCTAGCAAAGGACCCCTCATCCCACACGTCCCCGCACCACCGACACCCAACGCTGGGCCTCGAGGGGGATAGGTAACCAGGGAGAAAGACCTTGTCTGTCTGCCTCTCCTGCCTTGGACACACGAACACACACACAAACACGCACACACACACGAACACAGACAAGCAATCATACGGGGAGTACGCGCGATTCTTGTGTACATCCGATGCTGGTTCATGAGCTGCTCACAAAGCGACCGTGGGAGAGAAGGTTGGAGAGGGAAGAAATATTTTTACAGTTATTTTTCGGGCAAAGACCGCCGCAGGAATTGCTTGCTTTGGAAAGGGATTTCGTAAAAAGCTGGCTGGAGTGTGTTTAGCATACGGACATGAAATCTCTTTTTGGTCTTTATGGGCTCAGGAATAAAAGAAAAATTAACTCATTTTGGAGGTCAGGAGAGCTTCAAAACTTGAGATATTATGAGGGGGCTTTGTAAGCTTGGAGTTATCCCATTTGTAAAGTCCTTTGGCTCTTTTTGTGGTAGAATCCGATAGAAAATTTGAAACGTAGACGGGCATACTTATCTCATTAGTAGAAGAGGTAATTAGAACACTAAAATCTTGTTGCAACCTGAAATAAAACCTAATCACAAAGTTAAAAACAACAAATAAAATCCTTGAGAGTTGAACAAACGGACAAAAACACGCCCAGAATATAAGATGTTCGCCATAGATTGCTTCAAAAAACCCAGAACCGACTATTTTGTAAAGCGGCTCACACAATGCAAATAAATATTGCAAAGGGAAAACATTTAATGCCAAGCGAAATATTTTGACTACGTGATTCTCTCTCTCTACAACCATTTCTTGAATATGAATGCGTAACAAAACCAACCACTTATATACGCACCCGACGCGGCTCGCTATTGAAGATAAACATGCCCCATTATATTCAGACGAGGAATTCAGTATTATTGGCCTTTTATAAAGATTTTTACCACTAAAGATACACAATTTTTGTCCAATGCCTATATATATACATGTATATATTTTGGTTTATAATACAAAATTCCAACCCTATGCCCCTAAGTGGCTTCAAGGAAAGATTTTTTTCTCCGCGGCTTCAAAGTTGAGGGCAGGAGGTGAAGAGAATTTTAAGGCGAGAGAGTTGGGGGTGGATAAATATTGTGGGAAAAGCAAAAGGACTTGGAGAATGAAGAGGACACGAACGAAAGGGTTCGCAGAGAATGCATACGGCGTAAATAGAGAGGAGTGGAGTGGAGGAGGGATAATTTGTGAGAGGAATGGAGAATACGGAAATGAATGGAAAGAGGAGGTTATGGTGGAAAGATGGTCTGGGTCGGAGAATGGGCAGGGGGTGCATCGGGCATGACTTTAAATGAGGTAGCGGCACTGCAACCGAAAAGAATGAGGTCGAGAACGTATAATTACACGAAGCCGAGGTATTTAGGTGAGGCAAACGAGGGAGAGTGGGCACGGGAGAGGAAAAGGGAAGTTAACAAGAGGAGAAAATAACCGGGGAAATTCAATAAATATAAGGACAAGGTTTTTCAGCGAAAAGGAATAAAGGCAATCCGTTAAGTCTCTTCTCATTTCGCACGCCGGTTATTAGAGTGAGAGCATTGACGACACCGAGATCACACGCCATAAACGCAGAGCGGCTACCTTGGGAAAGTAAGGTCTGACGCCACTAAAGGTAAAAAGCAAAGGAAAAGCAAGCAGTGAGGAAAAAATGGTGCTCACCAAAGAAATGCACCCACAGAAAAAAATATTAATCTTTAATTTGAAATGCAAGGACGAGCGAAAACATTTCAAAGGAAATAAATGGCTGACAGTAATGGAACGCGATTTTAACGACAAAGAAGGTAAGAGTACGTTTCCGAAATTGAATGTTGCACGACTTGGATTGAGGCACCTGAATCGCACGAGCGGCTTCAGAGCATCCAGGTGGAAGACAGAGGAAGTCGAGCACATCCGCGCTAGGCACTTAAACAACCAACCTTGCAGTTTCAATGCGCGCGGCTGCGCCTCGTTACGAAGTGAGCGAGGGAGACGAAGAAGGAGATTGAAATAAAGACATAGCCGAGGGAATCAGTGGATAACAAAATAAAAATAGTGTCGCGATTGAATGGGAGGAAACAAAAGGAGAGCGATCGAAAGAAGAGTGAAGGGGGAGGATTGCGCTTTTCGAGAGTCGTAAAACGTTGTCTGCTTCGTTTAAAAAAAAGGGCCAGAGGAATGAAGGAAGAAAGAGAGAGAAAGATGGGAGGAGCGATTAAAATACAAGCTGGAAGCGGACTTAAGAGGAAGAGACAAACTCGTCGAGGGATGAGCGTAGACGAGGTCGAGGAGTAGGGTTACGGAAGATAGAGATGGATGAGGAATGAAGAGGGGAAGGAAAGCGCGATCGAAAGGAGGGGGGGAGCTCTCGCGGGTGTACAGGGGGAAGGAACCGGGGTGAGGGATGTTAGGGGGCCAAAAAAACAACTTCCTCGAGAGAGCAAGGGAGGGCGAGAGAGAGAGAGTGACTGAGTGAGAGAGAGAGAGGGTGGGGGGGAGAGAGATACGGAGGCAAAGAGGAGGTTACCAGCTCACGGTTCGTTAAGCTCTTCCCAAAGGCAAAGTGGGTTTGAGCCATTGTAGCCTCCCGCCTCGTCCTCCTCCTTCACCTCCCTCCCTACGCAGCCAAAACCCCAAGGCTCTTCTGCATCATCATCATCATCATCGTAACCCATTCCCGCTCCGCGACCGACTCGGCCTTCTTCCTTACCGAGTGGCAGAAAACCAGCCGGGGAACTTTTCGAAAAACCCGCAAAAATCCAAACGCACCCATTTTACCCACGGCCAAATAGAAGGAAGAGGTGCGCAGCAGAAAAATATATTAAAAAAAAGAAACTTGGGGAAAAAATTTGCCGGAATATCCTTCCGTTTCGCTGCTTCCTACGTTTCCACCCCTTTCACATTTCCCTACCTCCTTCATCCAATCCCCGTATTCCAACCCTGACTAGGACGCCCAAGCTTGTCTTCTTCGCCTCACCCCTCCAGCATTTTCCTCGCAGCACCCCCTCCACTTGTCTCTTTCCTCCCTGGACCGCCGCCGTCTCGGGCCTAAATTCCCGCCTCCCTGCTCAAATTCCCAGCGCGCCCTCGAATCATTCTTCACCCGCAATCGCCTTCCCCCCTCTCTCTTATCCCCTACGCCACCCCAATCTTCCCACCTGCCACCCCAGCTTCATCCAAATGTTATTTATTATTTATCTTGGGGCCTATGAATGGCACGGGTTCTCTTTTACAATGAGCACTGGAAAATCGATGACGACAAACAGCCGCGAAAGAGATATCCTTAAAGGGATTCGAACCCACGCCAGCACCTGATTTTGAATCTGCATCATAGTTCGACTGTTTGCTTAAGGTTGTTTTTTCAGCTGAGAAAATACATTTGGAATAGCTTAAGGTGTCAATTTCTAAGAAATGGGATAAGAAGAAGATTACAACCCAACAGTAGTCATATTCGATCGACATGGAAGTGAATTGTTTCATTCGTCTGAGCCGTTTTTTGAAATATTTTTGCGTTGATGTAAATTCAAAATTAAATACCACATGATGGTTATTCGATGAAAAATAAGAAAACCTAACAATCAATCAGCATCGGATTATTAGTAGTAAATTCTCTCATATGAAACAATTAATTATTGCTTACCAGGATGGCAGGTAATTTTATAGTTTTGGAGTATTTTCTTTCAATTTACATTATCTATTGTTATTAAATAGTTCTCAAAAGTTCACTCTTTAAATATCAATTTTAATTATCCGAAAAAAGAGATACAAGAAAAACTAATTCATAAATTGATTTTAACAGTTATTCTTGACACATTTTCCCGAAGACTTTTCGATATTTTATGCCCATGAGCATCATTTTCCTATTCACCTAACAATTTCATTCTTAGAACATGATGTTAAAAGCAATGTTGATCTCCAGTGCGAATGTTAATGGAAATTTTGATATGTTGCTGTTACAAAGCTAGCCCGAGTCATCACCCAAAACGGTGACGTTGCAATTGGACCTGCAAAACAGAATGAAGGGGCTTAAAGAGCTGGTAACAACGCGATGTGCCCTTAACATGGTCATCATCAGGGAATAGGTCAAGAAGTTAACGAAACATAGTATGCGTAGTTTTGAACGAGAAGTGCGCAATGAGGTGAACTGACGGCCAAAAACCAATCTTTGATAAGTTGACCTCACAATGAACGAATAATGAATAATAAAACCATGTGACGACAAATGAGTAACAAAGAAAATTACGGAAAACGTTTGGCCCAAGGTAGGCATATGAACTCTTCAATACCCTGAAGCTCTGGCAGTATCGAAGTCGTTAGCACATTGGGTTTTACTCCCATACTCCTTCCGAACATCAGAAAAATAAAGTCCTACGTTTCCTCCAACCCCACTTCCTCCCGATATCCTTATCCCTTTCCCTAACCTTCTTCTACCCCTCCGCCCCGAAAACCATAAACCCATTCCAGGTTCGCTACCCTACCATTTCTCCCCGACTTTTAATGGGATCGGCTTATTAATTTTTTCCGTTCCCTGCGCTAGCTCTTTTATAAAACGCTACATTTGGAAAAAAATAAACAGAATGCCACCGCAGTATAACGAATCGCTTCAAGAGAGACTTTCCCGGCAAACACTTCCATCCAATCTTCTATGTTAGACAATCAAATTTCGGGAATTTCCGCTCGATCTGAAGGAGGGAGGGGTGGGGGAGCGTTAAGGAAGACGGGAAACGAAACGGAATGATTTGCCAAGTCGTCGTGAAATAGTTCGCGACTGGATTCAATGACTTGACTGGATTCCTAGCGTCCTTATTAAATCGCGGTAGGGGAGCATTTTAAATTGCGTCCAACCGGAATACGAATCGTAAATTCAATGACGCTATCAATTTTTACTAATTTCCCGCAAAACGCATGACTTACTGCGCATAAAGTAAGCTCTCAATTCGCTTCTTCGGTTTCTTACTTCAAATAAGTAGATGACTATCTAGTCTGAAAGGTTAATCTTTGGAAAAATTGTTAAATTTTTGACTGACTTACGGCAGCTCATTTCCTCTCAAAGGAAAGGCGATGGAAAAGTGGAGAGTTAAAAACAAATAAATGTTCTAAAGGCAAACTGTTGTACATACGCCAACTCATCATGAGGAAAATATTTTATTCATTTATCTTGTTGTTAAATCCGATAAGTAAGAAACAAAGGAAGCTCATTTAAGCTATTTTTGGATTAAATATACAGGGTGTTTTAACTAGACACATTTACTATCAAAATAAGAGGAAACGAAATCTCCCTTTGTAGTAATTTTTACACACGACTTCCATTAATTTTTTCAACCTGGAACAATCCTTGAATTTTCATTAAAAATTTACTAAACTACCGGTCTGAATGCGTACAAAAAATTGAATCACGGAAGTAATCAACCTCTCTAGCCATAGAAACGTGAATAGCCTCTCAGATGGTGAATAAAATAAAGGCAGGGTGAGAACACGTATTGTTCGGGGATTTCCGTTTTCGCAAAAAATAAAATGCGCGCAAGACTAGCTTAATACATTGTAAGAGATGATTTTTACGGTATACGTACGGCTGGGTGCACAAAATGGACCGAAATCACTGCAGAATTCAATGCAGAGAAAGAAGGTAAATTAAATAAAAAATAATATAAACAACCGCTTCTAACTTTTGGGAAACTCGTGCGATTGGGGAGGGAAGTGGAGGGTTCTATTGAGCAGGCAGGAGCATTCTAGCAAAGGAGGCGGTTCGAAGGCGAAGTCAGAGTAGTAATACGCCAGACTGGTGGAAACCCCAAAAATTCGCCTAAGGGAAAGCAGGGTCGCATGTGATATAGCAACTACATAATGAGGTAAGGAAGGTTTGAGGAGAAGAAAGGGATGGAGGGAAGGTGGAAGTGGAATATGATGGAGTAGGTAAGTGTGGAACGAGTAAAAGCTGGGGAAAGAGCTTTTGCAAGGTCAAGCAAGGGCTCACCTACAAAGAATATGAATAAAGCAGCCGGAATCGAGAAGGTCAGGTTAGAGAGGCTAGTGTAAGTTCATTATTTGCTGGGGTAAGGGAAAATGTTTGGTTTCCTTGGAAGAAAACGCCACTATGAACACCTAAAGCACAAGGGGCGTAGTTTCGCCTCAAACGGAAGTTGAACTGCCCTGGGTTGCATATCAATGCGCACATTGATTATTAAGAGGTTTAAACCAGGCATGGGTAAAATATACCTGAATAACAGCAGCTATAGCATTTAAGTTCTGAGGTCAACCATGCCCAATTCAGGACGCAGTTACGAAGGACCCGATTAGGCCAAATTTTAGGCTTTTTATGCCTACATTATCCTATTGTTTTCTATGGTATTTTTAAAACATGTGAAGCCGCAAAATTATTTAAAATAATTGTATTCCAAGAAACTCTGCTTCTATCACTGTCTCTCCAACTTTAAAAATATTTAATTGTCTCTAAGGGAAAAAATAAGGAGGCTTATATTTTTTCATAAGTCATCAAAGAAAAAATTATCTCCAGAAATTTAATTTCAATAATTAATTATACCCCTCTAATCTCTCTGCACAAAGAAATGTATAAATATTAATTGGACACTACTGATAATAGCTAGTAAACTAGTTTCAATTCATTAATACTCTTCTGTCAACTGATGTCGAATATAATTATTTATTTAAGAGTGACATCATTCACCAGCGTTGAAAATATCGTATATAATACCTAAATATAAATAAGATCTCCAAATCTGAAAACTTTTACTAAATTATGACAAGGTGCTGAAATCCTGGTCTGAAAATAAACTTATTGGAAACACTGGCTTGTTTCATAATTTTCTTCTGGCGGTAATTCTTACGCCATTACTTTGAAAAAGGTTTGAAGAAAGGTTCGTAAAAAAGACTCCCAAAAACTTGTTTGGAAGGTCTTTTTACTTATGTAAAAATCTATGCATGAAACTTAAATGTGAGAACCACGCTTGACATCAACCGGATCGGCCTGTTAGGGAATGGGAGTAAATGCCAAAAGCTAATAAAAGAGCCTATGTGATACGTTGAGGAAAAAAAAGGGGGAAGGGCAGTGCGTCATGATATCCAACATTTATATCCTTATATGCCAAAAGCAACCATTATATATTAGCACTTTCAATTGAACTCTTGAGTTCACGTTATTTCTAACACACTTCCACCCTTTTAAGATCGTTATTCAATTAGTGTTCAGTCTTGAGTTCCAACTCTAGTAGCGGAAGTCTCGCGAGTAGTGCGAACCCTGAAAACGGCGGTTGAATGAAGTTGATTGCTTGAACAGAGCTGGTCTCAAAAGATGAAATATAACCATTTCCTGCCGAGACTTAAGACTCGAGATTTCACTCCCACAGTTATGAAATAATGTAAGTCTTCGGGCTTGGGCAATTGAGACTCCATACTAATGATTTTTGCATAACGGAATTTAATTATAACTTGAAACATGCTACAGGGGCATCGACCATAAGAGATTGTGATGTAAATTGCACGAGCAGAACTCACCGACGGAGATTACGAGCATTGAAACGAAGACTCTTGTGGGACAATATGTATCCCAAGTCTTGAGACCAGATGCCATAAATAAACGTTTTAATAAGCCTCGTATGATTCTGATTTCGTTCATAATTTAGTTTCTCCTTTCCTGGTGCTTATTTCAGTGATTCGCAAAATTTTCTTCATAGTACTTTATTTTTACTATCACTAAACTCAAGGAAAAATTAACCGACTACTCTTTCAACTTTGTGTAACATGCGTACATAATATCCAATACCCATTATTCTTGTATATTACTAATAACATTCATTTATTGATTTATCATGAAAGCCTATAAAAAAATGCTTGAAAGAAGAATGAAACCTGATAATTGCAACAGAAACGCAATAGAAGCACATGAGAGCATGATTATTGAGGAATTAATCTCAACATTACTACCATGCTAATTCCAAAGAATAGTAGTAGTATTAATTATTCCAAATTGATCATGCCATATCATATTCTAATTATTGATCCTTCTCATGTCGAATTAGATAAACACGTCTTATTATATTTTATGCTATTAGTCTGGTTTCGACAACCTTACACAACAACTGACGAATTACATTTAGTAACTGTATTTAACACAATACCTTTATCGATTAATGTTTTCTTCTTGACCATGAAAGTATTTAGAACTCTTCTGTTAGAGTGTTAAAAAATAATTGTAAAAGATAAGATATTGCTAATAACATGTATTTCTTGATGATTCAAGATTGAATTTAGTCAAAACAAAGTAAAAAATAAGGAAGAACAATAAGTGTTCGTTCACATTAATTCGTAACTCATTTTAGAAGAATCAACAATAAAAGAATTAAGAAGCATGATTAGCGAGAATAAATCAATTCTCTATCTCGTAAATATTACATAGTGTTAAATTTTCAGGACATTACTCATCAATAGCTGAGTTAGAACTTGAAACAGTAAAGTGGCTAACTAAATTGAAAATGGTACGCACCACGTGATTTTAACATGTAATCACGATTAATTATTTACCCTCATTATATGGCTCATAGTGCTCTGTCAGTAATGACAAGGTAATAGATTTATGCATCCATATACTATGGGTTTGAATAGGAATATTCCCACCCATATAAACTCAAACAGCTCCACTGAATCACTGATTGAAGGGCTTTCCAGCGTACCAAATGAGTACGCTTATGTCGAGTATGTGACCTGGCGCAGGACCAGTGCAGAGTTAGCTCAAATCACTGCTATCGATGACACTTCAGTGGAAAATATTAATAGATGAATTAAATACCACTGGTTAAATTTTACAGCCAAAAGGTAATATGCTTAATTATTCACTATTAATTTTAGAAAATTTGAGTGGCATAATGTGATTACGACGACTTTATATCACGATTTAACATGAATATCTTATTCGAGTCGACGCATGAGGCTATCCAGAGGTTTAAGTTTCTACCAGTACCACGCTGCCGGCTGATTTCCTCTCATTCAACCGCGACAAGGAAATCCGCAAGTGAGGAAAGAGATTTTGCTGCATCACAATGCCTGGCTATTCTCCATCGATGCGGTGCCACGCGCCCACCCTCCGACAGCACTCGGCTTCGAATGAAACGGAAGCAAATCCTCAGAGAATTGGAGGGAATGTACTGCTCGTCTCTCTTCCCAGCGGAGGAACTCACCCATCCCCTAATACGTACTGCCGAGATGCTAGGCCGCAATTAAAATTTCAATGGGTAAAAAAAGTCCAATCTAAAAAAAACAGAATGCTGTTAGACAGCCAGGTACGACTAATGGGAAGATGAAAGGTGAGGCGGGTAAACAAGAAGGGGGTCGTTGAAAGTGAGAAAAGAGACGAACGAGGAGAGAAGTGCTTTGATAGATGGAAGAAAGGATAAAGGCTGAGGTTCTCCCAACGCGGGAAGGGAGTGGGTTGGGAGGATACATTAGCTGAGGGGGGTGGGCGGGCGGAAAGGGTGGAAGGTATTCGAGAATGGTTAGGAGCAGGGTAGAGGAGGGGTTGGGATCTCCGGTGTGGGTGACGGGGGTTAAGGAGGTGAAGGGGGGATAAAGGGTGGTTAAGCTTTAGGAAGGGGGCCGGGCATGTGCTGGGCGTATTACAAATGCCTCCTCTGTTTTTATCACCAATTCATCTTCCTCGCGGCCTCTCGACGGAACCACCGACTCTATCTGCGCTTTTGCTCCTACACCATGCCCCGTCTCCACGTCCGCCCCTCGCGACCGCCCGCCTTCCCACTCTCCTCACTCGTGTCTCGTGGGTCCCACGTCCCCTCCACCGAAACCAATCTCTCATCCTCTCCCCGTGCCATAACATTTATTTCCCACTCCCTCACCTGCCCCTCTTCCCCAAGCTCGCTTCACCAGTTTCACTTCCCGCTGCCCCTATTCTCCTTCATTGCTCAGAAATCCTTGCAAAAATAAGTGTAGGCGGGCTTCCATATCCTACATCTGAGCCGGGGTCTTTTTGCTTTGGCGAATCTAAGGAGTTGAGTGATGTCAGAGACGAAGGGTGGCTGCTTTAATGCTATTATATAATAGTAACATTAAGGGGTTAGGCGTCCTGGAAAAGGACATTCCCCCGTGAAGACATAAATCCTTAACAAGAGAACTACAAATCATAACAAGAAGCTTGTTCCACGTGTGGTATTTATATTCGGTATACTTTATGGCTATAAAAAGATATACAAGCCACCAGGCCAGTTTACGCTGATCAAGTATTAATCTTGTGAGTCATAGATTATTATTGCCCTTAGGAACTACATGCAATTCAAGAATTTCATGGCTTATTTCCATTACGCAAAATAGGTGGACACTACAAAGAACGTAACCGAATAATTAATCCATTGATGACAACCGACGTCCATATGACCACAGTAAAATTCAAATTCATGTATTAATATTACTTAAAGAAAACACTGTATCACACTATAAGTAACCACACTTAAATTCAAATTAAAAAAAAGAGTATTAATCCATAATTTTTTACTTAAAAGTACACTTTGATGCTTACTCCTTACTAAGTCGGGAAAAGGAAGCAATACTGGTAAATGTAGCTACAAATACAGGCACAGATAACACATTTTTTATTTCTAGCCCTTACTCCTCTATTCACTTCTATTCGTTCCCTTAACCCTTTCACCCAGAATACCAAGTCCCCAAATTTTTATTCCCATTCTTGCGCTCATATCATTCCCCAATCTCATTCCTTTCCCCGCGACCTCATTCCCGTTTCCCAAAGCCATTAACCACGTCGCCGCCCATTCGTTTCTCTGGGTAAAAACCCCGTTTTTTGGCAAGGAAATTTCACTCCCCCAATTCGACCTTACGCCACCTCCATTCATTTCTTCCGTGCCCCGCCATCCATCCACTCCTCATCCACTCCTCCCTCTCCTCCCTCGTCATCTTTTTGTCCCCCCTCCAGCCATTGCCTACGTTTTTCTTTCTCCGCGTCGAATCACAAATCCCAAATTCTCTTCTATATTTAATCTTCAACTAACTGTACATAAATTCGTGAAATAACCACTAACCTCAATCTCATCCCCTTGATTTCGTTTCAATTTCTGAATCTACCGCTCCATGATTAACCAAATATTTCATGCGATAGCAGCTGAAATAAACGCCGCGAAATATAATATGCGGTTCGTTTCGACTAAATGATGGGCTTTGATTTTTTTGGAAAAAAATAGAATTTTATTTCTAAGAAACAGAATGATTATCCAAAAGAAAAATGCTTTCCTCTGCATTATTTGAACACTCTATAAATCAAAATCTTAATTATCTATAAACTAAAAAAATATGGTTTCAAATAAAAGAATTAGAGAGGGGTCGAGGCAGAATTTGTTCAATTGAACATATATAAAAACGTCGTTGTCCATTCCCATTACAAGTTGAAATGAATCAATTACTTCCTTAGCTAGGTAGTTGCTTTCCGTTAAGTATGACGAATCATGCAGGTTATAAATCATGAAGAGTGCTGTTTTAATTATTTTCCTAGGTTGAAGAAAGTATCAGCAAAAATACTGCCGTTTCGCGAATTTCCTGCAGTTGTGTGTGGCGATTCTTAGTAAATTTTCATATCTGAAAGTAATGAGCGAGAGGAACAAAATGGTTGAGAATCCATAAAAAATAAATTTTAGAAATTATATAGAATATATGGTAGGACGTCCACCCAACGATTATACGTTATTAAATCTGCTCGTCTGTCACGAGCGGTGGCAACGAATTTCTTATTGAAATAGCATTGATATTGTGATTTCACTCTCATAGATATTAAGTAGTGTATTGCATATAGTGGTTTTTGGTTCTCATTTATGAATGCATAAACTTTAATTACATGGTGACAACACCCAAAGCTATGCCAGTAATTTGTTTTCAAAAACCTTTAAACAGTTACGATCCATGTATTGACCTGAAAGGAACAGGAGGGATATTTTTCTGAGGTCTCACTCATGAGAGTATATAAGGAGTTTGATCCACAATGTGATAGGCTCTTCATGGCTTAGGCAGGGCATCTGAGATTAAATTCCTAACTGAATGAGAGCAGGTTCGATCTCGAATCTTGAGAATTCAGCACTTCATAAGGCAAAAAAGACGTCCATTTTGCTGGATACCGAATGAGTCGCAAATGAAGGCTCATATTTAGCATCACAATCGCTAATAAATTTAATAATTTCAGGAATTCATATATAAAAAAACATAAACACAGTATTCAACCCGAAGGTCCGTTTGGTAGGTGATGGTAGAGTTCACCCAGTACTGAGCCCTATACGGCGTGTGAAATTCACACATCAGGGTCGGGGAGCCAGTTCCTTTCCCTGTGCTGGTTATGGTTTCTCAGGAAGATCTGATACCCGAAAAATCACATAGCTTGGGTGACAGAAACCAGTTAGCTCTAATTTGTGAAACCCCACTTCACAGTTCCAATGATTGGAGAAAACTATACAAATAATTGGCTTACTATATAGCAATTCATCGACCATATCATATGTTTTTGTACTCTTTTTTGCTCAACAAATGTGAGTTGGTTATTAGTTAAAGTGCGTATCCAGGCGACTCCACGTCTCATTTCCGTTTAATCTTTCGTGTTTCAGCCAGTTCCCCGAAGAAGAATTTAATTATTAACTCCCTGTGTACATGTTTGCATGCTTGAAGTTTTTCTGAATGATTAAATAGTTTCATAGAAGTATGAACTTTGTAATTAGTGTCGGCATATGAATGTAACTATTGAATGGTAAGAATGGAGCAAGGACGCACTAATGAGAGAATTTAAGTGGTAAGATCCTTACTATGTGAATATCAGTAATAATGGAGTAACTCCCCGTTTATGAGAGAATTTATGTAAAGATCACTACTATGCGGATATCAGCTTGGATCCAAGATTTGTGACGAAAGCCTTCCTGGATTCAAATTGATAGTTCTAAAGAGACATTTAATTGAAATCTTCTATCCTAATGCACAGAAGATATCAATTTCCATTGATATATAAATAAAGATATAAATTGCCATAAAAAGCCATTTCCGCTAACTTCATTTATAGAAGGTCACCCGTTGATAGTTGTCTTCATACCTACATGAAATCTTCAATCGTAATATAATACTTTATGGCACCTATTCTAGTAATAAAAATACGTAAGTATCTCTATGATGACGAAGAAAATAAGTCAGAATTCAACGCAGTTGAAACAAATGGGAAAATATTTATCTCCACAGTCTTTTCCTTCCGATGTCATATGGAGTTTATTTTCGTACTCTCTGAAAAATCCAGACCGCAAAAACAAATTTCTCTTCACAGCATATGGCATCGTAAGTTTTTAGCTGTATTTCTTTCCTGGGAAACAAACTTAGCACATTCATTTGAATCAAGCACCGAGAGTAACATGGAATCTCCTCAGGGGAAATAATACTGAGGTTAAGAATATTTTCGTGATAAATGATATGCAATATTAATAACGGTGATAAACAGAGTGCTGAGAGTTTTGTGTAATCTCCTAGCCATTTCCCATCGCTCGCCGACCCCAAGAACCAGCATTATTCTTGTACAAATCTCAACGCTTTATGGAAACAGTGTGTGTAAAAACAAAACAAATAAATCAACCCCAAAACTGAGAACTCCTACTCCCACCACCCCTCTATATTACTCTCTTGCCATCCTTCTCCATTTCTGCATCTCTATAAGAATTTCCCGACTGTTTCCTCTCACGAAATGTCTCCCCCTCTCCCGCACATAACATCATTCTGCATTGGTCCTTATGAGTCTCAATCCAGAGAAGAAGGAAATGCCAACCAAAGACCTAGCTCAATATCCGCGTAACAAAATGCCTCTTTCGTACGCAATATCTTTCTTCCTTTTCCCATTCGCCTTTCCTAGTTTTTTTTCATCCCATCTCAAACAAAAGAATGGATTCTTTTTCAAGCACTCGGTTTCGAAGTAATCTATGTCCATCAAACGCATTCCGTTCTGAATATAAAAGTAAACGCCGAAACAAATATTTTTGCTTCTTTCACAGACATAATATATTAAGAACACTGCTACAAAAGAATTTGAGGTGGTTATTTTGAGACATTAAAAATAAAAGTCGTTTGGATAAGGTTGCAATTTACCCGAGATCACATATGGCTATTGTCATTAAAATACATAAATACTATAAGGAATGGTTTTGTATGCCATTTGTAAACATGTGGCAACATAAATTAATTCTTTACTCTCCATTGATAGATGAATTCAGTAACCGTCACCTTTCTTTGTGCCTTTGGACTGAAAATTTAAGTCACAGACAACACGAAAAATACCTCAATAATTAATTAATTATATTTAAAACAGACAGAGGAAGCACTTGAAACGAATGCAACCACTTAATCGATTTCAAATAAATTTCAGCAGCAAAAAATATTGTGAATTAGTATCATTTACTTTGTTATTCGCTGAATATAAAATAAAAAAATCTTTAAGATCCATTAAATGTCGACAGGTATCTTATACGTTTGTAATTTTCATTGAATATTCTTTTCACTGTAGATGCACGGTAGCTATCTACGATAGTATCTTAAAAATCAGAAGCAATTAAAATAAGTGTATGAGTTTCATAAAATAAACAGATATTTAAGGAATGCTTCCAATTACAAGTTTAAAGCTGGTTATATGAGAATTTATTTTCTTCAAATTATGTACTCCTAAAAACACTAGAGCTATTCTTCGATTTATAGTGACGTAAATAGAATATTAGTTTCGTCACTTAAAATAATGTCCAAAGTGCTAAATGCCTAAATAATACTAAAAACCATTAATAGTCTATAATTAAAATATATCCGTGTTTTGATTATTAGACTACACTAATTCATTTACGGTAAATAATTTTCATGCAATCTATTTTCCTTCTATACATGCCAAAATGTTAGCAACAAAATTCACTGAGAGCTTACATATAACTGAAGTGACTCCTATATAGTAATCCGAAACTAAGTCTATACATAAAAGTCGCAGGATTTCCTGCATCGATTTCCTTTGCAATTATTAAAGCAACTTCACTTCGAGACTTTGTGAATCGCACGGTTCAATCTGCCGGGCTCGCCCTTAGATCAAATGGTTTTCCACGAACAGATCGGATAAACAAACGCTTCTTTTTGCATGCATTATTGGTCGAGAATTTTGCCAATATTCTCCAAGTAAGACGAGGCAAGCATGACAGATAGCCCACCCCTTCCTTTAGCTCGGACTTGTATCACCCAATCCCATTCCCGGCCAGCTCTGCGAGCCGGATCCCTCCTCCTCCTTCCATCGCTCACTTTTGGGATAAACTTCCTTTATTTCCACCCTCGCTCCGCTCTTCCTCTCGGCACACAATCCCCGCTGCAATGTCCCCATTCCTCTATACCTATAGCACAGCAGCCGAGCCAGCAAGCTTCGACCACGTTCTCCTCCCGCGTCAGCCTCTACTGATTGCGAGACGTCCTCATCCTTCAAACGAAAAGAAAAAAAATGCAAAGCCTTGGTGGTGGAATAAAGAAGGAACTCCACGCGGCCCATCCTTTTCCCCCACGGCCGTCCCTACTCTACTCCTTCAAGTCTCGAGAACTTCCCCCAACCCCAGTCTATCCGCCTCAACGAGTACATGTATCCACGACACATCCTTCGGAACATGGAATATTTATGCACAAACATGCACGCACCCTGATGGATTTCTCTCTCTCCCTCTTCCCCCTCTCCCCTTTCACCTCCAACCCTACTCCCCTGACACCCCTCTCTTTTATCTTTCCCAGCCCATCCACTTCCTTGGAATATATATGGTGTACTGGTCCGGAGGTCTGTTTACTCCGGCAACAGTCTTCCCCTAACCAATTCCCGACCACCCCGCTTCCGCCATACGCCGCGGCCTCCCAGATTCCCCTCACCCCTTCCATATACTTCTTTCCTCTTTGATCCCCCTCCCCATCTCAAAAACCGCAGCCACCCAACGCAGTCCTGTGTCATTCCCCCAAAATCCTCCCGCAGCCACCCCGCTCCCCCGCGCCCCCACAATGCCCCCTTTTTATTTAAGGTCCCCCACCTCTTCCTCATCCTCCCCCCCCTCCGATGTCGACTCCGCTCCTCTTTCTTCCATCCCTTACCTCCACTTACGGGCATTATTTCCCTCGAGCCAATATCTTCCGTTTCTCCCTCTTCCTTCGGTTATATTGCTCTTTCGTGTGAGATAACGTTCTCATTTCATTCCGGAAATTCCTCAATACGGTACAAGGAAAGAAGTTCATCACAAATAAAACCGTCAGGGTCACTCTGGACCTTCTCCGGAGTCGAGGCCTGAGGCCCTCAACCTCTACTACCCTTTATATCTTCAACCTACGATATAGCTTTTCATCTCCTTATGATTTATTGCCATGATAGTCGAAGTGTGTTTCTACTACTTGAACATTTTGTTTAAGGATAATAGATTATGTGTGTTCAGTTGGGAACGGTGAATAAGTCCATTGATTAATCCTCACACATACACCTCCTATGATGCTGAAAAAACGTAAGTTATACGAGGCAAATGAAGGTAGTATTGGCTTTTTATGAAATCGCTTCATAATCCCTTCTTAATCGCTGAACTGGGACTTCAGGCTAAACGTTTTTTCAATCCTCTTATTGTCTAATACTGCTCTCACAAAACTGAATAAAAAAGATAGAAAGTAAGTGTTCAACTTTAAGAGTAATTTACTTTTATCGAATTCAAAAATCCTGCTCCATTTTTCAAACTGATTCCGATGTTTGTGAAAATGTTAATTATGCATATTTTTCAAACCTGCTGATCTCTTTACAAAGGACATTGAACAAAATTCCATAGCATAGTATTTGCCTATTTCAAAAAGATAAACTCATTTATTATGGAATGACTTAATACCCAAATATATATCGCTTATTCCAATACGCCATTTAAATTTCAGAAATCGTCTTTGCCATGCTACCCTTTATTTGCCCACCTCCGTTTCATCAACAACAAGCCTGATCATTGACAAACAAGGAAAAAACGCTATCAATCAAACTCGTAAAAATAAAATGGGAACGTCAATATAGTGGATACAGAGCTCCAAGAAATACAGAAATCCTGAGGTACAACGTTTCGTTTATATATCTCTTGGGGATATCATGGACTCTTTCGTCGAGCCATGAAGTCGCTTGCTCAATCTTTCTCCTCCCTCTTGTGACCCCTTGGATCTTATAAGCCTTTCCACCCGCCTACACACACACATACACACCCGCCCCTCACTCACCTTGCCGTTGACCAACCCGAGGGAGACCGCAATGATTTGTCCAACTTCTGGCATTCTCCCCGCTGTCCATCCGCTCCCTCTCCAGTTTTATTTTGTTTCTTCCCTTCCGCCGTCCGCTTTACCTCACTTCTTGCACTGTCTTTCATTAACCCCTTCGCCTACCTCCCGTCCCCCTTTCCCTGCGCCTCCTTCCCCTCCACCACCGTGTCTCCTCTCTAGTATAGACCAGAATTTCCTCCCGAACAACAACTTCGCTTTTTTCTGCACCTCTTCAATGGCGCCCCCAATCTCCTGGGATGGAAAGCGTCTCCATCGAAGTCAAGTGGAAGAGAAAGAGATTAATCTTAATCTGGGTTCCGTCGTGGAGTTTGAGAAAAAGGGGAGGCCAAGAGGATTGAGTGAAAATAGAGAAGATGAGGGAAAGGAGAAAGAGATGCACTCGTAGAGGCAGAGGAAGATCTGGAAGAACATGCGGAAGTGAGAAGCGGAAGAGACTTGAAATAAGTCTAAGACCCTCAACGTAGAGTTGAAACCGTTTAACTTACAAATTTAATTAGATGAACACGGCACCTGAAGATGCTTCCGTCTTGAAAAGTGCCAAGATAAATTCTCATCACAATTCCGTTGTTAATACTCCAGTAATAATGCAAAATGTTCTCATAGAGGGAAGATGAAATTGAAGAAAATAGCAGGGATGGTTGAAAACGTAGAAGGAGACCTTTTAGGTACTGTCAAATGGATAACGAAAATTGTGAAGATGGTACTATAAAATTGCTGGATAATATCTTTTAAAACGATGAAATATTGGTTAAATGTTCAACATAACCACACAAAAGGGATATAGCTATGCCAACAGTGTAAGGAAGATATTTACTATGTACATAAACATGTCAGGCATTAATGTTTTACATTTTAGTGTATTACGTTTCGAATCAGTTTTCTGTTCATCTGACTCTTTGGTGGCGCAAAATTAAGCAAAATACTTGATTACGTATAATTTGAACAATCAAAAAGCCATCATATTTACTGCTGCCATTATAATACCCACTTTTCTTAGGAACGTATTCTCCCAGTTTCAAATTACAAAGCAGTGTGCTAAGAATAGTATGTACATTTTGAATGGCTGCCCATCAAGTAAGAATATAAGATATATATGCAAGGCGTCTTATCTTAAACCAATTGACGGAACCTTTTTAATATTACTCTCATACATATAAGTACTTATGAAATTATGGAAACAACATTGGAATACTGTAATTCTATTTAAAAGGTGGGTTACAGTGGGTACAGTAATAAGCAAAAAAAGACCATTTCCGATTAAACTTGGTAGTTCAGACTTTCATTTTATGAATTTGTTCTGACATTATTAACTTAGACTGAAGTCTGAAATGATAAGGATGAATGGAAATTAAAAGTGATTACTGCCGTAATACTATTAATGAAAGCTAAAATATAATCAAAATAGTGTTAAAAATTCATACTGCGTTTAATCATTCAGAATTTAAGAGTGCGTCTGTGAGCCTTCTTTTTCCTCTTTGCAGGATTTCATTGGACGATGCTATTACCTTCCATTAAATATTCATAGTGCCCGTAAAATCTGATGGATTCTCGTTTTCATTGCTCATGACTTCTGGGCCACCCTAAAACGCTTTAAGTTACGGAAAATCTATTTCCGGCATTATATTGTTTTTGCATTATTTATATATCTATTGTTTCCCATGGGCTGCGGCATGAGGTTATACAGTATAAGGCTGTGCAATTTTGGAATTTATTTAAAATTAGGTTTCATTAGAGTGTCCAAAAAGTCTAACATATTGTACTTGGTATGGTATGGTTTCATTGTAGCCTCGTACGTAAATATCACTAAATAGGATGATTCTACTTTAAAAACAGAAACACTTTTGTAATTGGAATTTAGCCTAGGAATGAAGACAACTTTTTGGAGACGTTCAATAAATAGTTGTAAGGTTTTAGAGAATAAAGAGGAACTAAGTCATGAAACACGCTCACAGCTGCCCTACCTCCACTTGTAAGTTGTCTGAGTGTCTGAAAATTAGACAGATATTTCTTTGAAAAGAAACCCTATCCAAAGTATATAAAAGCATGTCGAGGCATTCATAAAATCCACAACGATACACCAATAGAATCAGCACAAATATATCTTAATCCCATTTCAACACTATTAGACTCCTAAAAGAAGCAACTAACTACAGAAAACATTGGCAATACAATCACCATAGGAACTATTTTCAAGACGATAGCCCGTACGAAGTCCCAGCCACTTTACAGCAGACCAACTCCCACACAAAGTTTCGGTGTCGCCAGAAGAATAAAATATAACGGACATCGAATAGGGTACGAGATAAAGTTATCAGAGGAGGGAACACTCATGAGAGATATAGGCAGGGCCGATCCCTCACCGGATAAACTTATTCTTCCCCCGATAAGAAGGATTAACGGGCCGGAGGGGAGCGAGTGAGGAGGTAGAGGGGCCGAGCCGAGGAAAGGGAAAGAGGAGAGCACGACAGGGGCCCCAGAACTTGAGAGCGGGACGAAGGGGAGATGGATCGTGCGACGGCGGGGTTGGGGGGAGGAGGAAAGGTGGAAGCGCGTAGGATTGCTGCGTGGGTTTGGCGCGGAGGGGAATGAGAGGTGACGGAGGGTGGGATGGGAACTCGACGTTTTTTTCCTCTCGCGAGGGAATCCCGGCCGGGCCGGACGGGTGGGAGAGGATGGAGGGAAAAGAGGAACGTGTGACGGATTAGGAAGATTGAAGCGAGGGAGGAGGAGTCTGGGGTGTGAGAGCTGATGGACGGGTGAGGGCTTCTGGGGGTACTGGTACACGAGGGAGGAGAGAGCGGAGGAGCGGAACCGGAGGAGGGCGGGCGGGAGGAGGAGGAGAAGGGAGAGACGGTGGAGGGTGTGGTGGAGGCAGGGAGAGTGTGAAGGAGGAAGAGGGGGATGGGCGTGTTGGGAGATAGATTGATTGGGCCGCTGTGACCGGGGGATGGCGCAGAAGGGTGACGGGCGGGTGCGGCGTGCCAAAGGGTGAGGATAAGGGCCTAACGAAGGAGGTCGAGGGGGGACAGAAGAGAGGATGGGGGCGTGTGAGAGGAATAAAGAGTGGCAATTGGCCGAGAAAGTGGAATTCTACGGCGGGTGAGGGGGCGGGGTGGAAGTGTGAGCGGCGGGGTTGGGATCAGATGATGGAGAAAATAAAGGATGAGTATGAAGAAGTTGGGTTGATAAGAGGCGAGGAAGGCGAGCGGTATGAATTGGACAAATGTTCCCTCATCCCACGGGTGGAAGTGAGAGAGGTAGGAGAAGAGAACTTTCAGATGATTCGATTATCAGTCTTTTCATTTGTATTTACGATGATGGTCGATAAATTTAGAAAATATCATCTTGCATTATAAACTTCCCTTTGGAGAAGAACTTTGTAGTTAGTATGGAATATTTGTCCAATTCTTCTCATAAATACACTTGCTAGGTTTTTGCATGTGAGACTTACATACTGCGTGTAAAATTTCGCTTTGCCATATCGTATTCTCTCATTGATATATAAGACACTTTTTGTCATATGCTGTTCAAGAAAATTGAAGGACTATAATTTGGACCAGAAAAAGTCAAGATACATGGTTTCTGTTGCTATTGAAATTGAGAATATTACAATGAAAAGCCCTCCAGTTCATGAAACAATATCATAAGAACGGAAATCACAGACATAAAATTGAATAAAAGACATCTCTCATAAAATGTAAGACAAGTATATGGATAATTTTGTATGTTTCAAGCTCTTAATGATTCCCAGATTACTGGAAAAAGATATTATATTGAAAGTTGCAACGCGTTTCGAGAGCAGATATTCATGCATGCATAATTAATGAAAATATGTTTTGAGATAAATAGAAAAAAATGGATATTCGTAGGACAAATGATTAAGCTAAAATTATTTTTCTGTCGTTGAAAAGAAAGAAGAGCAAGAAAAATAAAGGACCGGGAAGAAGCAAGATGGGATTGAGCGGCATGCATCAGAGAGCGTTAGCTACTCTAACAACAATAGAGTCTAGTTTTTTAGAGGAAAGGAAAGAAAGGAACAATACTGTAGGGGATAAATAATGACTTGGGAAGATTAAATAAAAATGTTCTCATTCTAAGATTTTTCAAGAAATGTGAGAATAAAAATTATCCTCAAGCTGTCACGCTGATTAATTAATGCCATGGAAAACTCTTAACAGAGGGCATGTTCAACATGATTAAAAATTTTTGACGATGTTAGGTCTAGGTAATAATGAACAATTAGGACGGAAAACGACCCATAAGACCTTGTATTTTCCTATTAAATGGATCCGTCCCTTCTATATTTGTCTGCATTGATGGCTCTGTTTAAAAGATGAGCTACTACTAGATATTTAAGCAAAAAAAATATCCTCAAGATTATTCGGAATACTCCCAAGAACTTCCATGAATAATAAATTTACAACGTCTATTAACCTATCGAGCATTAATATTCCAAAAGAGAAAATCAGAAATACATGCGCTATGTAACCTGATGAATTTCTGGAGAGTGGGTGTTTCAATATCGCAGCTTTTTTATTTCCAGTTGTTAATTAAGTTGAAGAAGATGCTCATTTTGACTAAATTAAGAAAATTCATGGATGAGAACGTAAATGCACGAGCGAAATGACGCGGGCTAAATATTAATGGAAAATACCAAATTAGTTCATCATGAAAATTGATTGTAAGTAATAACGGAACAGGGAATAAAAAAAGCTATTTTGTCGAATTCAACCTCGGTAAATATGATTAATAGGCACGGTCATGAAAGTCACCGTGAATGTGAATCAATGCCAGGATGCATGAAATGATATCAGCAAAACTCTCCACTTTTCTCCTCAGCCTATGCGCATTAGCCTTTCATTCCAGCCACATATTACTTTAGCCTTAGAGGCTCAGCACGACAATTCCACGAGACCGGCAATATGGATGCTTCTTTGACGGTGCCAGTTTCTTGGGACGGGAAAGCGGGAGTTTGGCGACACGATAAGATGAGAAAGGGTGCGCGAGGTGACGGAGATGAATACAAAGAGGGAAGTAGAACGAATGATGAGAAGATGGGTAGAGATGAATGGTGTTCAGAGACCTTAAGGTAGAGGAAAATGGAAGGGAAACGGAAAAGGGTGACAGGAGGGTAGGGTTCTCGTCAGAAGGAGACGCACGAAGGGTTGCAGAATTGTGGACAGAGGATTTGAAGAGGGACAGTGAACGAAATGTATCCGAGGCTGAGTGAATGGGAAAGGGGTGACCCGGGGCAGGCGATGGAAGGATAAGGAATTAGTGCGCGCGCGATGAGCCGGAAGATGGGGAAGAAAATCGGAGCACGTGGTTAGAAAAAGGTGATGAAGACCAACAGAAATGGGAAAGGAATCTAAAACTTTCGGGAAATGAATGAACTTCCAGGCGCAAAATCCTTAATCAGTATACCGTAGGTTCTCTCGGACATACGCATTTTTTAGATTCCCCAACTAGAAGATATTTAAATAGGCACGTATCAGCATCGAACAAGTAATTAGCGCAAGGAGATAAAGTATGAAACAAATGACATATGATTTGGCTAGAACTATGGTCAAAATTTAATTATGCATGTATACAACTCATTAACGTATCACGAACCAAGAACAATATGACATACTGCCAGGAGTATGACCATTGGAATATTACACTTCTTTACCCTGAATACCAGTGATACGCCTTCTCCTGCAAATAAAAAAATTCCTTTCATCAGGCTTCCTGACGACCGATCCAACAAAATGTTTAAGTCACGAGTGCTCTAAAATAAAATCACCACATTTGACTCGGAAGAAAAACGCGAGAATAATACGGCAGATTAAGTTACTAGTTTACAACTTAAAACTTAACTGTATTTCATAAAATGTTCACTAAATGGAGTATAAAGCACATTAAAACATTTAAAATCTGGTTAAGAGCACTGATTATATTAAATTTCCCAGTTCTGAAACTGAAGTACATCAGCACTTAGCAAGACAAGAATAAAGGACGGCAGACAAAGAGCTTTTCCAGCAATACTGCATTGGTAAGATGGAGAAAGATTCGAGGTCGCAATGCCAAGGATAGGGAAGTAGGGCCAGAATATATGCTCAGAATACTTAATTGTAATGAGTGTCAGGTTGAAGATCCTGACTCCTAAAACGCTTAAGTAGTGAGTGATAATGCTATGGGAAATAAATGGGGTAAAATCTTTGGGGCGATAAAGGGAACAATCAAGAGCGAGAAATTGGATTAGAGGAAGATTAACGTGATCCACGACGAGCATCACAAAGAAGGCGTGCGATAACGGGACACTACGGAATGAAGAATTAAGAAAGTCCATGATAGGATGGAATGAAGAAAGAAGGAGGAAGAGAAGGCTTGAATGGACGACCGGTGCGTGGATTGAGGATCAGGAGAACGGAACGAATGGAATAAGTGAAGGGATATAGTTTATTGAGGTAGGAATTGGGGGAAGGGGCTTTAAGAAAAAGGAGAAAATGTGGTGTATGGGAGGAGGGAGAGCAAAGATGGAAACAGGGAACGTGTGCGATAAATTGAAAAAAAGCAAAAGGGAGATGGTGGATAAATGAGGAAGCGAAGGGACAGGAACGGGAGATTAATGACCAGGAGAGAGGAATTTCTAGAGTTGGAGGGAATCCGAAACAGCGAGGAGAGGGAGCAAAAATAAATGCAGGGACAACAGACAAAACTGTAGAAAAGAACAAAAAGCAGAGATACTTGTCACAGTGTACAAATTAAACGAATTAGTTCACAACCTTGGATTTGGTTTTTAATTATAAAGACGGTTGGTTCAAAGATCATCCGCTTCTAGCTTGCCGAAAAACTCACTAGGCAGAGGAATTGGTTAGTAGAACTCCTGAAGAGTCCGTTTAATTATTCACCTAGAAGATTTAAAAAAAATGAAAATATTGAATTCGAAAAATTAAAATGACACTTAATAGGTGTCCAGAAAATGTTTTAAAGAAAAGTTCAAAAATGTCATAAACTCAAAAACCACAAGCTGTCAATTAATTTGCCCTTTGTTGTTAATGTAGGAATACTGCGCCAACAAAAATGTAAAAATACCATCAAAAATCAAACTTGTAGCCACATCAATACATTAAATAAAAATGGAGACAATTGCCCTTATAGATGGTATACAGAGAGACGCATCGACATATTTGCATCTGACAAAGACTAGCCTGATTAATCATTACAATTATGGCAAGTACATACGAGTACATTTGTACGAGCCATACATTATGGCCCGTACTCCACTTCCTGCTTATCCTAAATAACTTAGTACATTCAATTTTTCACGGAATTATTACTATAGCGTAGAGCTAGGTGAAAAGAAATAATTTCGTTACACATGAATGAATCGTAGACATCTCTCATATAGTAGATTATCTTTCTTTTTGAGACAACTTAGGAACTATAAATGCATTCATAACGAAGATAAGATGTTTACACTGGATTATTGAAAAGACAAATGTGAAAAAGCACATTAGTGGGATGATTCAAACCTGGGACAATATTAATTTAGGCCAAAGTGAAAATACTTATGGAATGAAATGAGGACGATTTGAACGAAGGGAGAGATGTAAAGAATAGGATTGGGAAATAATAGATGCTAGTCATGTAATGAGGAATCTTTAAACTGGGAAAAGGAAGCTTTATTCCCCGTGGTTGAAATTTGAAGAAAAAGATGAAATTTGGCCTAAGACATTATAAGTATCATCATAAAATAACATAGGAAAAAGAAGAGCTGTTTCTACGAAGAACTTAACTTTCGCAAATTAGCACAGAGAGGGAAAACTACAAATTTTGGGACAAAAGACTAATGCCTTTATTATTAGCCAAAATATACCAGAATTAGTTAGGCAAGTTGAATGGCATGGAAGCAATTGTAACTTATTATTCGAAGCCTGCCATCAAACAAAAATAAACCTCTAAAGAGCACATACCTGTTTCCTCTAATAATGAATTTAATGAGGCTTCCAAACAGCATTTGTTTTAAGGAGGTCGTGATTTTATAAGGAGTCTGCACTCACCTGTAAAGAGTAGAAAATGTTTATTATATATTTCTATCAAAAATTAGTTTTTATAAATTTTAATAGGCAGTAGCATCTTTTTGTCCTCCTTATCATTATGGCCTAACAGTGTGTTGAATTCCTCATTTAACTTAATGGTTACAACGTCATCTTTTTTACTTTAAATTGGATAAGATGAAGTCGTTTAATTAGTTTATGAATTTTCTGTGTTGTTTTATGGAATAATCTTGAATAATTAAAAAAAATAAATACCTAAATTAAGGACGTACTGCCATTTGTCATCCAAATACGTATATTTGAGGGTTTTAAACTATGGATCATGGTTTATATCATAATACATAAAAAAAGAAAAGCATAGAGTATTTCTGAAAGGTTTATCACTGAAAAATAATTTTTCCTTTATTAAAATAACAAATTTATAAAGTGTTAACGTTAGATGAACTAAAATTGGTACGCTATCGTGAAATAACATTTTTAAAAATTATAATGGAGGAAATAAATTCCTCCGCGGTTTCATGAAAGTTCTATTTCACTGAACTGAAATTAGAACCTGCACAATTTCTATGACATGCAAAAAAAACAATTCACCAGTTACCGTGTACCAATGAACACAAGAATATGTTACTGATTCTATAGCTTAGTTTATTTCATCAGCATGCCTATAAGCTCTAGAAATATATTAATTAATGAAAATCTATGCAAAATCGTTTGAAATTGAAAGAAGAAAAACGGAGGTAATGACTTTCCACTAATCAACCAAGCTTTAACCGAGAGTGTTCTGTTAAATTCGAGGAAAATGAAACAGATATATTTGCGCATTACTTTCGTAATAGATCATATATTTGTTTAAAATGTTAGCATTAACTAATATTAACTTTTTGGTGGCTCGCAGGGTATTTATGTAGATGTAGATGTAGATGAATATGTAAAGCAGGTAAGACCTGTGACCAAAAAACTGCATTTGAAAATAATATATACCGCCGAAGAGAGAGATTGAGTCTAAACGTCTGCAGGCTCAATATTTGGATAGGTGTTTGACGTGCTTTGCTGATTTAGGACATCAAAGTACAAAATCCTAATATAGTCCACGACTGTATCAAATTATTTGCTTGACACGATCAAGAATCCTTAGAAAAATCGTGATGAAATCTGGATAAGTACATATGCCTTATTTTACTTTAATATCCCAGTTCAAATATGCGACCGCTTTGTTTGTTTTATCATAAATGTTTGAAAAATATGGAATGAGATAGTAAACTTGTTAACATTGTATGTTAGCAGGAGATATATGTACATGTACAACACCACTTTTAGTGGGAACTGCCTATGAGAGTGCTCATATATGCTATAATAAATGATTTCTTCGGGAAGAAAAACAAAGGGAATATCCCACTTTATCTTTTTGAAACCGAAACAAATCTGAGCAAATAGCAAACGATTGAAAGATAGGTTCGTCAATATATATTTACTTTTACCGCTTTCATTTCTTCCTCAATGAAATATTCCCAAGAGACAAAGCAATAAATAATAATTCTGGAAGGGAAACGAAATAAAAAGGGTCAAACATTCGGTTTATGTGATTCCGTCTTTCCTAGAAAGAAACGCTGAAACCTTGTATTTGACTTTGAAGGGAAAGTCTTGGAAAAATACTCGAATTGAGATCCTGCACTGTGTAAGGCACTCCATTTTTACGATGTTTCAACAAATTCTTTTTGTTTAAAGTATCAAATTCAAGAAAATACAAATTTTTCCGCCCAATAGATTATAGCAGCTGTTTTGTGATTCTATAATTATCGTACCTTGGGGAAAAAATCACACTTCCCAAAAGCTAAAGTTATTAAGCACCACTGCTTACAGAAAAAACTGACACTTTAAATCGTAAGTTAAAAAATTCTGAGAAGTTAAATTAATAAAAGGGGAAACATCCCATATGGAACTTAGTTTTATCCTCAGGGAGGCAGATGAAAATTTGCAGTTATGGAGAACAATTAACGCACTGATTACATCTTAGTGGCAACAGTAAGGCATTTAATTTATATAATTTATATGTGTGCGCTTTCGAAGAAACAAAGGTATTAATTAAATTTGTTGGATCTAGTTTCCCAAGAATTAGTACAATATCACATGTGACAACGGACATGAATGACTTTTTCACCTTATATTTAGAGTAATAAAGAAATTACATTTGCAAGTATCGAAAACAATTTAAATAATCCACAGACAAATAATGAGAACTTTAGGTCTATGATCATTAGATAGAAGTCAAGAATTTTTTCTGGTTACACTTTTCTCTCTCGAGAAGAGCATTCATTAAAAGCTAATTTTAGGGAAATTCACTCTTAGTAGATTAGTAACTTTTCACGAATCTTTCGGCACTTGATAAAATAATATCTAACACAAACTGCGTTCAATGAAGCGATAATTTTCGTTTTCAAGACTCCGTGTTCTCTAGTATATTTTCAGAAAGGTGGTATTAAGGAATATCTACGTCAAGGCGAGTTCGTGTTGAACCAGTGACGCCATAGCTCAATAAATATAAAATAATCAAACGTTACTCGATTCAAAAATATTTTTGTTTTGAAAAAGAAAAACGCTATGAAAGCATACATATTTATATGAAAATATTAAATATTTATTATATTATCATTTATAAGAAGCCTTAGTGTCTGCTATTTTATTAAATATAGAGATAAGAGATAGAAGAAAATAGGTCTACGTATCATGGATCGGTAAAATCGGTTTACTAAATAAGTAGACATATGAACCATTCAAATCCAGGCATTCATTGACTCAATCACCGGTAATTTCTCTAAAACTTATAAGTAGAGGCCGGTGTTATATTTTAATGCCTGCTGTAGGTATCTGATCTAAAAACATGAACTCAATATCAGATGCGCAATCTAGTTAGCTCTAATGCTAAAACAGTACCGCTGAAGTATTTGTGACCAATATATTAGATAATCAACACTAACCGAGCCTTTAACTGCAAACCTAAAACTTAAAACTCAGTTTAAAGGTTATTGAGGAGATCAAGAAAGGGACTTGATGGATATTTTGTGGAAAAATGGTGAGGATCGTGATGAATGACTGAAAACGATGTGAAATCGATGCAGCAATATTGTCAGAGTTTTAGATCCTCTGAGGGCGAATTTTATCCTCTAACTGGACACAATACTCCGTCAATTTCGGAGTAAATAGTAGTATGAACATTTAAAAGTGGATATGTAGACAGGATGAGTTTTGGTACGGTTAACTTTGGCATTACACGGAACGTATCTCAATACACCAAGTGTACTTTGAATAGAACGAACTATTCTTCTAGTTCTAACGGACTAGGAATTTGAAAGGGTTTACAACTCTGTAGTTTTAGGAGAAAAAATATTACTAGGAGGGAAATCGAGGGACAGACCCAATTTGGAGAATGGTTTAATGCAGTGAGTTTGGAAGTAGTAAGCGGCCGAGGGTAGATGACTGGTTTGGGAACACCGTGTCTCTCTCAAACTCCCCTAACACACACTAACTTGCCATTAATCGATCATAATGAAGAGGCGAATGCGGAGACTACCAAATGAGCGACAAAGCCCGACTCGAACCGCGATTAAAGACCTTTTCGGTGGAGGAGGAATCCAATATGTGGGCACGATAGGGAGTTTGGTAAACAGGGAATAGTAGGGGAGAGGGAAGTAAGGAATGGGGGAGGATGGCTAAAGGGGGAAGAAGACTTGAGTGGATGGGTGAGAGAGAAGTTACGGGGCGAGGAGGTAGTCGCGCGGCGGGAGGACAGAGGGAGGAGGAAGAGGAGGTGAAGTCGGGACTGGGTTTCGCATGAAGGAGAGGATAGGTTGCTACGGAAATGGTGGAGGATTGCGCGAGAGGATGAGGGGAGAAATTCTTCCGCGAGAAAAGGGAAGTGAAGGAAATTTTGTGGGTTGTGGGGGAGGGGGATCCTGGCGGGTAACAAGGAGCACGAAATGGGATGGGGTGGGGTGAAGGCGAGAGGGAAAGGGAGGAGTCAGAAGGAGGGAGAGAGGAAAACTTGCTAATACTTGCTAATAACCCGTGAACAGAGGCAGACTTCTCTTCCAGCTCACCAAATGGCGATGGGCGCTTCCCTCTTTACTCTCCAACCATAAGCCAACATCTCTCCACCCCGCTCATTTACTCTCCTCCATCCAGCTACTATCCCGTTAGAATGCCCAATCCATCCGGATTCGGTGATGGTGTAAGGAAGCCGAATTGAAGTTTCAGAACAATAGAAAATGACGAGTTTAAGTGAACACGCAAACTTGAATTGGATCTTCGGAGCACATCAAGATATCATGTGTGCTTGATAGTGATTATACCTATTTCAGCAAGCTAGCAGGAGATGAAGAGAAGGCCACAGTTTTTTTAAGTCTTAACTTAATAACAGATAGAGAAAGGCATTTGCTAGCTTAATGTGGAATCTTAGCAAACATTTCAGAGTTATAATATATTTTTCAGGCTTTAATATTCCAAGTTCTATGATTCCCATCATTGATTTAACACGACATCCATTAAAGCTTATATAATCCAAGCCCTTAATGAAATGTATCTAAATAAGTTATCATTAATACATGAAAGGAGTGTTAGAATTGCATACTATTCAGCTACTATCGTTAAGCATTGGATTTTATTAACACTGATTCATGAATACATTTTAAAAGGCGCAATTGAATTAACGTCAAAATGCCAAAAACGGAGTAATGATGAACAACTATTACCCAGTGTAATTTTACCGTTGGGATTAGTAATATAATTATCTCATCATAATTACGGAACCTTTTTAACACAGTACTTCACTGAAATCATGTTTACATCCTAATGCCTAAATAACGTGTTTTCTCTAAAATTATACAATAAAAGATAATAAATTTGAATTCGCAGCAGGCGAGGTAGATGATTAACACACAGTTCCCATAATTGTAACGGTGTCCCATACATTCACTCGAAGTAATTTCAAAATGATCTTTAGTGATTTGATTCGGAAAGGCTTTTTATTAGAGTGAAAAAATAAGTATTCTTCTTTTTAAAGGCCTTAAACAAAGGGCACATTTTCAGTGTCTTTACATAAAAATTTGAAAAACGGTATTATATAAAAATAATGATTTAAATAAGTGAGACTAACAGGTCTTTAAGAACAAAAATCAAAACTTATAAAATAACAATAATAATATAGAATAAATTCTGTACTACCCTGAAAGTTTCAAAGCGATTGCAGATCTGGAATTGATAAATTTATAATAATTTATTTACAGGGAAAATGCGATGGCGTAAATCATTTCGCATTTGTATTTGCCCATGCATAAATTTTATATGTGAGCTTTTCTTGAGAAATGCGATCCATCTCCGATGGAAATGCAGGATAGCATGACGGCGACAAAAGACCACATACTCCTCGATTCTCAGTTGGAGAGCGGAACTTGCTTCCCAGCATGCCATTTCAAACTTTCAGGTACCAAAGAAACGAGATCGATACAGGAGGGAAATACAAGGTATTTTCCATATCACAAAACGAGCACACAGAGAGAACCAAACAAAATTCAAGAGTAGAAAAACGTACAAAACAAGAAACAAAAACACGGTCGCACACGGAAAAGGGCGGAGAGTTCAACTATCAGAGAGTACTGCGCAAAAACTGGGCATAAAGTACATAGGAAAATTTCAAGAAAAAGAAAAAAAAATCTAATACCGTATGATAAAACTTGAAGAAGGATGCATGCACATTTCCGCTTTATCAGAGAAAGGAAGAGGAATATGGAGAGGGTTAAGGAGGATGGGGAGGCGTGGATGGAGGTGTGGGGAGGAGATGCGGGATGAGGAAGGGAATAAGGAGTGTGGGAAGGGGCTGGACAGGAGGTGGGGGCAGAGTTGGGTGCTGGGAAAGACAGAGTTTGGGAAAACAGGAAGTTGAAAAATGAGGGAAAGGGAGTAGATGGCGGAGGTAAAGGCGGATGATAGAGGAACACGAGTGCATGAATGGCTCCAAGAGCATACCAACAGAGAAATGGGTAAGGAGAGATGGGATTGAAGGAAAGGGACGGGGGAACGAAATGGGAGGAGGAAGAAAGAAAGGGATGCAAGTAGAGAAATGAATAAATGGATAGGAATAGAAGGACATAAATGCCAACTTTCGACAAAAGTTGCCACTGGAGAACTTGGGAATGAATTGAAAACTCCGAATTCTCCCTAAAATTCCAGAAAAAAAGAATGGGAAGGTAAGGAAGATAACGAATAAGTAAAGGAGGTGGACTGAGGAAAATATAGGAATGAAAAAATGAAAACAGAGATACCGGAAAGTTATCAGGTTGCAAGTGATGGCACGTTGCGCATCGCAAACGTATAAAAAAATTAACAATGAAAAGATTCAGAATGTTATCAGCATCGCATTTATTTTAAAGCTAAACTAGTGCAACCAACAGATGGACTAAATTTATCTCATGCCAATATTTAATGACGTAATATATATTTTGACGACCATGACGTAAATATAATTTGTCACACGCTCCATTTTTTGGAAACTAGCCACTTGATGGTCCAGGAATGCATTTCGTGGGCAAGGGACGGACAAGGGCAGAGAAGTTCCATATTGACAATGAATTCATATTACGCAACGCTACTTTACTTCCAAAATTACCTGCAGAGCTCCATAATTGTCTTGGAATAAAATTATCAATTTTATACTGGTATATCTACACTACTACTTAAAGTGAACAAAACTATACCTTCCAAATTTAATGCATATGATGTAAAATGAGCGGTTAAATTAAATATTCGCAGAGCCCAATTGTAATAATCTTGCACAGGGCAGTTACACACGCAGACAGCTTCGCCCGATTCCGTTAGCCTCACCCTGTCCCTCAATGAGATACCATGAATCAAAGAGTGATGAAGAAACGAGTCGGAATAAAGGAAATGAGGAGATGGAACGGGAGTAAGGGACAATGGAGGTAAGCTGAGAAAAGGTGATGAGGATGAGGGGCTTTGGAAGTAGATTCAGGGAACGGGTGTTGGAAGAGGAACCAAGAAAACTCTCCTTGAGCGGGGAGTGAGTAACAGCAAGACTTGAACGGGCACATCGGTTGCCAAACAAGGGCAAGCGACGGGATAAGGTGGGGAGAGGGTCGAAAGATGTAAAACTAGGAAGAGAGTGCAAGATAAAAGGAAACGAGAAAGTGAAGCAGAGAGAGAGGGTAGGAAGAGTGAAGGAAGGGCAGGAGGAAACATGACATGTAAGCGACAGATAAAAAAGTCTTTGTGCGATGGGGAGGCGCGGAGCTAGAGAGAGAGAGAGGAAGAACGGGAGAGAGAACTACCTCTCTGTGGAAGCGAGGGTTGAGGAATCTCGGGATATGAGGCGGGGGAACGGGGCAAAAGCGGGTGGCTTTTCGCAGAGGGAAGGAAGAAGCGTGGAGGGTGGATGATTGGAGGGGAGGGGCTGGAAACATGGCAAACGACTCCCGGTGTGTTTGATGTTTGGGAAGACCGAGGAGGGCTGGTTTGAGGAAGAAGTAGAGGCAAGTAAGGGGAAGTGGTACAATTTTCAAGGGGGACGGTGGAGAAAAGGGAACGGGAACGCTGCCGGGAATGTAAAACGGAGTTTGGCATCTCGAAGTGCAAGTAGTTGACGGCTGAGAGGTACCAACAGCATTCTGTAGGGTTTGTTGGTGTAGTGGTTAGCGTGGAGCGGGACGGAGCTGAAGGAACGAAGAAAGGATTGAGAAACGAGAGAGAGGCAACAAAGGGTAGCGTAATAGCTACGAGATTAAAAAGAAGGAAAAAAAGGACGCGGAGGAAATTGGTATTTTGGTGTGGTCCATCCATCTAGAATCCGCAAGGGAAAATATCTGTAACGGAAGAATGACAATTAATGGAGGAAAATAAAAAGTCTTGTCATATTTGCTAGGGAAGCGAAACAAAAAGAAAGACTCCAAGAATGGGATGTAACGTGTTTCTTGAATAAACATATTAGAGATTCATTTGAAGAACCAGTGTTTGATTTACAAATAAAATCTTTGGAGGTATTCCCAATGAACATCCGCGGAAAAGAAAATATAAGAAAACTATAGGTCAGCAGTGGGAGAAAAAATCATTCTCCAAGACACCAAACTTGTTCAAATCGCTGCATTGGTATATTTATAAGAGTAAATATCAGCCTTGCACAGGCTTCTCCAATAAATATAAAATGTATGACTTCAACAAAGTTTTCAATCAAAGTATTTAATTATTTCATTAATATCAAGGGCCATACATCAATTTTCCACACATAATCAGGTAAATTCGTTTTTTTTCATTCCTAGCAAGGTGATTTTGTTACCCCTGAGAACGTAAATGAGGTTCTGAAGTAAAGCAAGGTTGGCATAAAATCGCAAGTGAAACATTGATCAACCTAGTCGCAAAAAGAAGCCTCTACCGTCATGTATTTGTTTTCAAGTGATTAAAAAATGTAATACGGATGACTTCGTTTAAAAGTGGATTATTCTATGTCTGTGAAGAAATATTCATGGATTCCAGGATGGAAAACCGTGTACTTCCCTCCAATACAAGGAGCTAGATAAATTTCAAGGAGTATTTTGTTCAATTTAAATATACAAGGAACTACGGTCGTGAATCAATGTAAACAAAAAATGCCGAGACCATAAACTTGATTTGCACTAAGTGATAAGGAAAATAAGAAAAAAAGGGGACGGTTAAAATAGGAATACACACTAGGTTACTTGGGTATGTTTGAGAAACTGACCCACGTATACCTCAATCACAGACAAAAGCCAAAATAAATAAATAAATAAAAAATAATAAAACAAACTTACAACCACTCGATAACAAGGGTGTGTTAAGAAATAACTGTCACTCTCGTGAATCACATTCACGCACACACTCAGGGTTTACAAGGATCTCTCCTATGTCAGTGACCCGTCAATCACACAAATAAATGAAAATTATAAAAGAATGTTGTGAAACAGAAACGACTTACGTAAATACACAGTCACTCAATCACTCGGGTGTGTTAGACCTTTGTGAATTTCACACACTCACTCAGTCAGGGTTTACAGGGATCCCTCCTATGCCATTGACCGGTCAATCACACAGATTATCATACAATTATAACAGGGATGTACGCATGCTCTCGCTCATTTACTCAATCACTGAGGTGTTCTCGAAAACAAGGACCTTTGCGATTCGCAAATACTCACACGTTGAGGGTTTATAAGGAATCCTCTTATGTCAGAGACCCGTCAATCACACAAACAAAATTAAGGAATAAAATCGCGGGTAGGTAAGTGCCTAGAGAAAACCTGACACCAGGTGTTTCGCCTGCAAAGCAGGCCTCTTCAGAGAAGAATGAGAATTCCGTTGGGAAAGATTTGAAAGAATGGCTCATTGGGAGAGAGAGAGGGTGAATGGGAAAACCTCGTGATTTTTGTAGCTTGGAGTTTCCCGCCCTATTCTGAACAGTAGGAAGGAGGGGAAAATTTTTACCAGTCAGTCTCCTCCGGAGAAAAGAATTTATTTTGATGAAATGAAAATTAAAAAAAAATATAATCGCAGAGAGGGTTACCAACTTGAAGGTCAAACCTCGTAGTTTGAAATTAAATCAAGAAACAAACAAATCATATTTTGCTGACAACACTTCATCTTGTGTCAGAATATTAACCTGTTAGATCCTTAGCCAAAGATAGTAGATCCTTTGTCCAAACTTTTAAAACGAATCAATAATGATCTACCTCCTCATTTATTATGACTTTCGGTATCTAAGGCCAATAATACCTAAAATAAATAAATTACAAGCTTATTTTATTAGGTGGTACATATGCTCCAAATTATCTACGAATAAAGTCTGACTGAATGGTAATATACGAGGGTCATCCGGAAAGTAGTACCCGTTCGTGAAATAAAGACACAAAAGTAAATATTAACAAACATAAAAAATTTTATTTGAAAGAGGATACTTTAAACTACTTCTCAACATAATCTCCAAGCAAATTAAGGCATTTGTCATAACGTGTGACAAGTTTCTGTATTCCTGCTGCATAGTCCTTCGCCGCCAGCTCATTGAGATACAGGGTCACTCCTTCTTTAAGTTCTTCATCGCTGTCAAATCTTTTTCCTGCCAAAAAGTCTTTAAGCTTTGTAAAGAGATGAAAATCTGAAGGGGCCAAGTCCGGGCTATACGGTGGATGGTCGAAAGTTTCCCATTTGAATTGCTGCAAAAGTTTTTGTGTTATCCCAGCTGCATGAGGCCTGGCATTGTCATGAACGAGAATGACACCAGTAGACAATAGACCTCGCCGCCGATTTTGTATTGCCCGCCGTAATTTCTTTAATGTTTCACAATACGCATTGGCATTAATAGTGTCTCCACGGGCCATAAAATCAATAAGCAATACACCTCGTCGATCCCAGAAAATGGTTGCCATGAGTTTCCTGGTGGACAGAACTGTCTTGAATTTTTTTGGTTTGTTTGGTGAATGAGCATGATGCCACTCCATTGACTGTCGTTTACTCTCAGGTGATGCATAACAAACCCGTACTCTCGTACTTAAAGATATGCTTTAATTACATCGGCAATCGCCATAAGGTTGTCCATTTCTCTAGAATAATATTGTTCACTTCTGGTTGTGAAGAGAGATCCTAAGAACTAGCTTTCCCGCAAGGCCTTTCCTTTAAACCTCGACTGCTGAAGTATATTAAATTCACTGGGCATTAAGTTCATTAATAAAAAATCGAATCAAGGAAGTCAGATATGCGAAATATCCAAGTTTAATTTTATTTATTATTCCATTTTACACTACGTATTTTCAACTAACTTTAATCGAATAATAAATGCTTAATAGAATTTGAGATTCCTTTATGAAAAAATTCTAGTATATTGAACCAACGCACTTAAATTCATTAATATTCTATACAAATTATGTCTATTGTACTCCACCGGAAATAACTCCTAAAATATAAGGTATAATTTTGTATATCAACAAGGAAAAGTTTTACCAATCTGTCAATAAATTGATTTTTTGGCCTACTTTTCTGGAATAAGCCGAAATTAAATTGTACTTAGGTAGTTATCAGACTTTGATCACCGTCATCATGTACTAATTCGTCTCTCGTTGTTTTAATTTAATCTAGAATCAAGCAAGCCATATTTTGCTGACAACACCATCTTGTATCAGAATAGTTACTAGCAGATACTAAATTCAAACTTTTCAAACGAAGCAATAAAGAGGGACTAAATCTACCTCCTCATTTATTATGATTTTCGATATCTAAGGTCAAAATATAGCGTGTCGAATTTTCCGCAGCGTAAAGTGAAGATTCGGTGTGTTTTTCAAAAGGCTTCAAGAGAAGATAAATGATAGGTGGGAGCTCTTGATGAGTCGAAAATAGAGAAGAGTGAAAGAAAAGGGAAAGGGAAAAGGGTCCGAGAAAATGGGATAAGACTGAGAAATATGGAAACGAGAAAAAGCGCGAAGAATAGTGAGAGGACGGTTGTAACGGCTTAAAGTCTGGAGTAGGAGGAGGAAGAGAAGGCTAAGTAGGACGTAGAAGGTGATGACTGGCGGGAGAGGAACCGGAGGAGGGAGGTACGGCAGAGAAATTAAAGGCGTTTGTCAAACTCAGGAGGGGATGAAGTTAGTAAATCCCTTGTTTGGCAGAGCGACGAGTCGCGAGAATCAAAAAGCGATGCGAGGAAAGGGAGCAGAAAAATGAGGGAGGGTGAGGTCGGAGGCATTGATGAATGAGAGAGCGGGGGTAAAAACGGAGTTCTATGAGAAAAAGAAAGGGAGGGGTCAAAGAAAGGGCTCTGGCGAGTGTAAACGAAAAAGAAGAAAGAGGGTAAAAGATGAAGAGGAGGAGGAGGAAGCATTCCAGGAGGCGAGTATTCGGATAAGAAATAATTTGAAAAGGGCACTCAAGACGGAAGTAATAGGGTAGAGAGCTTATAAGAAACGCTTGGAGGAATAAGATCGAGCGTCGCCGTTTAAAATGGCTAGTAGCAAGATATAAAATCTAAATAGCTTCAGGTGGGATGGAAGATTGTGTAAATAAGAAGCATGATGTAATTAGAAATAATGTTCAAATTTAAAAAGGAAGGATTGACGTACAATCATTAAATCAATGCCCAAAATTATAAAAAATAGGCACAAAAGTACTAGTTATGAAATTTATTTTCATTGGAGAATTATCCACGCTCCACCGATCATTCACTTCTAACGGGAGTTGAAATTCTGCTGCCTAAGCTATTCCAAGGGAAAAGTTAGTGACCTTTTTTCAAAATTGCCAATGTCATGTACTTGTTCCATCATGGTTTTATTAAACAAGTTCATATTTTTTTCAATTAGCCCTTAAAATGTCACGTGTTTATGAAAGCATCTTAGAGAGAAGGCGCATTTCCTCGTATATAAAATTTCAAGAAATAAGTAAAGAGATTAAACCAAAGAAATTCAAGTTTGAACAAATAAATAAGTTAACTTTGAACACGTGGAATAATTTTCGTTTAAATAAAAACCCAATTCCAGAGCTTTAGGAAAAACAGCAGAAAAAAGACTTGGAAGAATTTTACTTAGTCTTTTATCAGCAGCATGACGATGTTATACGAGCCAATGGAGGTGGAAGGGAAAGAAAACGGTAAAATAAAAAAGAAACTAATGCTAAAGTTAAGAGAGGATGCAAGGGAGGGCAATGCGGAAGGAAAGACGAGGGGTAGGAGGAGATAGAGGATGCAGGAAAAGACGAGAGAGATCTGTTGGAGTGGGAGATAGCTGAGTCGGCAAAAAATCCAAAAAAAAACGATTTTATTAAGATAAGTGAACAAACTTGTCTTATTAATGAGTTTTGACTTTATAAATCTTCGGCGTATCCCTAAAGATACGCAATGCATACAAATAAGGGATTTGGGCAAATTTAGAATGGCGATATTAAAGGTATTCTGCGAGGGGATCATAATTAAATTTGAATATTAATTGATTATTCTCTATAGAAATTACCTGAGTCTTCTTTATCAGGAAAATTTTAGATCTATTAATTTTGCAGTGTTAGCACAGCAAACAAAAAGGGCTGTCAAAGTAATGGTGGATTTAGTCTCCCTTGCTTCACTCCCAGAACATCGATAACATTTTGAAACTATTCCCATGGAGCCCTCAATTTATCGAAATGATCAACTCCAAGAAATTCTCCGCCTCACATAAATATACATTCTCACGAGAATAAATTTCGCCAGCCTAGCACCATCGCCGAAATTAATATCTAAAAAATTGATATTGAGAAGAGGATTTAAATGTTTGGAGAGATTACAGAAGATTAATTTCACATCAGCTCCGATGTATATATTTTAATTGGTAAGGATCGATCGTGTTCTACGTAAAATCGTATTAAAAATCCCTGAAAACAGAACCGCTAGGAAATGAAACGCGGTGGGGGGATGCCTTGGGGGGGATAGAGTGATGGGTGGTGCGGGGGCAGTGGGCGTGGGTGGGGCGCGATGAAGGGGAGGAGTAGCGGACAAGCGGTGGGGAGGGGTTTGTTGAATGGGCTCGTGCTCATCCCTTTGGGTTGTTGGATTTCAGGGAAGAGAAACATCCTCGCGCAATCAGTTTGGATCTCTTCCTCGCAGATACGAAAACGTAATCACGAGAGCAAAAAATATGACGCTCGGCTGAATTAATGGGAATGAAGGAAAAATGGGGGGGGGGGGAGAGAAAGCACGTGGAGAGTTACGGAAGACTGCGAGTGGAGAGGAAAAAGTGAAAAAATAAGGATCTCCACCCTATAGTTGGCAGAGAGGTGGAAAATAGCGAATAGAGACAGCGGAGCGCGGTGGTGATGATGGCGAGAGGAGGCTAGACGGCGAGCGGACTAGCCACGAGGGCAGGGCAATGGATTGAGCAAAGACGCACATCCTCGTTATTCTGATGGCTTGAGGGGAAAGCACGGCGGGCCACATTGTGAGAAATGGAACTAGAGAGGAGAGAAGAATATGGTAAGTTAGTTTGGATGAGATTTAGAGCTCTAGGGCAATAGTGTCTCTCACACTGTGACGAATCGACTTGAACATTCGAGATATACGAATCCGTCGAGTGACATAAATGGGACACCATGAATACATATGCACATAAATTGTTGTAATTTAAGTTGTGGGAATCTAATTGTATTATTCCACATCTGACATGAATTGTGTCAGGAAAGTATCCGGAATAATCCGTCGTAGAAAAGCATAGCGGAAATGGGTTTTGAGCTTGCCACACTGGGAATAGCCGGAAAACCCTCTCCTTATCAGATTGCTGAGGTCACATCTTGAAAGTTGTTCTTATCATAAACTTCATATAAGATCCATTTCCGAATGAGCAATACCTTACAATTTCGCAATTATTTAACAGTAGCTAAGACTAAATAATGTTCGCACTCCATCAGAGAAATTAAGAATGCCATCAAGAAAGCAAGTCATTGCTACAATTCTCTATTAAGCTATTAGAGCAAGGTAATACAATGGATGTGAGTTTGGTAATATTAGTGATATAACAAAGTTAAATACAGAAGGCATCCCGATGCACCAACTGTTATACACGCCAAATTAGAAGGATGAAGGTGAATCCAACCGATCGCCTAGGGACGCCAAGATACGGCGGCGTTCGTCTTACTCACAAGCAAAATGGGAGAGAAACTTAGGATAAATTAAAGCATTTTCAAAATATAAACCAAGTTTTTTTGAATTTCTCACGATGAACATATTTGAAGAATAAAAGATAAAAGGGCATGCATTACTTTGGGAAAGATACCCCAAATGAGTTATTAAAAGTCTTCACCAATAAAAAGAATATGCTAGATTTTTATTTTTTTGTCACAAAATTTTACATCATTCACGATTATACCCTCAATAGGTCTTATAAGGAAAAAGGTCCATAGCCCTACGTATGTTCGATATTTTCATAAAACAGCTTGAACAAAATAACGTCTTTTAGGATTAGTAAAAATCACTTCTGGAGAAATTTCATCGAATGAAATACTTACTGGTACTGAAAACATTTCACAAATATACAAAAGTCAAGAATGTGATAACACCAGCCATAATACATTCGATGTAAAAGGTGTCCATCGACGGAGTTAAAAGATTAAACAGACTATTGTATGCCTGAAGTATGACTATATACAAATACATTTAATATTATAATAATTGGGTGTATGTAATTGTTAAATGTTTATATCAATGTCCAAAGTCCGAAGAAAAGTCAAAGTGCTGTTTTCGAACTAATAGAAAATCAATAAATGTTTTACCCTGTAAAATTACTGAAAACTGATATTTCAGGAGATTTTAAAGAATTATAGAAGGATCTGATATTTTTAGTTGGTGAAAAATTATAGAAAGCAAAAAAACTAAATTTTATAATATGCCCCGTCATATACATGAAACAATAATTTGTAAAGATATTTTCAGTAGTTACACAGTAATCAACCCAAGGCCGGTTTAGGTGATGGTAGAGTTCACCTTAGTCACAGTACTAAGCCCGACGTCGTGTGAATATTCACACATCAGGGTAGGGGGGCCAGTTACTTTCCCTGTGCCAGTTATGGTTTCCCAGGAAGATCTGGTACCCGAAAAATCAAATAACTTGGGTGGATAGTAGGCCCACAGTGGGAGTGGGAGCCCCGGGATTCGAACCCGGGACCCTCCGGTCGGCAGACCTACGCTCTACCCCTTGGACTACCGCGAGCCACACACACATAAAAATACATATATATATATATATATATATATATATATATATATATATATATACATATATATATGTATATAGGTACACTCGCTCTAGAACGGGTGAGTAACGACGTCTGGTCTTGAAATGATATCTACGGATGGCATGCAAGTGGATATACGTAAAATGCGAACTTTTGCCAAAAAAATTGGAAAATTTTCATTTAAAATGCAGTAAAAGCTGCTATCTTGAACAAGTTAAGGCAACGAGTGATGGCTGAAAGAGAATTCAGGAGCTTATCCATAAAAGAAGGCAAATCCGCAATTTTATGGATACATTTTTGTACCTGCATCTGTTTCAAAAGACGCAACCTCAATGGAGAAGTCTAAAAAAATATGCTCAAACACTTCGAAGGAGAGATTTAAAAAAATATTAATAACTCCATAACAACTTTATCTAGTCTACATTTATTACTGAAGAGTTATAGCCTAGACAGAATGGGAATAGAGATTGAAGAAGAAAATGGATTCAATGCACTTTCTGCAGATTTTAATGATAGTAATACTTAAAGGGAATGAATATAAGAGCTCAACACAGAATGTAGAGAAAAGTTACAAAATTAGTAATGATATAGAAGACACTTGTTCTCTGACAAGTGCAAATTCAAATATTTTAAACACAACGTTATGGACCAGGACTAACTTTGTCAAACATGGGACCTCTATTGTCCTGCATATCAATAAAATACTATTTATAATATTTATACATTAAAGTTAGAAACATTTTCTTTGAGTAGAAAAATAATGAAACTAAAATACGTAACTTTTGACGACGAAATTATTTTGATAGATTTTGGGATAGTTATGTCAGGTACCTATTCCCGCCTAACTTCAAAATATAGGAATTTCTTTTACTTTTTTCGTAATTACTCACCAGAATAAGGCGTGGGATTGCATATTTTTATCCATATATTGCATGTATAATCCATTATTATCTATCTACCCACGGAAATGTACATGTATTATTATGATTAAACATCGCTGTTTCAATAAGTATCATACATGCTTAAATTGCTGAAAAATTGAGAAAACTTGTGACACCAGAAAATAAAGAAACTGTGCTGTTCCAATCAAATAAAACTTTATTTGCTGTACTTTCCATTCAGAGTAGCATTTTCTGGTGCCAGGATGTTACTCTGAAACGACAAAGGATGCAAATAAGGTTTATTTGGTGGAACAGGAAAGTTTAGGTTTTTTTCATCAACATGAATGGGCTCCATCAAATGATATCTAATACCACTGAACAAAGAGTAAACTTTTCCTTTTGTGGTCAGGATGAACATGATAGCTAACCAAAATGAGTCTGCATGTGCACAAGACCATTTTAATGTTTTATTTTGAGAAAGGAGTTTTACCAACATTCTCATGGGAAATGTATTTCAAGTATGGCAAATAAGCAAGTACTCGCCACCATAGCTTCAATTTGTAAAAGGTATAGGGCTGATGATTAATAAGGATTGCCAATAGATGATGAGATAATTGGCGTAATTATTGATATGCTGAACATGTGGGATGATTTTGAACCCCAGAGTGCGCTAATGCCAACTCAGAATGAACAGAGCCAGAGGGTCCACAGTTTAGCAACCCATCCCCGGGATTGAGTACCGTCAAGCACTCTCCACACAGAACACAAGGCCCCGATATACCACTAGAGAGATCCTCTACAAGCAGCATTTGAAACTTCACGCCGAAGTGGGAACCCATTAAAATAGCCGTTAAATCTTTCCTATCCTGTTGGACTATTATCAGGAAAGGAGATAAAAGATCTCTGCTGAAAAAGTGCTCCTGTTTGAAATATAAAAGCAAAAACTAAGTGTTTAAATTTAAGGGACTAACTAAGGTTGAGGGAACAGATTGTATTACATAGATGAAAAATACATATTTTATGCACGAAGCAAACTCTGATTACGCTCATTATCTGAAAAACAGATCTAAATGCAAAGGGATACCGTTGTAACTCAAACATAAATCATTAAGGACTTTCATATGCGACTGGAAAGGCTAAATAATTACGTTAATGATACAGTATACTTGGCATCAGAGAGGTAGGTCGTCTAAGGCATATATTTGGCCCCAGTTTATGCAAGGCAGAATTTGCTTATTAATGTGAATATGGGAAAACGCCGTCATGTTCACATTTTCTGCAAAAACATAAAACAATTTCCTCTACATTTAACATAAATACCGAAGCTGTGAATAAAAGAATATACCAGGGAGATAATGACACGTAATTGCATATCCTGAGAATCAACAAGTAAATGCCCAGGAAAAATACTTATACTTCCTATCTCCCAGTTTTCATGAATATTTCTAACCATTTTAATTACTGGATGCCAGTATAAACTATAAACTGACTACAGAATAAAATAGGTTAACAGCAACTTTTGCATTTCCCTCTACCATAACTATTTTCATTAAAATTCTTGTAATATTATACTTAATACCTCAAATAAAACACATTAAGAAATGGCATATAAATGGAAACGGCCAAAATTATAGCATAATTAACATTAAGCATGAAAATGATGAAATTCAGACAAAATGAAAAACTGATAAAAACGTGATTTATGCTTTCTTGGTTAACCATACTTCTATTTGGGAAAAAAGAATTGCGAATGTTGTTGATCCAATAAAAACTAGGAATAACTACCATGAAGAAAAGCCAAGTAAATTTTATATCAACATACGAGTATTGTCCGAGAAGATGATTGGTGCCCGTAACGGTTACCTCTGGGTTCCCAGCTGGAAGCAATCAATGCACATGAAATTTACGGGGGATATCTCAAATACCAGAACCACGAAGATGATAACCACAGAAACCATGTAACAAATTAGGCATTAGGGTTCAGCGTCCTTGATCTCGCCTCAGTTTTTCCTTAAGTAAAATGTAAAAATGGCCGTTGCGGCTAGCCAATGACGTAAAAACCTAAGCAGCTTGTAAAATTCCAAATCGCTTGCGGAGAGAAGTTGCTGCCATTACCATAGGGAGTTTTTTCAGCAAAAATGAGAGACAAATTAAAGGCGACAAAGCGTCACGAATTAAGGAGGGAGTGCTAGGAAGAGAGAGTTTGGGGTAGCGTGAGTAGGCGGTGGGTTTAAGTGGAAAAAAGACGTGGTGGGAGGCAAGCGGCCGCGGAAGCGAAAACATAATAAATGGAGTTCGGCGAGGAGAAGGAGGGGGAGGAGTGAAGGGGCTTCGGGGGTCGAAGGAGGGAATGTGAAAGAGAGGGGAGGGGCGGGGATATGGTGGGGTCAGGGCTGGGAATGTTGGAGGGAAAGAACGCAGTAAAGGTATGATGGAAGAGGGATAACGGTGGGTAACGGAGAGGTGTTGGACTGAAGCGAGGCGTGGCCCGGAGGGAGGGATGAAGTTGCGTAGGGAGAGAACATGGGGAAGGAATAAAGAAGAGGGGGATGAGGCAGTGCCGCGGGTGGGGGAGCGGGGTTGGGCGGTTTAAATCAGGTGCTAATGGGAATAGGGAGGAAGCTTTGACGGTGGTTGGGGAAGGGTGTCCGAAGAGGTGGGGGCGGAGGAGGATGGGCGGGGTGGAAGCAGTGCCGAGAGGGCAAGGGAACGTCGAAGGGCGGAAGAGGGAAAAGAAGAGAGGGAGGGAAACTGGAGTGGGAAGTGTGTAGGGGGGCCGGGGGAGTTAGTATCCGGCCCCAGCTTCTCCCGGGGGCTTTTCGGGCGAACGTGCTTCGAATGCCCTCCGCACGGGTGCCTGTAGAATCGCCGCAGCCTTTCTCCGAATCCGCTCCCCCCTGCCTTCGATTCGCGGGCTTAAAACAGAGCAAAACGGCGCTCGCTATGCCGTTGCCGAGCTATCGTGCGGGCCTCGCACTATCGACCATTTTGATCATCTTGGATTAGTTAGACAAGGCAACCACGAGACGTTTATGCGATTCGGCTCAGAATTCAGGGACGCCCCCGCACAACGAAGTTCGGCGAAGGGATTTTTCTAAACAAAGAGGTAAAAGGCTGGATTTTCCGTATCAATATTTCCGATCCCCTAAAAAATAAAGTGGCAGTGGATGTTGTTTTTCCATTATTTGGTGAATCATAATTAAAAATTAATTGAATGATTATTTACGACAAAGAGGTTTAACTGCGGGGAGCAGTTTTTCAAATAAATTATTCATCATTAATTAAAAATAAAATTATTTTCCACGCATTGGTCCTCATTTCACCAAATATTAGCAATAATTTGGCATGGGATTAATGGCTATTACAGGATGAACATAATGGAGTGAGATAAATGAAGCGGACGTTATTTAATGGAATTTCCCTTTCACATATTCAACAGTAATACTCAAGGAAATGCCACGTTATATAGTACCCAGTCATCGGCGTTGATGAAGTATTTGGCGTAATGAAAAGAAATTCTCTCTGAGATATGTTTTGACTTATTTGATAAACCTCTAATTTTAGTTGCTATCAATATCAATCAAAGACGTTCCAATGGACATTTTCCAAGCAAAGTAGTAGGCATACATACTAATCCAGTAGGATTATCTTTCCTTTCCCAAAGAACACCTGATTAAGAAAGAAAGAATTTCAGCAGTCTCTTCAGGCAATTCATTGAACATTTTCGGATAGAGCAGCGTGTATTTAAATAATACTCGAAGTTTCGCTCTTCTTACTGCTAACAGTAAATTCAAAGTAAAAATGGATAAAGAAAGAAAATGTTTCCAATCATTAATCAAAACATTTGTAATAGCATTTGTCATAAGAACATTAAAATATACTAATGTTTTTTCCTATTAAACTTAGTGAGCGACAAAGAGTTTTGCTCGAGATGTAGTAGTACTCAGTCCTAAAAGTGTAAAATCACTTTCTCGCACAGGAAACGATTCTCATTTAAGTTGCAAAAAATCCTTTTTTCGCAATAACCATATTAAAAGAAACTTGTACAGTGAACATGCGGCGCATAGTAAATCGATATAATTATCACTGCGAGCTGGAAACACAACATTTCGCAAGAGGAAATTGAGTCCCATAAAATCCAATGACGATACCGCTATATTTTTGAAAGAAACACGAAATATAACCTTCTTATTTCCACCGGCACGTTTTATTATCCCGTCGGCGACATCTGCTTCTGATCCTTCGCGTAAAATACCCACAAATCCCACATTTTTCTTTCTTACTTCCCCCACTCCGAGGAAAACCCTCGCTCAATCACACCTATCTCCTCCTCATGACATTCCTATCTCTCTCTCCCTACCTTCCTCTTTACCCTCCCAAACTCCTATCGTCCCATCAAAAATAGACAGCCGGCGCCTCATCCCCCCCTCTATAACTCACACTCTTACGCGCGCTCGGCAGAAAATTCCTTAGCAATCCTTAAAACTTTCACACTCCAGTTATCGCTATCTTTAGGGCTCTGCCTCCAACCTCTAATTCCCCTCTCTTCACCCCCGCTACAGTTACCTTGGTTAGATTTCGGTACTTCCGTGCGTCGGAATCAGACCAACATCTCAATAAGTCAGTCGGCTCAAAACAAAAAGAATATACCGGCACCTCAAGGGGGTGGGAGGCATTAAGACGAGCCAGGGATACTGCGGTGCATCCGGACTTGGGCCTAAATATGATGAATACCTGCATTTCTCGGATGCCGTTGCGAGAGATCTGAGATAGAGAGGACAAGAGAAGGGGAATGGGGAGGGTAGATGTTTTCTTAGATATGCAAAAGGAATGCAAATTCATGACGAATAAATTAGTGAGTAGGGGAAGAGTGTAATCATACTGTTTGAACGCCGGAGGAATACAGGATTTGCTTCGCAATTCCTCCGAATAAAGACCTTTAAGCCTGTCAACGGAGCATTAGGGGTAATAAACATTTAAAATTACGGGGTTATGGAACAGCCGAGATGCAAATTCCTTACTTTGATTTCTGGCTATCCAAAAGTATGATTGATCTGTTCCAAAACCTTCAGAATGACTCTGGAATGACACTGATTTTATACATGTATTCTATGCCTTTCCTTTCTTGTTTCCTTTTGCTCTTAACGCCCATCGTAACTCTGTGGCAGACTTAATTAAAGTATTTCTGTTTGAGGGAAAAATATTGAGGAGTATTAAATATCTCTAATTACAAGAATAATGGTCTTACTGATTGACATTTTTTTGACTTTTCTATGATGATTGAATAATGAATTCTCTGAGGCCACATATGAGTCATTGAGTGAACAGAAAAATATCATCTTGAACTTAAAATATTTTCTGTTTGAAAAAAGGAAGTTCTGTTGCCGCGCCCTGTACTACCGTTAAAAGCGATTTAGAGGATTCTAAACGTTAATATTTTTGGTGTGGAGAAATCATGGCTCATAGCATTATAAATGGATCCAGAGAGGCATGGATTAGTGCGTGGGTCACATTGTGTAACAATAAAGTATGAGGTCTGCCGTAGAATTTTTCAATAATTTCTACATCGAGGGCAAATTAATAGGGTACCTTAGTACGATTTATATCCTCTAATAGTTTATAATCCCTAAAAGGATGGCAGTAGTTAGGAAGGAACAAATGAGGGAAAACAAGGTGGGGTGGTTGGGTTTTAGAGAAATTTAGGCAGTAATTTCATATTTTAAACACCGCTAATCCTCTTGAAAGTAGTAGCATGCCTAAATACAATCTGCAAAAAGTTTTGATTTATCCAATGCGAGAGTATACCTTCATAGGTAACACAATTGCTATGAAAATACTTTTTTTCTTGCTGGAACCTTAATCTTGAAGCTCTGCCAATTCGTCAAACCATAAGATCACGGAATGTAAAAAACAATGCATTCACTTTTAAAATGCCAACATTTGATTGAGTAGCAATTTATGCTTTAGACAGAAATTCTTTTGATTCATAATGATGCTCATTGAAGTGAGAAATATGCAAATACAAATTAGCAAATTAAGAGGTAAGCTAATTCCTAATCAATTACGAGGAGATGTGGGGAGGTAAAATGAAAAATTGATATTTTTACGTCAATAAAAAGTTTTTATTTTTTTGATAAACCTTTCATCATTTCCGAATGTTGTTCAATCAGAGTAAATAATTGAAATATTTTACTGTCCAGGAAAAATATTTTTCCAAAAAATAGTGATATCAATATACTTTAGGCATATTGGTCGAAATTAAAAGTGTTTAATACCTTTAGAACTTTTGTTACTACCAAGTCCCCCTGCTCATTTCCAATTCCTCATTTTTCATATTTACTACTACAGGTTACACCACACACAACATTTCCCCAATTACAATATAATTTAACGTAGCTATCATTTTCATGCAAGTAATAAAATATCCTGACATGGAATTTTTGTAGAAACAAAATAATAATACTCTATCGTTTTTGGCTATCAGGGGATCGATTCCCTTTCGTGTTCATTTAAATTATCATCGCCCCTATCATTAATTTGTTAATTTATTGTCCACTTAAAATACCCATGAGGATACCCATAGTGATTGTTTTATATATACACACACACACACACACACACACATATATATATATATATATATATATATATATATATATATATATATATATATATATATATATATATATATATATATATATATAATAAATACATATATATTATATTTATTTATAAAAAACACTTTTGTCACTTTTTTGAAATTTTTTTAGAAAGGTCAATGAGAAAATCGGTGCTTGGAGTTTGAGGGCTAGGGCGTTTGGAGAGGAAGTGGCGTAGGGAAGTATAGGGAGGTGATGGTAGAGCTCACCCATGTACCAAGCCCGACGGCGTGTGAATATTCACACATCAGGGTAGGGGGGGCCAGTTCCTTTCCCTGTGCCGGTTATGGTTTCCCAGAAAGATCTGGTAACCGAAATTCAACTAGCTTGGGTGGAGCTGCGGGTGCCTTCCCCGGGAATCGAACCCGGGACCCTCCGGTCAGTAGTCCAACGCTCTACCCACTAGACCACTGAGACCCGCATATATATATATATATATATATATATATATATATATATATATATATATATATATATATATATATATATATATATATATATATATATGTATTTATATATATAATAAGTCTGACCTGAAGAAGGCCTCGGAGTAGGGCGAAAGCCTAAATCATATACAGTGTGAGTGTCCTTTTAAGTGTTATCTGTTTTATTCTGTGTTCTATTGTGCCGTCCAAAAGTCATATATATATATATATATATATATATATATATATATATATATATATACATACATACATACATACAAAGGCTACATCATGTGAGGATTACAGAACAATAAGTTTGATATCCCACGCAGCTAATGTTATTCTCAGGATCATCAAAAAAATGATAGAGAGTAAGACAAAAGATTACTTGGGGATGATCAGTTTGGGTTTAGGAAGAGAAGAGGTACGCGTGATGCCATTGCATTAATTAGATCACTAATTGAGAGGAATATAGAATACAATAGGGACGTATTTGCCTGTTTTGTAGATTTAGAAAAAGCGTTTGATAGAGTGAATTGGGAATAATTAATGCGTGTATTACAGGAAAAAGGAATGGATTGGAGGGACAGGATGCTGATCCGCAACCTGTACATGTCTCAGGCTGCTCAGATGCGAGTGGGGAACGGAGAGTCCGGATGGGCAGTGTTAGGAAGAGGTGTAAGGCAGGGTTGCCCATTGTCACCTGTGCTGTTCAATGCATACGTGGAGGAAATGATTAAAGAGGCATGGGAAGAATTGGAGGTAGAAATGAAAGTCGGAGGGGAATTCGTAAAATCGGTTAGGTTCGCTGATGACCAAGCATTAGTTGCTCGGTCAGCCTAGGGTTTGCAAGTATTGCTGAGTGAATAGGAGGTGCAGTGCGATAGATATGGGATGGGAATCAATATTAATCAAACAAAAGTTACGTGATTTTCCAGAAAGAAAATGGCAAAGCTAAATATTTAAATATGTGGGGATAAATAGAGCAGGTAGAACAATTCAGGTATCTCGAAAGTATTTTGGACCAACGCGCTCAAAGCAATAGGGACGTAAGGAGAAGAATTGCGCTGGGAAAAGAGACTTTCAACAGGAGGGGGAGATGACGACGGGGACGTTGTGTAGGGATGTTAAGAAACAACTCGTCAAAACTTTGATATGGAGCGTAGCTATGTACTGCGAGGAAACGTGGTCGCTGGAGCAGGAGGATTGACGTAGATTGGAGCCTTTTGAAATGTGGGTGTTGTGAAGAATGGAGATGGTGAAATGGACCAAAAGGAAACAAATGAAGAAGTACTGGAGATGGTGGGTGAGGAGAGGGGTTTGTTGAGAGAAATAATGGATGAAAGGCATATTGAGCGGTAGTGGAATGTTGAAGTGGGTAATAGAGGGAAGAATGTTGGGCAAGCGAGGTAAGGGCAGGAACAGGATACGGATGTTGGACGGGATGAAGAGAGGAAAGTAGTACACAGAGATGAAGAGGGACCTGATATAGATTAGGTTGCTAGGTGGGCAGTTACAAAATGTTTATTTGATAGTTGTGTCCATCCAAGAACCTACCTTAAACGGTAGATTACCTAATAATAAGATACATACAAATACCTGATAATGTATATGTATGTATAATTCTTCTAAAATGAACGGTGAACATGTTTCCTTTCTAACGGTTCAATTTACTTGACTCATAGTGATGATTTCTTATGTCCTTTATCCTTAGGCTTTAAAAACTTTGAAATTTTATCAAATCAGTGTGCTATGACACACATCTTGTACTAAATGCAATTCACATTTTTAAGCAAGAGGTGCCTGCTTATAAGCTCAGTTATTTGACTTAATCAGGGATTACAAAAAAGTTCTTTTTTTAAATCACTAAAGGTTACGTCACGTCAGCATCATTTATTTTTGAGCTGTAATGCATGACTGAGAACTAGTAGATCAAAGGGTTATCAGAATATTGAATGCAATATCGAAATGTAACGTATTAAGTTAAATATCACCCTATACCCATATGTTCCGCAGGGTAAGTCATGCGTACGGGCCATACACGTAATATTATTTTCCAAGAGTCACCAACTTGAAAAAAAACTCTTGAAGTTATCAATGAGGGAAAACAATTATATCAACGAGTAACTGCCAAAAAATGTCCAAAAACATTCCTCTTTCATATTTTCCACGATTTATTCGGAAAGATCAACTGGAGAAAGATTGAAACAACTTCTCCATCCAAAAATATCCCCGTGTTCCATTTCCCGGCACGCCTTCGGTCCGCGAAAGTCCTCTGACCATAAACCTCCTTCCCCACTCCCGCACTCTTCGGCCCATTTTTTCCCCCTTGACTCTTCAAACCACTCTCCTGCTCACTACTCCGCCAAGAAATGTACAACCCTTCCCTCCTCCCCAACAAACCTATACCAACCTCCCTTCCTGAACTCCGCTCTTCTGAGTAGGGCCCTCCCGCCCCTCGCTGTGCAACTAATACATCGGAGTGCTGCGAGGGCTCCTCCCTTTGTCCCCTCCCACATCTCCACCCCTTCACGCGTATCGCCTTTTTTTCGCCCCTATCCTTCCCTGCTCATTATTTCCTTCCCTGACCCCGTCGGGAAGACTTTGGGGCCTTCTCGTAATGAGAAAAGGACGGAAGAGACGGCTACAAGAAGATGCACGGAGTGTGGGCACTATCTCCCAGCGTCTTCGGAATGGAAGGGGCAAGTGAGTCATTCGGGCGTTAGGGGTGAATGGGCTGCAGGGCGAGCTGCTGTGGAACAAGGCAGGAACGTAACGAGAGAATGGGGCTACGGTACGGAAGGAGGTAAATGAAACGAAGCTACCAACGGTTTATGGAATTGCTTGTGCCAGTATATTCATCGCTGGGGGTATTCATTAGGAAGGACACACAGGGCTTCAGTCACCCGATAGGTATAGCATTATTACCCGTTGTGGGGAGAGACTACATGTATTGTAAACTCAACGGTGATTCCAAATATTCGCTTTAAATAAATATAGACAGACTTGAATTATACACGTACATTCAGCACTGCTTATTGTAGAAGAAATTACACGAGAAACATTTTTTTTAGATCTTACTCCTTAAAGTCTTAAATTACTAGTAAAACACGCTGATTGAATCATCGTTCCTGATGGAGGAAGTTAATTATATGCGTTTTTAACAATTATATTCTTGAGGTCGCCAAAGAAATAAAAAGTTGGTGGATGTATGAGACCGATACTTGTTGGAAGTTCATTCTGATGAATGAGATGCTACAGTGTAGTGAAGCGGGTTGTAAATAAAATCAATATTTTTTTAATTGAATCGAAAAGTCCTTAACCATAACAAAATTAATTCAATTTACCAGCTTCGACAGCACACAGGACAGATGGGATGAAAAAAAACCGATTGGGTTTTCTCAGGGGTGACTTCGGGCAGCTTAACAGTAATATCCTGTCATTATTTACGCCGATTCGGAGAAGGGAAGTAAAGAAAGAATCACACTGGTACATAGAGAGAAGAAAAGAAAGGGCGGCAATGTATGAGGCGACATTTAAAGGAAGGAAATGGAAAAGCCGAAGGAGGGTGCTCGATGTGGGAGGTGGAGGGAGGAGGACCGGTTGCTGAAAGAAGAAGGGTAAGGAGTGTTATTCCGTGAGATACATGGGTCGGAAGGAGGGCGAGCGGATCCTGGGTAATGAAATGGGCGGCGGGGATGAGGGATGGGGACAGATCCTAGGAAGGGGATCGCATGGCGAAAAAGTTTCGCGGAGGGGGGAATAGGAACGAGCTGGCAAAGGACGGGGAGGGAGTGCGGGGCGAGAAATATATATGAAACGGACGGAAAAGGTTCTGAAAATGAACGAACGCCCTGCGATGTGCATTTCATTATCCTCCCTGAAATGTTAGGGAGGTGAAGATGGGGAGCTTTAAGGTATATTTACGCTGAGGGAATAATGCGTTGAATGAGGCATTACCGGAGTCGAGTAAACTTTTTGCAGTTTCTCTCTCATCAGTCTTGAAAACTGAAAGCAAAAATATTAATCTCCGTTCGGAGCATTTAAATGTCCGTTGTTGTATTCAGCCGAAAAGGTTTCTCTCAGTAAGTGTTAGGAAAATGAAAATTATTAATAACCTAAGGGAGTATTTCGCTACAGGTACCGTTGATGAAAAACCGTTCTCAAGGTTATTTCTAACTTAAGTAATTGCAATAGGTATACCAAAAATACGCTGGATTTTCTGATAATATTCTTTAAAATATGCATTTTTTCCATCTATAAAAAATTCATAATTAGATTATTTAAAAAACATACTGGATTTGCAAAAAGGTAACTATTACGAAAATTCAACTCTATTGAATGAAAATAAATTGTAATTAAAGGGGACACAACACCTGATACCATTTTCATGGCATCAGTGGAAATTTAATTCCAATTTGAAATTTCATTGAAAAGTAGCTGGTTACGAGTAATTGAAAATGGACGTTGTTCCGGTCACAAAAATCGAAATCAGAATCTCTCCAATGCAGTACTGTAATTCATGTGAGATAAATATTTTAACAATAATTTTACAATTTAATGCTATTAATCTAAAAACATTATAATAACCACTGTTATTTCAATTCAAAAATAATATATAGTTACAATGCGCACAAACTTGCTAATCTTGGAAGTATGTAAAGAAAATATTCTCGAAGCATTCTGAAGCATTCAGGCGCGAAAAGATTATTTAGCTTATTTCCTTCGATGCAAATGATATTTTCATTATTCATCGATTTGTGACTCACGGATATACGACTCACATATAAAATTACATTTGGTATATGCTACTTCCACCTTACGATATTTTTCAGTCAATGCAATTTACCTATTATTTGGTAAATGCCAAAGATATGAGAGAGAAGAATAAGCTAAAAGAAAACTGCCCCAATCTCACAACTGGAAACTTGTCTGAACGCCATAATAATAAAATAAATATACTTTAAATTGTCAACTGAAAACTATTTCTCTGCTTTTAAAGCGAAGAGTTATTTCAAGTTATAGTCTTTTGCTGCAATGAGTACCTACATGCAATAACCCGTAACCTTCTAAGCTTTCGGCTTGTTTCTGTTGCCAACAATGTTTCTTGAAGTATGTAACCGCCGTTTTACCAATCACTTGCAAAAATAGCACACCTAAGAGTTTAAAATGTCTCCCCTAATATATACATGGTTTCGTATTGGCTACAATATTTCGGCTATGTCGTTCTACTCAATGTCAGAATTTTTAGTACCGTGACATCTGTTAATAGGCTCCAGCATTGGGTTACTGCCGCGTGGAAAGGCACCTATAATCGTTATCTATTTTAACGGAGCGTATACAAGCACAAAATAATACAATATATTTGAATGTTTGAAAGCGGATTATATCTTAGCATTCCGCGTACATAAATCAGATCACGTTGACAGAGCATCACAACTGCGCCCTTTGTTATGCAAACCCGCAAAGCCGTATTGTATAAAACAGTTGAGCTTTACGGACCAGGTTGAAAAATTGATTTCCACATTCCAAGCTTACATTCATACTTATGATTCCCGCCATTAAGCTGCACCAATGATAGTGATTAAATGATTAAATATTAAATAATACTAAATGCATTCAAGCTGAGATTGTCTTCAACGTGTGCGTGGAGGCAAAAATTAATCAAACCAATCGCGTGTTTAAAGAAAGAAGGAAATTCTTTTGTACGCAGCGTATGACACCATGTTCTGTGCCCCAACCGAAGGGCTGGGGTTACAGGTGATTTTAATATCATTCATAAAATATATCAAATTCAGAGACTACATAATTATGTATTTATTAGGAGCTATATACAAAATTATTAGTTTTATATACAAAATGACGAAATATATACGTGTATGGAATGAGTTAGTGAAAGAAACTGGAACTATCGATTAATGGTAATTTAAGTTAAGAAATATGAAATATCAGTTAAAGAGCTTTGAGAATTTAATACGAATTAAAGTAACCTCGCTAGCCTGTTTTGAGGGAGGAGTTATATAGGAGTTAATAAAACTTCCGGAATAGAGTCGCAAGGTTATTTTCCGTAACCTTCCATCAGTCATCATACGATGTGTGTATTTTAATATCCATAAAAGAGGGAAAGAACAATAAAAGGATGAAGATGGATGGTAGTGTCCCATGAAGAGTAAGAAAATAAGTTTTGTTACATACTTTTTAAAGATTTTTGATTTTTGCAGAGACGTATGCCAAGAATTATGTAATCGCAATGCATTATCGTTACAAGAAGATGGACTAATGTAAACACATAGTTAGGCAAAATGAAATACAAAGAGTTAAACAATAAATTGAGAATGGCCACAGATAAAGCAAAAGAAGAATTGTGGAAAACGCAATGCGAGGATATGGAAAGTTTACAGAAGAAGGGTGAAAATGGTGTATTAATATGTAGTATGGTGGTTATTGGAGCAAATAAGACCATGGGGGTAGACAAATTTCCTGCAGAACTATAAAAGGTTTAGAAAAATGTGGGATGAAGACTCAAAATGGGCTTATTCGTAGTATCCTTGAGGAAGAAATCTGGCCGGTAGATTTTGTGAGATCAGTTTTAGTTCCTGTTCTGAAAAAGGTTTAAGGCTAGATGATGTGATGATTACAGAACAATAAGTTTGATATCCCACGCAGCTAATGTCATTCTCAGGATCATCAACAAAAGGATAGAGAGTAAGGCAAATGATTACTTAGGGGATGATCAGTTTGGGTTTAGGAAGGGAAGAGGTACGCGTGATGCCATTGCAGTAATGAAATCACTAATTGAGAGGAATATAGAATACAATAGGGACGTATTTGCCTGTTTTGTAGATTTCGCAAAAGCGTTTGATATAGTGAATTGGGAAAAATTAATGTGTGTATTGCAGAAAATAGGAATGGATTGGAGGGACAGGAGACTGATCCGCAACCTGTACATATCTCAGACTGCTCAGGTGCGAGTGGGGAACGGAGAGTCCGGATGGGCAGTGTTAGGGAGAGGGGTCACTGTCGGTTTGAAACACGGTGGTCCGCACAAACAAAGTTCTTTTGATGTGAGTTTAAAACTGTTTAACCTGGGACCCATATATTTCTCTTCTCCATAATTTTCAAATGAAAACTTATTCAAAATACGGAAATAGCAGTAATGCATCAAAAAAGCCAGAATTTTATAGGTAGCAAATGTATTCATCACTTACCCCGTATGTCATGGAATAGCGTGGTGGTGAGAAGAATAATTTCACCGTGCCATGGACATGGTAAATGTATTTTTGGAATCGCGAAAGTTCCAATTTTACGGAGTCGTATTATTTATGAGCGTGTAACTTGACCTCACGCAATCACAAGATGATGATAAACCAAACTACAGTAATCAATCCAATGGTCGATTTGATAGATGATTGGTAGGGGTTCACCTAGTACTCGTACTAATCCCAACGATGTGTGAAATTCCCAAATTAGAGTTGGTGAAACCAGTTCCTTACAATGTTCGCGACTTATGGTTTACCACGAAAAAATCTATCAGTTTGAGCAAAGCTGAGGGTGACCAGTGACTTCTCTGAGAAACGAACTAGGGCTCTCGGTAGTCCAAACCGTTAAAAAATTCAATCAGCACAAATAATAAGATCAAATACTAAGTGGCGTCAAATCAGATCATCAAAAGAAATCCAAGTTTTATAAGAAATTAATATCGTTAAGATAAGGAATTTGGTGGATTCATAAGCATGAATCCATTACTCAATGCATTTGATTCATTTTAATTATAAAAATTGCCGATATATAACGTTTTAGGTTGCAAATGTTGAAACCTTGGGTGATAAAACTCAACTAGGAAGAGGTTCTTTTTTATATTAAAGCGAAAGGCATAAAATACATGCAAAAAGCCATGAGTGAGCAAGGGGTGAGCTTTGGGAGAGATTTCTTGTATTTCGGATCCAACGTCTCTGGTATCCCAACACTTGGAACTATACTTACACTTAAAGGTTGATTTAAGACTGAAATAATTTTTTTACAATAATTTTTCAAAAATCAGCATGAGTTATTCTGAGGACACACGATATATATTAGTGTTTTTTTGTAAACTGTATATAATCAAGCATGTAGAAATTAGATCGCAATATCAAATTACGTCACTGTTGCCCTTGTAGAGCCTTAAAAATAAAATATGGACTTCATTTCATTTCAAAGAAAAACGTCATCCCATAAAATATGTTTTTTTAAGTAGTATTTCAGATATTTCACAAAGTTAAGTGAAGGTCTAGTAGACTGAAATAATAATGGATCGTCTGAAACAAGTGGGTTAGTTTTGCTTTTTAGAAACTTGAATAAACCTTGGATGGCGATAGGGGGGGGAAGATAATCGAAATTTCAAAACAATTTTTTGACTCCTATGTTATTCAGTTTCCAAAATTTACTGGATGGCATTTTTCAACCATAACCTCGCGTCCGAAATATGAACAACTTCACACAAGTGTGCCAAAGGTCATTCAAAAATACTTGAAGCTCGGGTCTCTCAACATCCCCCAGCAGCCAATTCATCCGCTGGCTTGGTAAAAAAATAAGCTGGCGGGGAAGGTAAAAAAATCGTCATAATAAAACGATAAGACGATTACGCGTCACATCGCAAAGGTTGCTTTTCCATTTCCCCGTCCGACCGTCCCCCGCCAGAATACTCACTCACGGCTGATTAACCAGAGCCGTTAAGTCCAGATGACAAGGAAGTCTAGAGGAGGAGAGGATGAGGGGGCGAGCAGGCAGACTCTTGTAGTGGCAAGGGAGTGCTCGCTTTCTTCCCGTGTGGTTCGAGAGTCAAGGAGTGGAGAGAGAGGGAGGGAGAGGTGAGGAAAAGAAGGGACGTGAGCGAGAAGAGTAAGGTGGTGGAGTTTCATTCTCTGGGAGACGCCACGAGGGCGATAAGTTCGCGCCGAGCACGCAGGGGCTATCGGGACGACGTGGGGTATGGCTCGGAGAAGGGACGGGAAATAACGTAAGAACTAGGCAGTTGGGGGGATAGGAGAACCGCGTAGTGTGGGGAAGAGAGGAAGAGGAGGTTGGGATTGGAATCGAACGGTGGCAGGGGGAGATAAGTCCTCGGCGGAGGTGGATTCGGGTTGAGGTGGGAGTCAAAAAAAATATATAGAGGAGAGAGGGAGCCGGGGGGGATTTTGGGAGGAAGGCGCAAGGCTGTGGTGGGGAATGGGCAGGAAGGACCCGGGACGGATTTATGTCTTAATGCGAAAGGTTCTCTCGCGCTATCTGGAGAGAGCCGCGCCCCAACCCAACACCGCCTCCACTCATTCCCTCACCCCAACCTCCGCACGCGGAAGCCACCCCCTTACCCGCAACCCTCGCCCAGCCACTCGTGATCCACCGCACCAAATCTCACCCCAGTCCCAGCACCCAGACCCTCTTCCCCCAACTAATGCCCCCGCCACCGCGGAGTGCGGCCAGCAAGGAAGAAGGGGGAGAGAGCAGGGGAGATGGCAGAGGAGGGAGGTTGGAGTAGGTATAGGTAGGCATGCCGGAGTGCGGGAGGGGAAGAGCTTGCGATGGGACGGGTTGATGTCCAGGGTGGGAGAGCGTTGGAGTGGGTATCACGGACGGTGTGCGCTCACGAGGCCTTAAACATCCCTCTTTAAGACCCTGAGGTGTGGGCCAAAAGGAGAGAGGGAGGAAGGATAAATAATAAGGAACACAGGGGGAGGAATCCGGTAGGCGAGATAAATAGAGAGAGATAGATACTTTAATAACCTTTAGTACAACTGGTTTCCTCGGAACACGAAGGGGTTACCATTGCCTTAGCATGTAGATACACAGTGGGAACTCATTCATCAAACACTCGGCTATATCTTTCGCGGGAGTGTGTGCAGGGTGGTGCTCGGGCTGCTTAAATATCTAATAATACATTAGATAAAAATGCGCAAAGAAAATAACTAATTGGAGGGATGAAACCGGAGTGTTTAAACCATTACGTTACTATTTTGGGTGATGATAATTCAAGGTCTAATTTTCAGTAATCTACGTAAACAGGCACTATGACCGTGATTGCTATCGTCAAATTGATTACAGCAATTTATTTCCGTGTAAACCTAATTAATCAAGTTAAATAAGGCCAAAAGACTTTGTTTTGATTTTAGAAGACAACTTAAAGCCCTGGGAGCAAAAACGTTCTTCCAGCCTTAAATTTCTATTATTTTATGCGATGTAAATTATTTATTTGACAGGCCTCAATCCTCACTCTGCTACTTTTCATAAAATTTTCCCACAGCGCTAAGGATTTCTTTGTTGATGACCAAACCTTTAGCTTCATTAAATATTATTGTACATCGCAGCGTTTTGTAGTAAAAAAGACTAAATATGCAAGAAATTAACTTAACTATTTCCCTGATGAAACAACACTTGGCCTAACGTGTCCTAATGATAAATTTATAGCATTATCCCATATCCCTAGTACACATTCATCGGAACCCAAACCCTTATATTATAAGCTCAGGAAAGAAATTTTTTACAACTATTTGCACATCATGACAAGAAACATCTTATTCTCTCCTAGAACTACCGATAAAAAATGTGTCATTTCCATTTTAAATAATACATAGAGTTGTAAAATCGCTAATAACTTTTTCTAGCTTACTCGTCTCTGGTCTAATTTTAAGGTTTCGAGAATATTTTTACGGGAGTACTGTGTATAATACGATTAGTTGCGCACTCAATATTTTCTAATGGTGTTTCACACTAATCAATCGATAGCCAAAAAAATTTCGTGAATAAAATATAAAATTAAGCACACGTAGCATAACAGAATTAGAAAGAAAATAAGTGAATGGGATTGGCGAGTTCTAGATATGTTTTATCAGCAGTTGACCTCATTGAACTTGCTACTATAACAAATGATTTTAACAAACTAATTATATTTTCTCATGGATTTTATTAATTACTAAAGGTACGCTATGAACGAATACCATATTAACTACCTGTAAAATATATACATTTATTTTATGACATAGGTACTGTTTTGATATAATTTATCATTGTCCTCGCTTGGATTTCAATGGAGAATTAATACATAAATATACTGTAGAAAATAAAGGTGCACAGTACCAGACATACTATATTAATGATAAAATTCCTGGGAACTATTTTATTCCTTTTTGGAAATGTTACAAAACTACCTTGTGCTACAATTCCAAACTTGAATGGGTTACTTCTTATAAATGTATCATCCCATAAACAAGGTAGGAAGGCAAATCTAGATCCGCTTATTTACGTATTTGCTTTAACACGGGCAGCTGGAGGCAGTAAATCTCGCATTTCCAATTATTAATTTGATGCTTACGTTGGTCGTACCACGTTCATTGAGTATATTATCGCATTTTTATTTCCAAAATAGTACAATGCATGTAATAAGAATCATTCATACAAAATACAACAAAACACCCTCTAAAACCATAAAAATCCAACGATATTTATTTATACGACGGAATATTAGCAACTTCAGTCATTTTTAAGCTATTATTATGCAATAATTCAAGTAAAATAATGCAATAAGCCCTAGTACTCTTAAAAAAATTCTTACAAAATATATTTATTCTCGCATTTAATGTACATCTTGAGATCAATATTTTACCCCATATTTTTTCAAGTTATATTTAAAAGAATATCAGTACTAACTGAATAAGAAACTAAAAAATGAGAAAATAATAGAGAAAAAATATGTAAAATTAGTTAATTAATTAATGTCTTGTTTTTACATTTTCACATCCTTAGTTTTATACATTGAAAATATTTTTGTATTCAGCGATAAAATTACCGAAAAACACATAACGCCGTTACAGTCCTAGGTGCATACTAATTTTACAAATTTAACTGAGTCCAACATTTCACAGTTCTAAAGTATAGTATACACGTATAGGTATATATTCCCGTTTATCTTAATGCTACCAAAAACTGACCTCAAACCACATGAACACACTAGTAATGCCATGAAGAAGATAAACAACCCATGAGCCTTAATCTCATCTAATATAGTTATTTTAAAAACAATATAAATTCAACAGAATTCAAAGGTACGCAGTAAAGGTACTGATAAGATTCCCCCAAAAAAAATCAACAATGTGAAATCTAAAGAGTTATCCTGTACCGGGGGAAAACATAGAGTAACCCATAGCCCCATTTCAGTCTGCTCTCACCTATTCCATTTACGTGGATAATCGCTTTTACCAATCATCAATTACTTTCCAAATCTACATACACTTCCTAGGATAATGTATTCCGACACATTTTGGTCCAATTCCCCACCGTCATCACAATAGATGCTTCCAGACCACATGAGTCGATTGCAACCATTTTATGCAACTTCACTCGAATAGACCGAATGGAATTCGTTGTCTTTTTGTGTTCATTTTTATCCTTTCGTTCGATTTACGCAGTAAAATCTAGTGTCCAATCCCTTAAGTACGGTGTGGAAAGGCAATCAAATTCCAGGTCACTGTCGGTGAATCTGCAAGCAACGTCAGGGCGCGTGGAAAATGTGTATTCCGTTGCACATACTGTAATTCTAACGAGAGGCAATTGGATAATATTGCCTCTGAAATCAACAAGTTTGAATCAGGTGTTCTCCCAATCCTTTGTTAAATTGGTCACTCTACGTGAAGGAATTTCCTAACTCATCTGGTAAAAGTGCTTTGTACATAGTTTTAAAAGACAGCTTACAAATTTATCGTTACTTTCAATGTGGCTGTTCAAACAACTATTTAAATCAAATAGAAAATAGGACGTATCTCTTTACTCTTTCAAAAATACTCTTAGACGATACATTCCATTTCTACAGGAGATATAATGTGTGTTTCTATCATAAGAAAAAAGAACTCTGAATTTAGATAGGCATAGGCTATGTATAGACAAATGTCAATACTTTCAAATGTACTCAAATATTTCTTAAATCATTATGAATGAGATATCATTCACGATGCCCGAAATTTTCTATTTCCAACAAATAAACCGACAAGGGGATTTACAGTGATAGAATGTCATTTATAAAAGACAAGTACATTGAAGTTTAAAAATTTTTGTCTGTATATACACTCCGTTTTATAGACAGTTGCATTAATGTCAAACCATAAATTGACTTTAACAACGGATGCTTCTTAAGATCCATATTAATAGTCAGATTTGGATTAAGTAAAAAAACAAAAGAGCAAGACTGGCAGGCCTCAAGAGTGACGTCCTTCAATTGACTCGAGATTCATCCACTGATCCTCAAGGATTCCTCATACTGGTCCGCTCTACCATCCATTCATTACAAAAAACACTCCCCATGCAAATAAGAGGCCTTTATTTTCCAATTCGCACCACTACCTCCCTTTCACACATTTCCTCCTCCCTTTCCTATATTCTATGTAACCCTTTCACTCCCTGGGTATCCATTCTTTTCCTCCTCCTGACCACCCACCGCACACATCCCATAACAACACGCGCGCGCGCAGGCCCTTGCTCCGTTCCCCCAGCAGCCATTTTTCTTGTCGGTATCGTTCCCGAATCTCCCGGCCACTCACCCACTTCCCGGGCGGCGTCAGGCGGTGGAAAACCGTTGATTACGCATTGAAATGGAGGCCCCGGAGGGTTAAGGGAGACGGAGTGAGAGGGAGGGAGGACGAGGGGGGCTTTGGGGAGTGCGGTACGACAAGAGGGCTCGCAAATTTTAGGGGGCGAGGGAGAGAGGGAGCAGAAGGGTAAAAGGAGATTGGGTGTGGGGGCTCGGGTGGAAATGGATGAGGGGAGGAGGTGGAGTAGTGTGGGGGGAGGGGTAGAGGCCGAGGGAGGAAGCCGGGGATTGGAGGGAGGAGGTCTTTATTAACGACTCAAATGCGGGCATTTCTACTTCAACTTAATTATGGAACACTATCGTGACATCGCATGGGAGGTGTGGAATGGGGGATATAGCGGTATATATCCATGGAGATCGGGTCGTGTTAGGGCGGGATGGTGGGGGTGAGCTAAGGGCATTAAGGAGCGCGGTTACGGACGTGCGGAGTTGGGGTGTGGGGTGCGGTGTGGGAGGTGGGGATGGAAAGGAGGAGCGGGGAGAGGGGGTCCGGAAAAGAGGTGGAGAGGCTGGAAGGGCTAGGGTGTTGGCGGATTGGGGGCGAAGAGCGAGAGGAGGGAGAGAGTGAATCGGAACTGATGAATGAAATGAAGAGATATAGCGATAGAGAGATGAGTCGGGAGGAAGAAGTGGTGGTAGATGCGGGGTGGCAGTTACAAGGGGTCAACATGTAGAGGAAGCGAAGAGGGACGGGGGGGCAGGACACACGGGGGGTGGCGGAAGGGGCCGGGCAGAGGGATGGAGAGAGAGAGAGAGAGATTACGGATGGGGGAGTAACGGGCGACGGGGGGAGCGGGGAGGTGACCCCGGGGAAGGGTGAAAGGCGGGCCATGAGTAGTTAAAGGGTATGGTGATGGTGATGAAAGGAGGGAAATGAAAATGAGGCGAAAGTGGACGGGAGGAAAAGTAGGAGACGAGGGGGCGAAGGTGAGTCATGAGCAAGACGACGATTGAAAGGGAGGATGATGGTAAGTGCGAGAATCTCGGGGAGGCGACGACGAGGGGGCACCGGGCGAAAAAGGGAAAAAGAAGGATTGGAGGTATTTTTCTAAAGAGGAGGTTACGCGGAGGCTAAAGGAGTGAACTTGTGGACTCTCAAGATGAGGACTTCCTGCTTCATTTGACTCACCGAGTTCCTTCAGATTAACCATAACCAGGATAGAGAGAGACTTAGATTGAAAACCTCATGTTTAGGATCGCATTTTCATGCCTCTTTACGTGGAAAAGTCTTCCGCGAGTCCTCGCTTCACGTATTAAAGAGGATCAAAACCGACTCTTTTTCATCCTTCTCATCAGGATTACATCTCACGGATGTGTAGTCATAAAAGCCATTCTCATCTGAACAACATGAGGCACTCTTGATGCTTACCTTAAGCATGTAGGTTTCTTCCCAGAACGTTTTCCCGATAATTAAAATAAAAATCCACTGCACAGAGGCAATGAATAATTCCAATATTTTATAACTCATTCGCAAACTTTATTTTTATTGTACATTTGGCTAGTTGCAATTTCAACGGCCAGCTAACGTGTAAAATTAATTATACATAATTATTGGCAACGTGGCATTTCCTATTCAATGCAAATTATAGATTCCTTGAAAATAGGTTCTCATATATATATATATATATATATATATATATATATATATATATATATATATTTGTAGTAATTTGATTGTTTGGACCCACGCTATGCTCAATTTACATTTAAGTGTCCCTTAATTTTTGAGGTAGTATTTTATTTTTCTGATAAATGGCTTTTTGAAAAATTTTAAATTACAAGACCCTTCTTTTTAAGTCTTCTGATGGAGTTTAGTTAGTTACAGATTGATTTAGCATCGAATTAAATGTAGTGAAAATTTTGGCTGATATCTACTTCATAGGTATCACCACAATTTCGATTTTCAAACACTCGTTGGTTGAACAAAAGATGCATAAATACAGATGATTACACGTATTAATAATCATTACTCATTATGATTATGCAAATTCTCGTCTTCCAAAAGTTTGATTCAAATGCTAAAAAAATGAACAGAAGCCGTTATTGTTTATAATAATGTTACAAATAAAAAAAAGCAATTTCCGCACCGAGAAAATCTTAAGTATTAAAAATTACCATAAAAACATAAAAATAGACATTTTTTGTCGAGAATGAGAAATTAAATAGGTAATTTAAGTTTTAATACTAGAAAAAAAAAACAAGTTAACTGGTAAGGTAATCTCACCACCAAGCCTAACCTACGATGAGCATTATGTAGGTTACTCGGCAGAAACCCTAGGCAAGAGCAGGCCGGGATCATTCTCACTTGCCAAAACACAGTCTTTAATGACGAATGGAAAAACAGGATATGCGGCTGTGATTATCATAATCAATCTGGGAACAAAATGTGGATTAACCGAAAAAGCCCGCATCCTCATACCTCTTTTCTAATTTTTAGTTCGTAGTTCGAAATATTTTGGCCTGAACATTCAGTCGGTAGTAATAGTTACTAGAAAAACGAATGTTCTGGTTTTTGATTTTCATTTAGTCATATGAGACTAGGTAATCTGAGAGGATCGAGAAGCAGGCATTCGAAAGGGAGGGACAGTCAGAGGGTCACGAGAGCAGAATTGGGTTGGAATAAGGCAATGGGATGTGAAATGATCAAGTCTAGTGAGATGCACAAGCAAATGAGATGACTGGGAACCAAATATCCATTCAGGGCGCCAGCGTTCATTAGCGCGAGAAACAGATGCGCTGACAACATATATCCCCGCGTCCTATTACATCCCACGTCATTTCGAGCGTGCCGAGAGGGGGGGGTGAAGGCGATAAGGGGTAAACGAAACCCAATCGCTGTTAGATTACTAAATATTCCGCAAAATCTTAAAATACGGAAATTCTCTGTTGGTTTAGAGGGCGGTGAGATAGACTATGACTCAGTCCAGCTTGGACGGGGGAGAGTTGGGAATAAGGGAGAGAGAGAGAGGGGGGAAGGGGAGAGTAGGGGAGAGATAGACAGAGAGAAAGAAAACGAGGAATGCGAGAAAGGAGTGGGGGACTGAGCGAGGAATAACCGAGGGAAGAGAGGATTCATCGGAACAGCTTTTCATTTCTCTCTTTGCTTTTGACCCCAATCCGTGTTCTCTTATCTATTCGCAAAAAAACCGTTCACTCCCCTTCCTGCTAAACCGTCCCACGGATCTCCCGTCCCCTCCGCCGCCGCCGGTCTCCCGCCGCATCCCGCGGACCCTCTCTTCGCTCACTTTCCTCTCGCGCTATCCACCTCCTCCCCAAACCCTCCTCGTCTCTCTTAGCCTGAAGACCCCTTCCTTCTCAGTCTCCCACCCACACCCCTTCCTCCATCGGACCTTTACGTCCCTTTCTCCGCCCTTCCCTCGAGGTTCTCTCCCTCTCTCCCGCCCTCTCCCTCTCCAATCTTCTACTCCTCCAGCGTCTCCCCCCACTCCATTCTCTGGAATTTATTCATCAAGATTTTCATCCAGACCAACCGCAGGCAACGAAGGCTCTTCCTTTATACCCATCGAGGGGAGCTTTCGCGTTTATTTTTTTTCTCTACCTCTGCCGGTTAAAACTTTTTACAACATAAGTTACCGCTCATAACTAAGCAAGAATCCTGTTTCTCGCAAGATTCACTTTATTTTCCAAAGTCAGCGTTACCATTTAACTCTCCGCGCTAAATCTAGCGGAGATTTCGCGCTTGCTTAAGACACTGAAGACGTTTGCACTACGTATCGCTAATTAATTATTATTTTTTTCCGGGCCATCCTACTCCTATTTCGAGAGGGAGTTAAGAGAATGGCGCATAGCGAACAAATTTTTATACTTCATTCACTTCCATTTAAGATCTGGATTAGAATCAACCGTAAAAGAGCCGTAGGAAAAAATTGCTAGGCAATGGAAATCCCAGTTCATAAATTAAAAGTTCACAGGAACACATTTTGGCCTAAAAGTATAAATGATAAATGTCTGAAAATATCACTGTAATTTCCGGGTAGGAGAACAGATATTAATACTTGAAACGTGCAATGACGTAAGCAATGTGAACGTGAAATTGACTTTCCGTAAAGAGGCTACTTTACACACAAAACTACTTCCTCAAAGTTTTTACTTGTCACCAAAGAATTTTTTTCCATTACACTAAACCATAAAATTGAAGAATGTTTTTCTCGGGTCACAATTTCAAGGCAGGCGAAAATTCGACAAAAATTTCCATTGGTTATCTTAAATCCAATATGTATACAAAATGGATGTGCAAGCATATTTCCCAAATCGCCAAACACACAACGGTTGGAAATATAAATCACAGGTGGAAATCGAACGGATCGATAAATGGATCCATCAGCCGACAATGGCGCCGGATTTCTTTTCTTTAAACCGATCCAATTGCCCTCAAAACTCTCCCAATATGCCCCAATATCTACAAGGACTATCACTCAAAGACTGCCTCCTTCTCTTTCATTCTTTTCAACCCCTGGCTCCGATCATTCTACCCACACCACCCCGTTTGCTTCTGTGCCCTTTCTTCCCCGCCTTTTACCTGACTTCCATACCCCAGACTATCCTTAAAGATTTTCTTTCTCGATTCTGCAGGTACCTCATTTTCCAATTTCTTCTGTAAACTCTCTTCTGCTTAAACATTTTCCTATTCTCTTTTGCTATTATTCACCATCATTATTTAATTGAAATACTAAGTAAATTAAGGAAGAGCGTGCATTGACGCCGACACTGCTGGAGTTTGGCTCCGATGAGAAAAACAAAATTTGCACTTTTCCACAGATTAGTTACATTATACAACACATTAGTTGTAAAATACAACGCGTTTCAGTTCGTCGAACCATCTTCAGGTACAAGACGAGAAGTTACAAGAAGATGGTTCGATGGACTGAAAGGCGTTGTATATTAAAAAATAAATCTTTGGGAAAGTGCAAATTTGGTTTTTCTCATAATGAGGAAATTTCATTACATCTCGCCTGAATCTGTTGAATATATTTGGCTCCGATCTTGTAGCTTCGACATCACCCGTACTCTCTTAATCTCTCTTCCATTTATTCTTTCGTCCTCTTTTTCTCGTACTCTTTCCCCCCCTCAACTTTCAATTATAACGTAACGTTAAGATATTGTAAAACCCAATGCAATGATAATTTAAATAAACTCCGCCGCTTCTATTTCAATAAATACTTTCAGATATATTTGAGAGGAGACATATCGTACACCCATATTTTACAGTCGAGAAATAAAATCATAACATTCGGGCATCAACTAGTTTGTTAAGGGGTCATGCAATTAGAATATTCAGGTTAGGGTATTAACTTTTTAAAGTTATTACTTAGTAGTTACACATGAACTTTTCCAGACCTGGTATTCCTAGATAGATAAATTGATACACTATTCCAAATGCAAAGGGAAAATTTCTCTACAAAATTTATCATCAGTTAGATTTGTTTCAATAGAGGCCGATTATTGAATAGATCATGTATTTGGTGCAAAAATAATGGTGACTTGAGTTGGATTTCCAAACTTGAAGGATGTTTATCGTATTTTGACGCAGACTGGGATTGCAAATGAGCGATGACTCTAGTCTTGTCCATAGGGAAGCAAAACTTAATATTTCTTCAATTAGTATTTCAATTATTTCACTTACTTCACATTACTTCAATTACCCCTTATTTCAACCATGAAAAATTCTTCTTTCAAACGTAAATTAGAAACTGATGACAATTGGTCTAGTACGAATCGCGTTTCCAAAATTAAGGGCAATTTTTTTCCTTTTTAAATCATGATAAACCTGAAGCACCAGGATTCACCTGAATTTTGAACAAAAAAGAGTCCAAGTGTGAACGGAGAACATCATTTATTTCTTTAAATTGAGTGACATCAGCTAGAATTTTTAACATCTACGAGGGCAATCGTACGTACTAAACTCGACACTGCGAGCTTCAGTTCAGTGATTCTACTGCTCCAAAGACTCACGATGAGAATATTAATTCTTGACAGCTATGACGTGGCTCTCGCGAGAGAGCCACCGCAAATCTCACCGAGAATAACCTAAAATTCGGCACATATCCTACACCATCCACCGCGATCCCTGCCCCTCATCTCTCTAACGCTCTCCAGAAATCCCTCCGTCCACCCCAACCCCGCACTTTCTCACAGCCTCATTCTCCCCACCCACCACCACCATTCCCGCTCACATCCAACGCCGCTGTATCGGTTTGCCATTAGGTTTCGCCGCAGCAGTTCATCGTTTTTTTAGACCCCCAAAATACCCCCTTCGAAGCGGAGAAGAAGAAAGAAATCCCCGCACGAAATGGGAGTGGAGAGGAGGGTAAGAGATTGAAATGGAACGGGAGTGTGGGGTAGATAGACGGGTCGGGAGAGAACCGCGAGATGGCATTATCGGAGGAGTGGATGGATGAGGGAGGAATGAGGCGTGGGGGAGGGAAAGGGCCACTCGAGGGAGAAAAGCGTTCCTTCGCACCCGCTCAATCAAGAAACTACCCGATGAAACACGTGACGCCCTAACGTGACGATGCAAAGGGCGATATTGGTCGACTTCCTGAACCCACGTCCATCGGGCCGATGGAGGAGACTTGGGGAGGAGAGAATGGAGGAGGAGGAAAGGGTGGGAAGATGATGGAAGAACGGGGAGGGACTTTGGGGCGGATCGAGGCAGGAGTAGCTGGCCGGAGAGGAAACCGGCGAGGAGGGATAAGGGGGCCAGGGAAGGAAAGGAGCGAAAGGTGGCGTGAAACTTCGCCCCGTACGTGAGATTTCCGCGTCCTTTTAGGTCGGGGGGAGGGTGAGGAGAAGGAGAGGAAACGCCCCATACCCCCCCTCCCCGTCACCTCCCTCCGGCTCGTCGCCCACGTCCTCCCCCAACCTCCCTCGTCCGTCGTGCTCTCCCCGATCGGCCCCCACTGTCCATCATGCGCCGGTCGATCATCAAAATGCTTTCATCCCCTTCACGTACTTTCCGATTGCGCTTTTGCTCGCCCATCGCCTGCTTCGGCCGAATCGACCTCTCCCGTAAATTCATTTCCGCGGAAGGAAAACCGAAGGGGTGCAGCTGTGCAAGCGATATTTTTAAGCTCCACTCTAAAATATCGCTCGCACATTCTAGCATACAAAGAATCAAGATAGGTGTAACCTAATTTAGCAGAGATTAGCACGAAGCAAGAATTCTATTGTTCGTGTTTATAAAATCCGAAATTTTCTCATGGAAAACTACTTCATAGACAATTTCCGTGAGGCAGAGATTTTTTCATTAAGACGTTCGCACTATTAGCCATACGCTATCTTAAGTAACTATTCAAAAGACTTTCCTTGAAATAGTCGGGTATACATTCCAATGGCCTACACGCGATGGCGGATTGTTTAAACTAGAAACAAGCCAGCGTGTTTACAATCAAAATAATTGTTCACGTATCAATCTAGTGGGAAATTCTAAATAGGAGAATAAGATTTACCAATCAAGGGAGGCTTTCATCAACGCTTTCTGACGGCATGTAATTAGCAGCATTTTTCATTCTAAAAATACATTTAGGTAAACGATGCAATTGCATGCATTACTCCCTTTGACCTGTTCCGTCCACCCGTTAAGTCTATGGCTGGGAAAATATTGACACCGAGAAAAATATTTTAGTACAAATATTATGGCTGTTATTATTATTAAGCATAATTGATTTCAATTGAGAACAGGGAAAAGTGAATTGGAATAAACAATGAAAAATAGATTACCTAAATATCTAATAAATCATAATTCCTTTTCATGAAATAATAAATACTGAATTAATACATTTTCCAAAAAAAATCTCGGCGGATATTTCATAACGGTTTATTTTGAGCAAAATTGGGTTTTATATCTATAAGAAATCGATACACGCGTCAGCATTTTTCACTCCAAAGTGCTCCAATGAAATAAGTATTAAGGAAAAGATTGGGCGAATGAAACTTCTATCGTGGTCGTTGCCTCACTTAAATTTCCTCCCTCATGTTCGAAAACGCTACAAATTTCACTGCCATTTCCTCGGGTTTCAGACATTTCAACGCTGGGTTGATTTACCAAAGATAAACCACCAATACCTAACATTTACCCTGCCCAACGCTTTCCTTCGATTTAGTTCCTTCCTTTATTCCCGACTTAATTACTTAACCTAATTCCGAGAACAATTCACATATCTCACGCCTCCGCTCTCTAATCTAATCTTCTTATATATTTTGGCTCTCTCTCGCCCGCTCTCTTTCCCCACCATAACATCTCTCACTCGATTCAGAGTTCCCGCTTTCAAATTATCGATAGTGTGCTCTGGGTTCGTGGCTAAAACCAATAATAAACAAAGAGGATAGTCCAACTCCGTTTATCGCTTCCCCGTTCGTACTTTGCCTCTTCGAACTTCATTTTATTTTTGTTTATACAGCGTATACTCTCAGATTCATGGTGAATGCAATCACCCGTCCACTTATTACAATGAAATTTCCCCGTTTCAATTATTCTTTTCTTTCTCTCAAAGTTAACTTGTCTAGCTTAAAGTTAGTAATTTTTGCTTTGGGAACAATGAACTCCCACGAAATGGGTTAGCGGAGTTCCAAAGGAAATTTCATCATGCACAAATTTAGGTTTTTTTTATAAGTCCTTTCGACTTTGTCGAAGCTACAATGCGACACATTATCAGGAATGAGAGGTCACGCAGAATTACCTATTTTAACCAAATCTCGAGCCTTACCGTTTTATCGTAGGTTTATACTCTAATTACACTGAGTCAACAGGATTATCATTCTTCATCCGTTCTTGTGCCACCCTTTCCATGATCGTCAATGAAAGGATGCTGAGCAGAAAATCACCTTGCCACATTATTTAAACAGGAATCCATACAGTGTCGTCTACTATGTTTATCCACTCGAGTGGTGGCCGTATCACTTTTGCGGGGCAAAATTATTCTCCCCATGGAACACGGTGGGCAGGATCTAATACTGCTCATAGGCTATAAAATGGGGGTTAAGCCGCTGCGTACAACAGCAACACAAATCCTTCAAACGCCTTCCCTCACTCTCACACTCTCCACTGCTTTCTCATTTTATAACCTTCCATCTCTTCCCCTTGCTTCCGCGAGTTCGAAATCCTTCCACCCAGACCAAAAACCTCCCTCCTCTCTGTAATCCCTTCTGCTCCTCCCACTACCACCCCTCCCCACGCCTCTTCCCCTCCCGTGGCCTCACCCGCTCTGTGGCCCACCCCACTCTCACAATCCTCCCGAGCTCACTCCCCGCACCGCAAACGGCCCGCCGAACATAAATCCGGCTATTCCATGCGGTGGGCCACCTGATTGATACCTTCCGCACAACAAGGCCTCCTCCTCGGCTCCCTAACCCCCCTTCCCTGCCTTCCCAACCCAACCCCGACGCCTTTCGCCCGAGCCCTTCCTTTCTTCCTCACACCCTCTCCCCCATCCCACAATCTCCTTTCCCAAAGTCCTCTCCTTCCCTCCTCCGCCACCCCTCATCCCTTCTCTCTCCCCGCCTCCACCGTCCTTCCACGTCTTTCTTTCTCCCTCCCAACGCCTCGACACGGTTCAACGCCTCCCAAAAATCAAGAGGAGGCGGTGCCCCCACCTCCCTCTCTCTATCTCTCTTTATCTCTCTCTCACACACACAAACACACACACACACTAACATCGCGGTCTCACGTGTGCCAGAGGGGTTAGTCCGAATCAATGGCGTATCGTGGTACGCTATATGTATGGCCCATCCCGGCTGCAAGTCTCCATCGCCGAAAGGCTATTCGTTCCGTTGTACTCTGGGCCGAGCGACACCTCGAGCCATCAGGAGCGAACTTCCCGAGCCTTCACGGCTCAATTCTCCTAACTCCCTCTACCACATGCGAGTATCTCGTATGTATCTCTCGTTTCCAGGAGCACCTACGAACTACTACTCTAAAGGTTGGTGACTTTCCTTCTGGATTTTCCTTCGGCGGTGGCTGGCTAGTGTTCGTTTCTTCCAAGGTGCTCCATCCATGGACACTTCTATAAGCCCAACCTGAAGTTCTAAAAATATTTTTTCTATAAAAGTCTATTTTCCTGTACAAAAATAGTATTTTCATATCAGACTTTGGCGTAATTATATTTAACATCCCTTCCAAAACGAAATGCCATGACTGATACTGACAGTGTGCGTTTTGTGAAATAACACAGTTATTGTCTTCCCCAATTTGATTTTTTCATCGTCAAAGCCACCACAGGAGCTGTGAATGAATTTAATGGCGTCTGCTTTAACATTTACTAAAATTGCTAATGCAACGACGCTTCGCCGAAATATAGATATCCTGGGCATTCTCGGAGCCTACTAAACATTTTTTGATAATCAAGGTTTGCCAGAATTGCTGCCTAGCAAAGTGCGTGACGGTAATAAAGGGATTTTTGTAAAAATAAAGAATGGCACTGCCGGGAGATACAACATAACCTTGAAGCGATGGAACTACTCTCTACTAAGAGATTCATTAGTTAAATTAAAAGGAATACGTGTAACTCTCGATTGTCGTAGGAATCGCTCCGAATATGAATTTAATCATTTCCACCCTCCTTTAGGCTGAATTCGATCGTTCAAAAAAGTTGTTTGTCGGTGTGATGTTGAAACCATTGATCATTCTGAAAGAATTCCACGCATTGCTCCGAGCTGTTAATACGTTCCAAAATCTAGTGCCGTTGTAGCTTGATATACGGCATCACTCCTACCACTATGTTACTTAAATAAAATTCTTTTGAGTACTTTATGGTGAAAGTCATATATTTGATTTGGAATCTTTCGAATTTTTTAATGTGGAACAGATGAAGACCAAATCCCTCACGATTACTGCGGGCTGGTCTCACGGAAAGAAAAATTTAATTTCTCGTCCGGTAAAACATTTACTCTGAAGGGCTGTCGTTTCTCTTAAGATACATTCATCAAAACATAGCTCAAAATATTCAAATTAATAAAAAATTATCTCCAAATCTATAATGAATGTATGAAAAATATTCACGTGAAATAAAAAACATTTTTCTCGTAGTTATATCTCTAAAATTTCTAAGTTTTTCTTAGTAGGCATCAAAGGTTAAGGGGATTTTGTCCTTACATCGAGTAAGATGAGGCTTTTCGATTATTTCCAACGGATTAACCGTCAAATAACAACATCATCCCTGACCATCGTGAATTTTACTGATTGCTTTTGCGACGCTAAAGCTCAAAGAAGCAAAGGGTGTAGACCAGGAATTCGATTATCCCCTGCAGCAATGGATGAGAACAAATCTATTCACTCAATGAGACAAAAGCCAACGAAACTGGGTAATTCTTCAGCAAACTGGAATGGATCCGATTATATCTGCTGAGCTTCTTCTCGGATGATATCGAGGATAGAAAACAATAAAATCAATAGGTTTCTTGTCGTCCTCTATGATCACAATCGTTTGTAGATGCGCACCGTTTCCATAAACATAGCCCAGCAAATAATAGCGTCGAATAAACGTGAAATAGGCATCAGGAGATAAGAACACATTACCTTGGAATTTTGTAAGGATATGCCTTCCCGTAAACTAAAATAATTAATAACACTTGAGGAAATCATACCATCACATTTAAACACTTTAGAGGAAGTACGTAAACTGTCTAGGTTCATGACCACAACCAAGAATTATTTTCTACTTGTTTGGAATGTTAAATTAGATCAAAATTTCGGTGTTTTCTCCAAATTCTGAAATTTATAGCCTGCATTGTACGAGTAATGCGTAAATACGAGCTTGCACGTAAATACGAGCTTGCTCGTATTTACGTGCAAGTTTATAACAATACTTCTTTATGTTGGATGAAGTTTTCTCGGGTCTTCCACCGGGTCAGGGGTTCCATGTTGGCCGACGTTTCGATGCCCGACTCGTGCATCGTCCTCAGGGTTGATCAACCCTGAGGACGATGCACGAGTCGGGCATCGAAACGTCGGCCAACATGGAACCCCTGACCCGGTGGAAGACCCGAGAAAACTTCATCCAGCAAATACGCCGGGAAAGCACCAGATCTTACTTCAATACTTCTTTATGTAATACGTTTGTATTATGGTTCACGGCTTTTTATATATTCTTTCAATTAAAAAGTATTTTCTAATAAAAAGTACTCTGTACCCTTTATAACAGACTTTTCCAGCAACTATCCACGCAAAAATTATCCATGCTTCTGATCTCATGAAAAATGCTACTGGATGGGAAAAATTAATTCATTTTTGCTAAAAGAAACTATGAAATTTCCATTGTCCCCATTGATTTATGAGCAAAATCCTTGTAGCGAATGGACTTAAGCCGAAAAGTGTGCTAAATACAAACAAGCGACGTGCGGGAGGATGCAGGAATGGAAAAGGGAACGTTGGCGCAGGCCGGGAAGGTCAGGGAACTGTGGGCCAGGCGGACGGGCGGTCGCAGGATGTGAAATCCGTAGAGGGGGAGTCGGTAGTGGGGGCGTGAGATGAAGGCGCAGTGAGAGGTGAGAATGAAAGGGTGAGGTTCCCGTCAACAGCGGGCAGAGAGTTTTAAGGGGTGCCTAAGGGATCGAACACAACACAGGACTTCCCATTTTCTGGAAGTTCTGAGCATCGGAAGTTTTATTATTTGCGTTGCCTGATTAACGTGTCATTCCCAGGTACCTCAATTAGATGTTCCCGACCGTTCAGCTAAAAATTTCATTAAAATTCACGCACAGAGTTTTGTTGGGCATTTGATGGCGTCCGATAAATAAGACCAGTGAGGCCACAAAAAAACGACGAGGTGAATGTAAAAAAGTTTAACGGTTACTTACTCTGGAGAATTATTCACTCCCAGTACAAATGAAATACTAAATGAACTTCTTGTAACTTCTCAGAAATGAGTCCACATTCTCACCAATGAGTTCACCAAGACATTTCAAATGAGACAACAAACTTTTAATAACGCCACAATTTACTTGCGAAAACATATAAAACTACGAAAAATCATTATTTTTCCAAAATAAGCACCAGTTTCTTCAGACGAGGCACAATAATGAAACGCCTATAAAATTTGGTAATATTCAAATCAATTACGCGATGAGTTTTCCGAGTAAAAATAACTACTATTGATCTGAAACTGAACTCAGAAATTTGGAATTAAAACAGAAGACATCACGAATTAGGATAATGACTGTTTAAATACACGTATGAAAAATATTAAAGAAAGAACTGAATACCATGGAGGAAAATGACGTAAGTATTCATCTCACAAGTGAACTATTGGCGTAATTTTATCCTAGGTAATAAATGAGAATTTTTTGTTTTTATCGCCATTTCTGTTAAAATAAAAATAAGCTCATGTTCGAAGTTTTCGATTTAAAATATTTCTCTCGGTGATGACGACAGAAATTTAATTAATTTATGGTAAGGAAGTTTCCTCAATGAATTTATGCGCTTCATTCATGGGATAAAAACAGACAGTAACTGTACCTAAGTTTGAAAGTATATTAATTTTCGATCGAATGCTTGTTATCAATATCATTCCCGATATTCTAATTATTTTGAACGACTCGTAAGGGCAATTTGTCACGTATTTGACGCCTTGCCACCGAATTTTCTTATGGATAAGAATATGAATAATATATGAATATAAAAGAATGTAAAAGCACTTCAACTTTCTTTAGCTTGTAGGATTCATGAAAATACCATGGTGTCGAAACTTGTTTAGGTAAATAAAACATTTTTCATGGTCTATAAATATATATGCTCAACATGTAATGAGTAATTTACAAAATTTGATGCCTGAAACCACCAGAGAAAACTTGATTTCCCTACCCACAACCATTCGTGTAAAAAATCAGAACAACAGAGAATTTCAAAATAGGGTAGAGTTCTGCGCAGAACACGGAAGAATTGCAGGATCCGATTAATTAAAGACGATACCAACTACCGTTGCATACGAGGCTTAAAACCGAGGTTGATTTTTTGGCGTTTATTTTGTGATTTTAAACGTGTTTGAAGCGAAGTTTAAAATGGCCAATAAAACACAAGTTGAATACAGCATTCTGAGCACGTTCTCCCCCAACGCAGTCAGTTAACCCATGTAAATGTATTAAATTGTAAAATCATTCTTTTATTCCGTAAGTAGTTTTTTAAACGTGAAATATTAAATGGTAATAACACGTATTTGATGCATCTTTCCCAAAAGCATTATGCGTAATTCATTAAAGATGCATCACGAATTAAAACATAGTTAATTAATTATGAAACTCAATATGCTCTTCCAACTATTGGGATAAAATATAAACGATGGGAGCTGATTGTTACTGGAAATGCATAAAAATTAATATTGAGCACGTTCACAGCAATAAATTATGCGTATTATAAACTAATAATAATAAAAAATACGAATCTCAAATGAAAATGAATCCTTATTTTATGAAAAATGCATATAGAAACATCTGAAATTTTATATTTCAAAGAGTACACCTACGATAAACCGTTAATATTAACAAATTTTCAATGAACGACATAAAAAAAGATCTCAAATCAATGAGTGAACAACTACGATTTTGAAAGTTAAATGCAATTGAATAACTTATTGTTACAAATAATTCTTGCATATCATTTTGAATTCCGACAACCATCAAGTTTCATGGTTGGATGGAATCTATCTTTTTGGATAGCGTGTAGGTAGCACGTGTCATCAAGAATGGGGAGACATATGGAATTATTGATTAAATTGAAGGAATATTTAATAGTGAATTGAAGGTTGGTTTTGTTGACTTACCTAATGTTGATTTGTACACTACGGAAAATCCCGAATTCTCCCACGTAGGCAGCATGAGGAAAAAAGCCTCGAGAGTGAAATCACGTAAAAATGAAATCACTACGCTTCCCAGCTGTGGCCGCGCTCTTTCGCCGCGAAAAAATGAAACCGCATTGGGCTCTCTGGGGAAGCCTGACCGCACATACTTTGTTAGGGTGGGAACTTTGTGGGAGAGGAAGATGAGGGTTGGGAGCGAGAAAGAGTGAAGAGGAGAGAAGAGAATGTTGAGCGGAACGAGGGGGTGATGTGGAAGAAAGGAATTGGGATCGAGCGGGTGAACTTTTGCAGGAGAGGGCGTGGTCAGTGGACCTCGAAGAACGGAGAAATGGCAGGTGGGTAGAGAGATACAAACAAGCGTGCGAACACCTCCCAATTTCTGATCAATCACTGATGAAACGATTGTTTTCCCCCCACTTTCCCCCCCTCTAACGCACTTCCAGACCGAAACCCAGGCACGCGGTACGTGAGTTTATCACGGCCACCTTTTGGTCGCTCGAGAATGAGCAAGAAAGAATTGAAGAAAGGTGAACTGGGCGAGAGCACAAGGCTCGGGAGAGGGAGGGTGAGAATGTTTTCCATCAACGCCTTTCCTTGCCATCCCTTCCCGCACATCTTTCCTTCTTCGCTCACCTCCATTCTCCCTCTGGCTAACTCGCTGATTCGCGGGCACACACCTATGGAGACTGTTGCGGAACTACCCCGCCCCCTACCCATTTCGCGACCAATTTTGTTCGTCGACATCTGGAAAATGGATATCAGCAAAATGCGATCTCGGCCCAATCCTCCCACTGTGAGAGTGGCGAAGCTTTTTCGATCGTGTTCCCATTTTGATCCATCATCACGGATCGGGAGTCATTAAAATTTTAAGGTGCCGCCAGACATCTGGAGGAGAGAATCGACTTCGTGATCGACGCTCCGGGGCAATTTAAAAAAAATATATATATATATATATATATATAGATATATATATATATATATATATATATATATATATATATATATATATATATATATATATATATATATATATATATATATATATATATATATATATATATATATATATATATATATATATATATATATATATATATATATATATATATATATATTCAGCTTCTCCATAGTTTCCGGTTCGTGATGTACCACGGTATTTCCTGGGTTCTATATACAACCTGTTCTATAAAAAATCTGTTGCGAGTTTGACTTCAAAGTTTGTCAATTATTTGGATGAATCTCTCCAAAACTCTAAAACACAAGTTGACAGGTCCTTTTAGGCACAGTTAATATTTTTGTTTCCATCTATGAAAATTGTATGCTAAAAGTGTGTGGTCGTAAATAAGTTACTGTAATCTAAACTTACCTATTAAATTTCACATTAGTCATTAGAATCATTGGTCAGAAAAATGGAAATTTGTATTTACTACTTAGCATGGAAGAACCTTTAGCGCGCCCAAGTTGCGCAAATATTACAAATAACCAAGAGTGCTGAATATTAAAGCTAAATAATTTTTAAGTAAAATATTAGGCGACTTATAGCAAGCTTGATATTCTTTTCTTTTTCATCAAGCATTTCAAGTAAACCATCAATTATTTAGTGCTTACTGAATTGGTACTGAGATGAGCAACGTCAATGCTTTCCGAAGGGCATAAAAATAAATTAGATATGGATACCCATAAGCCTTCCTCAAAGGTTTTTATGAAAAGTATTGGTAAAATGTTTAGCCTGATGTGTGCGTGAAGTTCCCAATTCATACCTTCCATGAAGTGTGCGTATGATCTTAAATCGTATTGACATTGATAAGAGGATAGTGCACACCATTACGACTAAATATTTGGCGATAGGAATGCTCTACGCTAAGGGTCGACTTGTGAAGACAACATTACCACTATTTGGCGATGGGAATTCTCTACGCTAAACTTGTCCCGAAGGTCTTGACGGACGACCAACAGGAAGATCTGCTTGTGAAGACCGACTACTTGACAAAAAACAGCATCCTGACGATTCCCCGACCCTCTGTCAGTCCCGACATGACCCCAGCAGACTATTTCCTATTCCTAAAAGTGAAATCCTCCCTCAAAGGACGCTACGATGGGACCCTAAGTGCGCAAAAAGAAGCTTGCACGCCTACCCTTAAGGACCTTCCGGAATCCGTCTACCAGGCTTCGAGTCTTGGAAAAGCCAGTTGCAAAGGTGTGTCGTCGATGGTCAAGGGATGTACTTTGAAGAGTTTTGAGGCATTGAAGCAATATCTAAAATAAATATATTTTTCCGATACTTCTAATACAAACTATGCATATCCTTTTATAAAATCGAGATCCTACACCCACGATTTAATAAAAAAATAAAGTGAAAAACTAAGTGTTAACTTTTCAATTAATTGTAGAATATGTTCTAACTCATAAAAGAAGATTCATATCATATTACATCTTATATTTACCGTTGACTTTCTCAAAGTCAATGAACTATAAATAATAATCATTAATTTACATATTCAGCACTAAGAGAATAACATTAACAAATAATATGCTATATTGTATCTTATAATCATAAAACATACTGACCTTCATCTTCAGAGTCACGCTGAACGAAATACACGTAGCCACAGCAATTTTATTCCAAACTTAAATGTATGCGTTTCATTCATAATAATATTCCCATAAATCAATTTTACGATATTAAAGCTGTCACTTTCTCTCTTAAAAATATTTAAATATTTATTTAATGGTTGCAAAAACTTCATGTAGCACTGATTTTCAAGTTCGAAACACTTCATAAAGTCTTTGCACGTCAAAGGAATCATATTCCTCAGTTTTCCAGTTATTCTACTTCAAAGTGTTTAAAAGGAATGGGAATTTTCCTCATCAGACACGGCGATCCTCCATGGAAAACACTCATTTTGATGTTTCGATTGCTATATACTCCGAACAAAAACAACATTCACAAGGGTCTTACGTCTACAATTCTGCGTGCTGGCGAAAAGAAATGAAAATTCTGAAGTTCAGTGTGTATAGATGGAGACATGATATTTGTGTGTGTGTATATATATGTGTGTGTGTGTGTATAGAGAGAGAGAGAGAGATAGTGCCATGTTTTTCAAGAATGGGATAAAAATTCGCGGCACGGGAGTTTAACTTCGATGGCCGGCTGGCAATCGGGACTGCGAGCCGCATCGAAAAAAGATTTTTTTCCTTTCGCGCGCGCAAAAAGGGAATAGAGCCTCTTCCACCCACCCCACCTCTCACAACAGCTCCCAACTTTGGATTCTTAAGCGCACTTGGCCGACGTAGGTACCACAGGGCCCTGAGGTCGGCCCGCAATCGAATCAAAATAAATGCGTGAATTCGACACTCCTTCGAACCACCTCGCACCGAAATTCTCCCTCAGCTCTCGCCCCCGCGTCCTGGGAAGGAAGACCAATCCTCCAGTTTCTTCCCCTACTCGGCGTTCCCGCTCCCTCCGATCCATCCCCCCCTCAACGCGTTCCCTCCTCTTTCCATACCCCCGTCCCTCCCATTCGCTCGCTCTCTCTCCCTTCGCCCTCCGCTGCGATTCTCCGAACCTCGTCACGTCCCCGTCGTATCCACGCTTACTGCGCCGACCCGAAACAATTTCCCTCATACGCCAGACACCCACACTCTCGCAAAAGCTCCTTCCTCCCCCGCTCGAACCTTTTTCCCACCCGGACCCCACCTCCCTATTCCGCTTCCATTCGTCCTCCCAAATCCTCTCTCTAACCCTCTCTCTCCCTCCCTCTTTGTCCTCCCACCTATTATTTTTTCCTTTCCTTTTTATGTTTCCAACCTATTCTACCGCCTTCGTTGCGTTTTTTATGAGGCCAGTTTTACGTCTTTTCGAGTTGAACAATTTAATTTGGGATAGGGCAGAGGGTACAGATGAGAATTTAGCACAAATTTTCGAGTTTCGTAAACAAAATGAGGCGATCTCCCAGGGATGAGAAAATAAGAGAAAAATTACTCTTCCCACCCCACCCCCTAACATACCCACATAACCAACCTTCCAATGATTACCGAGCGAAGCAGAGGACAGAGTTATTCGTGGAACGTTAAAAAAATTACGAAAAAATCGCGTCCGATTTTAGTAGATTCAGATCCCAGAGACACTTTCGAGCCTAAAATTCTATTCTCCATTCTAATTTTCATAGGATACCAAAATACTTAAAAATACCTGTGAAGTTTTTACCGTAAATTTAATGAATACCTATTTAACATTGCTGAAACTCAACTGCAAATCAGCTGAGGATTCATATGCTACTTAAAAGGAATCGAAACATATTCCTTGCCTTTAGTTTGAGGCCTTTTCGTCTTACTTAATCCCGCCATGAAAACCAGAACTTATATTTCCTCAATTCTAAATTTTAAAAAACCGTCCGAGTTTTATAAACTTAGGTCATAACATTAATTTATTCGATCTAAAACACGAATGAATATGAAATAGAGATATTGCGCATGAACTTAGAATTTAAACTGAAGAGTGCTTTATTATTAGTACTACTCAGGAAACTCTACGCATCTGGACCCAGATAAGAAAAATAAACTTTTATTTCCAAGTGATCGGGAACAAAACCAAATGATTCCACATCATAATTTATTAAATACTACACACTAAAATGCTCGGCATCAATATTTCTTGCACCTTTTGGATTTATATCAACATTCTCTTTCCTCCTCCACCAAACCTAGCACTTCCTGGCTCGTTTCTCTTCTGTAAATTTCACCTTTTCTACTTTTCTCGTATTCTTCTCCGTGTATCATTTTCAAAACTTCACTACTGTCTTGATTAAAATACGAATTCTCAATAAGTCATTCCTTTAAATGATAACGAATGTTGTAGAAAGCTTGGATTTACCAACACAAATGTAATGATTGCCTGCTGTAGCACATTTTTAAGCCTTCATGCGACTCAATTTTGAGTTAACTTCATCCATTAAACATTCTGAAACTAAAAGCAGGTATTCCAGGTTTTCTGAAAGAAAACCCGCAGGGGATTAGCCAGTTAAGTCAATTTTACCTTTTCCCTTATTTTTTTAAATGATTTTTTCCTGAGGATATGAGTCACAGAAAACAAAACGTAACGTATGCTAATTAACAAATTCTATGAAGCAACATATATCCCTAGAATCTGAAAGAAATACATATGCCCTAATTATATTTTGAATATATTTTATATGTTGCCAAAGTTATGATTAAAGATCTTTTTACTGCCTAAGTTTTAAAATTTTATGTTTAAGATAAGAACATATAAGCATATATGAGCATATTTCAGCACTCCAGCTAAAACTGTAAAAATCCATCATTTGCAAATTTCACGATAAAATTGAAACACATCAGGAAGTTGTTCATATATTTTTTAAATTGATGAAAAAGATTAACTACGATGTTTTGAAACAATGACTGGTAAGAAGATCGCCATAAAGTATTTAACTCTTGTAAAAACGCTCAAGTTTAACTAACGCTGTATACACGCGTCCACTTCCTTAAGATTCAGACTGTATCTCTCATTTTAAGATCCAATCTGACCTACTTCAATACGTTTGGAAAATGCGCACGTTGCACAGGGTATAATTATTTTTTCTCAATCTCGTCGGACAAGTGTGAGCATTTCTTTTCTCCACCAACATAAAACATGAATTTTAGAGAAGGTAAAAAGAAAAAAGAGAATTTTGTTCCCACAAGCTTTCTGAAGTTTCCACTTTTCAAGAAAGCTATTTGCTTTCTGACCCAATTTAATGTAAATTCACCGAAGCTACGACAGGCGAGGAGTATCTTTTTTTTATCCCCTTATGCCGCCACCTCCCGGCATTCACCCGCCTCACCGACGAAGTCACATCGCCTCTCCCCTCATTTGTATGCCCGGGCGGGAATCATCCTAACCCGTTCAATGAGTTCACGTGTTCAGTACACCTTTACTTACCCTTCTTTTCCCGCTGTCCTCCCCGCATGAGGCACGTCCCCACCCTCACGCTCCCCACCGCCACTTCTCCTCATCCTCCAACGCTGCCTCGCATATCCTCTACTTTCTCTTCCTCCTCTCTTATCCTCGTTCCCTGATACGCCACTGGCCTATTCCCGCAACACCGCAGGGGCATGGGAAGGTAGGTAACGGAGAGGGAGAGAAAGAGAGAGAGTCTACCATCCTATCGACCGGGGCCTCGCATTCAATCCTCGCCTGAAGGAGATGGATGAAGAAGAACAGATAAGAGGGAGAGAGAGCGATGGAAGGGAGTGATGAAAGAGAAGAATGCGATAGCAGGTAAGTGAAATGGAAATGTATTTGGAGAATGACAAGAGCCGAACATAGGTAGAAGACAAAAGCGAATTTAGTGTAAGTACATGAAATCTTCAATGCAACAATTTCAGTGTAAAAACCATTCACTGGCTAAAGCACTCGGCCGGACATAGAGGGATCCCGGTTCGAATCCCGGTCAAGGCGAATGATTTTTAGACTCTGAAATTGTTGCATTGAAATGCAAGTTAGCGGATGACTCCGTAAAAAGTTACTCTTGCGGCATCTCCCGCAGTTTCTAGATATTAAATCTTATTCAAAAGAATTTTTTGGAGATTTTTCTTAAGTTAATTTGGATTACTTTAATCTATTTGAGTGAAGAACGAATGTGAAGAATTAGCGTGATAGCGGAGAAATGCAACTGGGCAAAAATCGAAGACGGGAATAGGCATTTTCTAAATTAACGACGCATTAACAAGTAATTTGCGCTTTTGGCCATATAAGTGTTTCAAAAGCATGTGTGGACTGAATCAGAACTTCAGCGAGGATTTTACTATGAAATAAATTTATTTCTTGTGAGCCTGCAGCTCAAAATGTATAAATTTTGTTCAATATCTTTATTTGTCTAGTAAAGCATTTAATTTTGTTTTAATTCAAATGGAATACAATTTTATAGCAGTATCTTATGTATGCAATGTACTATCAGACTTTCGCGGGAGAAGTTGAAGAATTAGGGCATCAGAGACCGGCGGGTCAAAGTTTATTCACCGATGCACAAAATGAAAGGTAACGATGGCCCACACACCCGGGAGGACTCGAAGTGTACAATTAGCTACACCTGCTCACTTTCCAGCACACTGAGGTCAGGATTCGGTTACCATCAGGGCACTCCCTTACAATGCGTAGTCGATTTTGAGCTGTAGTCATGTAACTGGCACCTTCACGAACTCGATCCCCAGACGTGAGTGACGAGGAAAGAAAAAAAGGGTGAGAGATGGATGAAGGATTTGATTGAAGGATTGAGGAAGGATACGCATGAGGTAAGATTTTAAGAATCAAAAACTAAAATTGGAGAAAGGGAAAGTAAATACAAAGAGGTTGAGCAAAGGAAACACTGAGAGTAGAGAGGGAGGAAAGAGGAGATAGGCCAATAGATATAAAATCGGGGGAAGAGAGTTGTAGGCGAAGGAGACCTGCCATTACCAAATACACAAGGGGTGGGACAAAGGGGACAGCGGAGGGAACGAAGCGGGCAGGGATGGAAGAGCCGGAGAAGCATTAACTTAACGGTGCCCCGGCGAGGGTTTATCAACAGCTATCGCAAGGAAATGGAAACTGAAATAGGGAAACGTTCGCTTCAAGACGTTTCATTCCCCACCCCGCTCAAACCCCGCGATTTCCGTTCCTTTTAGAAAAATGCACGGTCTTCGCACGTACCTATTTCTTATTTCGATTTTCTGCGCCCTCGCCATCCAACGCTGTAAAGGCGAGAGTAGGCAAGCGCTCTGCGTATGTGCCGGTGCCATGGGAATTGGAGTCCTTTTTTTACTTTATGCTATCGACATTCCCGAATACAAATGAAATAACATTTAATGCGCGATAGGAGAAATGTACGCCTTGATAAAACTCAATATTCTCGTTAATTATTCCTCTCACGCATCCGCCTCATGCTATGCTCAGCATAATCCTGAGAATTTGTTAACATGCGATATTCTTTATACCTTATCGCTTAATTGGCAATAAAAAGGTACTAAGGCAAGAAAAAATAGATCCTTTTAGCCGTAGCGTGAAAATAAGAAGTCTTATTAGCCTTCATCGTGCTCTAGGTTATTAAAAGTAACAACACACCATTGATCTAAGTCCAGGCTTTTCAACGCGAAATGACTGTGGTAATAAAATATTATTTGAATAAGTTAAAAATATTAATGCATCTACAGTAATAATGAAGGTTTAGAAAGTTCAGAAACACCCAATGTACTTGTAATCTGACACTATACTCAGACTCGGTACAGAAAAGTTTAATAAATGACCAGAAAAGATTCTTGTCTCAGGTATGACTCTTGAATCAAAATTTACCATGTTAATTCCGGTTACAATTTCAATATACACGTAAAGTACATAGAGGCTTGAAATATTGATTTCAGAATTTATATAACCATACTTTCAAGGAACTGCGTACCAACAATTATGATCAAATGGCACACATGAATATATGATTATACATGGCTCAGACGCATCTTTTACATCGTTGCTTGATACATTCTATTTAGACATAGTCTGTAATACCGTCATAGTTTAGCCTGTAATACCGTACATCACCTATTACCTCTTAAGTTGTAATGAATGCAGAAAAAAGGTATTAGAAACTTATTTGAGCTGTCAAGATGTATCTCATGGAATAAGATAATAAACTGATAAAACTGAATATACTGCTTTATATGTACAGGAATATGTCCCGTACTTTAATATGTATATTATTTCAAGCGGAGATCGATACATCACAGTAATTGTGGTGAACTAGAACACAAAATGTGATTGATTTACATAATCCATTGGGGGAGATTTGGCACTTTTTTTAATTTCCTACTTTGAGAGCATGACATGGAAATTACCCCGCACCCTCATTAAAGCATTGCCATTATGCCCACTAAACAGTCTATGAAAGCATGAAAGAGGAACGCAAAGAAGCATTTGGAGTGTTTGGTGGAAAAATTTTGCCTTGGAAGTCGTGTGCAGGAAGTGGAGCAGAGGATGAGAGCGTGGCAGAGTTACGCCAGAGATATAGTAAAGAGGGAAAGAGAAAGGTCAAAAGGGTGAATTATAAGCCATATTTACGCCCGCACGTAACACGCACTTTTTTCTAAAAGCTTTATTTCCCCTTATTCCATGGCCATAAATAATGTGAACTCTCCATTATCAAAGAAACAGTATCCTTCAGCATTTTTCTGCGAAGGGTCCCGGAAAAGGGTAGCAATCATGGACCATAAAGTGCTATTTATGCATTTTTCTGGTGAATCCGAAGCGAATAATATTGCAATCTTTCTCGTCGAATATGAATCCAATAGCATTCCAGGCTATGGAGTCAACCGTGAAAGCCATTTGGCTTCCAGGCAAATTTTTATCCATCCCTAAACCGATTCCTCGCGCTAAAAATAATTTGTCCAGATTTTAGAGAAGTTTTAATTCGAATAAATACTCTCAGACCTCCCCGCTTTATTAGCCTGCGTTTAAATTTCATAATTTTATAACAACTCTGTAATAGTGGAAAACAAACGGGCCATTATGTAAGTATTGATCCCCTTTATCACACCACATTATTGACTGAATGGCTATTTTAGTTTAACGCCCCATTCAGTTCGGAATCAGCCTCATATTATCGAAAAATCTTCACCGGTAACTCCGTGAATGATAATTAAATTAAAATGATCTATGAATTCGTATTTAAATATTTATCCACAGCGACTGGAACTCAATAACTGAAGAAACATTAATGCCAGGCATTGATTCCTTTTCATTGTATATTTCATTCCTCTATTCTTACCGTAAATTCATTACATATTTATAATGTCATTAAATAATCTTGTGAAAACGCACCCAATAACAAAGAACTCTACATTCACGGCTAGTAATGACAATTTTTATTAAATTAAAAAACTTCGTATTGATCTTCTCATGATCGTATTAATCTACTCGTATTGATCTTAATTAATTTATGATAAATGATACATTTTTGAATTGACATAAATAATTAACACAAATAAAAATAAACACTTTATACAATATCAAATTGTATATAGTTCTAAATCAGTTAAATCGATTATCTAACTATCACAAACGCCAGAAAATTTTATTTTATTTTTCTTTATTAAAATTTGTGTGCTTAAAGAAATAATTTCTTTGATAGTCTGTCTAAGGTATAACAATTATACCTATAGATATTATTTATAGTTATTACTTGATTATAACAACACATAACCAGAGCAAATGCAAGAATGTTTACCAATTATACCAAAGCCAGACACACAATCGTGATGTTATCTTTCAAAAGAGACGAGATGAACCGATATAAACAAATGGAGACTCATTCATGAAGCAGTAAGAGAAGAGGGAACTGGGAGAGAAAGGGAAGAGACACAGAACAATGAGGTTGGCGTAGCAAATAGGGAAACGGAGAAGAAGACTTGATCCAACAAAAACCGTTGCCATTCTCCCACCTCCGGCCAACTTCCTCCTTTTATGCCTCACCTCCTCCTTAAGCAACTTGGCCCGACCTAATACAACGACTACCTTCGCCGCCACCACCGCTACTTCCCTCACACTACCCGCGGCGGTGGTGCCGGGCTAAAACCCAAGGGGAGGATTCAATATCGACCAAGGAGATTCCCCCCTTCCCAACCATCCCACACGGCCAACATTCACTCTTCCTTCCCCACTCGCCCCCCATCTCTTTCTCCCCTTCCTTCTCCCTCATCGTTACCCCCACGTTCGCCTCCCTCACGATTTACCTCCTATCCTATTTTCCCATTCTGTTCCAACTTCGCGCAAAACTCCCTCGCCCTCTCACCGCCCCCACTACCCCACCCACTCACGTACCCGCACCAAATTCCCCCCTCACCGGCACCCCTACGCTCCTTTGGTATCCCACCCTGATGCTCCAACCTCTCTCTCTGCTCTTCCCACCGTTGTGAAGGTTCTTGCGAGGCGAAGGCATACGCCTTTTTTGGATTCCTTCGCATCTTCCCCTCCAACAATGTCCCTACAGGAGTAAAAGCCTCTTTCCTCCCGTTAAGCCCCCCCACCATACACACCCACTCTTTCCCTCCCAGCTTTCTCAAACTTCTTCCTCCTCGCCCAGCCCTTCCCGTCCCCTCCGTGCCTAATGGACGCGCACACCCCTAGGGCAATTCTACCACCCCCGCAATTCCCTGGCCTCTCCCCCGCTCCCCTTCTATCTCTTTTCCCCCCGATGAATAACGGGGGTCCGAGGCCACGACGGGCCCCGCATACGGCGAGGTCCTGACGTTTGCGAAGCTGCTGCACACGGATCCGTACGGTTCTAGGTGAATGTCGGAATGGGAGTTGAAGAGAATGCATGGTCGCGTACCCAATCAGACGTTGTGTATCGGAAAGAGTGGAGTCGCCCGAGATGATGGGCAACAACCATCGCCCCGTAGATGAAATATAAGGAGTACCAGCGTAGGACTTGGGGAACCTATGCCAGTGAAACGGCTGCCCAATCACATGTGTGGGCCTGCGGTGCCGAGAGCTCAGATAGGCGGGAGGGCGCTCGTAATGGTCGTTCGCATGCATCTCCTTATGCCTCCCGGAAATTCCTTGGACCAGCGTTTCCCTTTTCATTTCCGTGGTGATCGTACTGTGTGTGACAAGAGTAGGTACTCCCTTCCTCCAGTGACTGCCTTGTTTCGGAAAAAATATCGTCTGGAGAAAACAAATAAATCGGCATTGCAATTGCATCGCCTTCTATCTCGTCATTCTCTTCAGAATTAAGCTCACCATGAAGACTTTAATTCAATGTAAATAGTAAATATGTCTGATACTTTGTACTGGATTTCTAGAAAGACAATAATCCTAATATCACATTCATCTGCTTGACTTTTTTTTATGGGTAATGAGCTCAACTAGATTTCTTTCATCGTTCAACGGCTGAGGTAATTTTGTTCCCTTACTTCAATCCAAGAAAACCAAAGCATTAATTGTGGAAATCAATCGAATAACCTTCGGTTCATTCTTGCTTTCTTCTTCACACAAAAATTTACTTGGAGATTCTAGAGTTCTCCCAGATTTGAAATTTTCCAAAATTCAACCCCAACCATCAGGCGCCATGATAATTGACTGAATAATTTATGGATGGATTTTCATTGAGTAATCTTCTGGTGAGAGAATGAGCAAACTACAATTGAATGCAAACACTGATATCTTATAGATTATATTTAGAGATTTTTGTCAAGGGTTTCAGAAAACAGGTAACAACCAAGTAGCACGTGGTAATTAAGACGCGAACACTCGCATTAAAGGCAGATAATGTTGCAGGGGGGTAGAGGAGATAATAAACGTAACTATGAAGATATTTTCAATTCAGTTCTGAAATTTTGAGCTCCTCAAGACCATCGAGGGTTCCTGCAACCCCGGATCTTACGAGATCCTCGATTTGAGTTGCGACGCGACATCAAAAACCGCCGTCCAGAGAATGGGTTTTCCTCCCTGTCCAACGTGTTTACTCAAGTTTCAGATTCCTCCTCGCAAGCTCTCATTCCCTTCGCCATCTCCACACCCAAGCTCTCGGTCTGGCGTTCTACTCCCCAAATGCCATGCTCCAAAGTCCGTTTCACCAAAGAGCGCATCGAATTTTGTGTGACAATTCTAGCGACCCTCAAGCTCGGCAAGAAGGATGTAAAATTTGGAGAGTTAAGAAATGTTTTTTTCACTATCACTCATGGATCTCAGAGCATTTCCCTCTACTATTTGAAGGCATATTATAATGGACGTGTTCAGATTTTTGGCCCTTGGATTACCTGATAATGAAAATCGGGCACAAAGAGATGTGGGGTATCCAAAGCTTTAACTTCTCTGTCACTACAACATAGAGAGCAGCCATGAAAATATGTACTCACATTCTATAACCATATCCAATTTAACAAGCCTTACCTTGTGCCTATTGTTCCCTTCATTTTGTACCATTGTTCCCTGCAAAATTAAGGTCGATTGTCCCTAATTAGTTCATATTTAACACACAAAATTGTTAATATATTCGTTACGCTTTACAAGGCATAAAATGAATACTTTCGTGCAAACTTCACAGCAAAATTAACTGGAATAAAATAAAGTAACAACTGCAGCACATAATTGCTAATTCCTTATATGTGAAATTCCGAGAAAATATTTTATTAAAAGATGACTTCAAAGCGTATTCGTTCATAAGTACCACTTTAAGTATTGGCATCTCTCAATTGTTACTTGTGTTCCTCTTTCTTTCTAATAATTGGGATAAGAGTAAGAAACAATGAGATAGAAGATTCAAATGGATGCTAATTTTCGCTTATAATTAATTCCTTAGCTATTCCTTCAAATTTGACATGACTCTTGTTTAAAGGTTGCCGAATATTTACAGGAATGCGTTAGATCTCTCAATTCATACTCACTAGCTTAGATTACTAAAGAGCTTCCAAGCATCTTTACTATCTTACTCAGCTCCTCATAATTTCTAAATCTCTTAATACCGTCTTAAATTCCCACTGCAACTCTACTTTTAGGTAATTTCCTACATCATTCCCAAAATTTTCTCTTAGCTTGATCGCTTTCTCTACTATCTTCTTTTATTGTTTTACCACCTTATTAGTTTATGTTTTCCTAGTTTTCCCTAGAACTGCATTTCAAGGACCTCGTCCAAAAAATGCACATACTACTTCCAGAAGACGTTTCCAAAAAATCAGTCTTTGCTTCCTATCAGTTTCTGCTTATCATTTCCATTTAAATTCACTAAAGTTTGTATTTATGTCGTCTTTATTTTACTCCTGTAATTTAATTCGTACTCTAATATCCTATTTCGTAGCCTAATTCGTCTCAAATAATAATGGGATAGGCTGCGTTTTATAAAACATTTGCTTTCCAAATTTAATACTGAAATTATCCTTCATGCATAAAATTATTATTATATTGTGTTAATTTTATGCTATATTCATTAACTTCATTTTTATTTCTACGTGCCAGTATTATAAAACAACTGAAAACATTTCTGAACTTATTCCTCTGCTCCCTTCACCACGCAATCTATTGTATTATTTTACGCATTCCATTCCATTGATTTCATTAATGAACTTCTTCTTTCCCATCCAAGCGTAAATGATATCGAATTTTCATGTCAACATCCTCAAAACAGCTTAGTCTTTTTGTATAGAGCGTCAATATTTCCTAGTCTCTTAAATTTTCCATTGCGCCTAATTTTTCCACTGCACTTAATTAAAGTTGCACTTAATTTATTTATTTATTCATCTTGGTCCGAAAACAGCACTTTTTGGCCTTTACATCGGAAAACAGTGACAACACAACAGTAACAACAATACAAACACCCCAGCCCTAGGTGGAAAAAATCCCACCCTGGCGGGAATCGAAACCGCGACCCTTGGCAGACGAGGACGTTACCCCGCCGCCACCGGGGCCGGCAAAAAAGTGGAGATGCCGGGGATTGAACCTGGGACCATTCACTTATATTTATTATTCACAATATATTCTTTTCCCTATTACTTTCTCGCCTTAGCTTATTATACTCTATTACAATTACTAGAAGAAAGTAATATGCGTCATAAAATAGTCATTGCATAATTTAACAAACCAGAAATCGTTTCAACACATCAGAGCTCCAAAGGGTATCTTTTCCAGGGAGCTGGTGTTTTCGCGTACCGCAATAGCAACCCTAGAGAAAAATCCCAAAAGTTGACCTTTTAGGAAGTGACAACGGTAAGAGATACGCTGTTTCCGCTGTGACTATGAAGAACAAAAAAGCGGGTAATTTTGTAGCCCGAGAAAATTCAATACAATGCCCTACAAGAGGCAAACTAGGTCGGATGCGGAGGGAGCCAGCCAATATCGGACGCGTAGTAAAATAGCCTAGTCGGCGAACGCGTTCTAACGGGCAGCATGCGAACATGGAAGGAGAGAAAACCTTTTGTAAAGTCTCACGACTCCTGATTCCAACATGCCGGTTAATGCTACCTCAGCGGGAGCTTCCCACGGAGAGGACGAGAGACCAGAGGGCAAGCAAGCTGAAATGCAGCACCTACAACCTGCGACTCCTCTGCGTGGGGCGTGAAGCCTTTGATTGGAGGAGATAATCAAAGCGAGTGGCTGGGTGGGCAAAGGAAGGAGCACGCGGCATTGATTGGAGGGCCTTTATTCGCTACCTCCCATGGCTAAGTGGATTTCCGTCGACTTGCATCAAACTGACTACCACGGGGAATCCACATCGCTTTCATTAATGCGATAATCCATGCGCCGTCGCTCATGAAGTCGTTTCTTCTATGAGTCCCAGTGCGTGCGACCGCCGCGGAAATAGGATTGTGGTACGTAACCGAAGATTTTTCAATGCAATCCCGGCCGCGGGGCAGCAAAATAAAAAGTTCCTCAATACAATTCCCCTCGCACTTTATTTGTGAGTGATGGAATGATTTGGTCATCGAACTAAAATGTGTCCTGCACGTGCTAACTCATTTGGTTAAATATTGTGATTTAATTAAGAGCCACCGCATTAAACCTCGATAGGAATAACTTGATTGAAATTCGTTAAAAATAATCAAATAAGCTAGCCTGTTTGGAAATTAGTGATGCTCTCTCCGATGCCTAGTGATTCATTTCAACTAAATTATACTCTAACCATTTAATTAATTTATCGGACAAAGCCGAAGGGCATGCCTTTGATGAATGTTTAACGAGTAAACTGAAATAGCGAAAATGCTCCGGTCGGAAGTTTGCACAAAAAGTCATAGTAGACAAACAAACTGAACCGATATTTTTTTACGTTTAAAAAAAAAGATCTCTTCCGTCAATTAATCAACAGTTATTCCCGCGACAGTTCCACTTCAAATAAAAAGTTAAGACCGCGGTACGGAATCGACACGTCCGCGTACCCAAGTCGTAATGGAATTGGACGCACTAATCACGTGCTCCTTCCTCCGTACATGAAAATGCCCTTCCCGCTACTCGGAAAATCTTCGCCTTCATTCGATACGGAGGGGAAGTGAGAGGAGTCGGAGCAGCGGGACGGAGGGAGGACGGACGACAGGTTCCATTTATCCTCAATCATCCAATCCCGAGGGCACATATATCCACACTGGGGATCCATCCACCGCTATCTGCTCCTCCTCCCTCTCGTACCCCGCGCCTCCTTTTCGCAATATGGCTTCGCCGCCCGCCTATATCTCCTCTCCCTGCCCATCTTCCAACCCCCCCTCGCTCCGTCCCCTCCACCCCGTCAATCGGAAACGGCACTGCAGCATCCACCAACCCGCCCTCACCCTGCCACTCCGCCCACTTACGACACCGCCGACTGCAATTTCTGCAAGGCCAGGTGTTCCTGCCACGCATATTATCCAACACTCGCCGACCAGCAGAACCCTTGTGTCTCGCGGTCTATCATCTCTCATTCCTTCATCTCTTCCTCTCCTCACCCCCGTTCCTCTACCCGTCCCCCCTCTTCTCCTCAGTGCCCTTCAACCCTTCACCTCTCCTCCATCTTTCAATTTCCTGGCTATGGCGCCCCCACACTCTCAAAATCCCTCCTCACCTTCTCCCTCTCGTACTCACGCTCATTCTCTCTCTCTCTTCCCCTCAACCCTGACGACGACGACCCGGCCTCTCGTAAACTCCAACGCAGTCAGTCAGTCCCATGCACTCGAAACCATCCACTCACATGCAAACTCCCTTCCCATCTTTCCCATCCCACCTCCGGCAAACAATCCCGCCTTCCCTGCCACTGCAAACGGACCCTGACTCTTGACCCAGCACGAGCGCACGCACAAACACCCAGCAACACGTCTGCACGAACTGACCCGCCCCCCTTCCCAACCCACGCCGCGGCTTGGGTCCCGTAGTCTTCCCGAGTCCGCAGTGCGCCCGCTGAGAGATCCCTCTGTCGACCGCATATTTCATCGGGGGCCCCGGCGTAATTTTTTTACGTTTCATTTCTTCTACCTAATCTCCTGGCGAAGGAAATTGCGTGTATTTTATTTTCGGGGAAATCAAATTATGGATTGTTTTGGGACTGAAGAAATTCCAAACGAGAAGGGCAGAAAAAAAACTCATGCGGCGAAGAGGGTGCGAGCAACGCGGAAGTTTTATGCCTGGGAATCGATTCAGTAAACCGTAATGCCCATTCGGAAGAGTTTTTTTTTATTTTCACCGCTCCCAGAGTTGACAGCGGCGTTTCTTTTTTTCATGGGCTCATAAACAGCACATAACGGTCTCCAGTATGGGAAGTGAGAACTTCATAACGACCAGCTTAATGTGCATACGCCAGAGCAGTTACGCATCAACGGCTAAAATGTCATTGTATGCATTCCCCCTTCACGCATAAATTGGCTAGAGACTTAACTTTTTTAGCACAGCAAATTTACTAATTTAAAAAAGTCCGTGTGATGACCTAAAGTTCTAAATAACATTCAGAAGAGAATTGAAACACTCCTATCATTTGGTACCTAAAAGTGCAAAAATGGAGACTGGTTAATGTGCAAACACGAAATCTTTTCCTTTGTTTGGCATGAATAAATTAAAAAAGAGAAACTCACCATACATAATTTACTTATCAGATATAAACTACAGAGTTTTTCTGATAGTTTCATTACCATAATTCAGTTTATCTGAATCTATCCAAACGACATAAAAACATTCTATTAATATTGTAAGTCCAACGTCAACATGATAATTCTTCCTGAGCTTCAACCACGTTGATATACTATGTAACTGCTCGCTGCCTAATAAGACTCTGACATCTTGGCGCTTCGAATTGTAAAATAAATGAAAACATTTGATGAAATAATACGAGTAGTATACACGTTTCCATTCTGATTTCAAACTCATATTTTAAATGTATAAATCATTACCGAGAGAACTAATTGCGATTTCACCTTCCCTTTCAAAGTTTTGTATAAATTCCCAAATATCTTTAAGAATGAGGAGATTCAAAATGAGTTTCTTATTTTCAACACGATCACACAGAAAGCGATGAAATAAGAGTATTATAAAAGTTTTAAAGTTTTAAATTGGGTATTACCTAAAATTATGTCACGGTTAAAATTTTGGGAAGCACCTAAAGAATAAAATAGGCTAATTTTTCATTCTTATATTATTTTCCTTTATTTAAAATTCAGTATTTGCTTACGTAACGGGAAATCTACATAAATACTTAGTATTACAAAATGCTAAAAAATATCCATATCTTGGCTAAATTGGTGAGTGCAAATTAAAATTAAAGAGGAAAAACATCCTTCGAAAAACTTATGAATTGCCTTACAAATTGGTTCTGGGATGATAAGCGATTCGTATATGTTGCCATCGTGATATAGTGAGCCATATGACCGACACACTTTTCAAACGCGTAATAGTACTCGTAAAATGTACCTAGCGATGAAAAAGTGAGCGAACATTTTACTTATTGCTAGGTAAAACTGACATCTAACGCACTTTTAGAGGACACAGCTCATAAATATATTACAGAATTATATAAAAAATAAAAAACTTGCAGATTCATGAAAAAATACAATGAAATAATATGAAGTTTTACACAAAGACGCCAAACTGGGTTTTGAAGCCTCAGTGCTGGCTTAAAACTACTTTAACCATGAGATTTTATAAAAAATATAAATGGGAAAAATCAAATTTTTGCATTAGGCTTGCAGACAATAAAACATCAAGAGAACTGGGGATGAACCGTCGAAGAAAATATTCTTACCGCACTCTCATCGAATGTAAATTTTACACGCTAATGCGCGTCTAACTTATATAACCTTTTCCCTACCTGTTTGAGGCATTAATATACCCTGCTGTATGACGTTGCGGATTGCTCTGCAGTATACTTATGAGAGTGGAACTAATTGGCACAAGCATAGCTAAAAACATAAATATTTTTGAGATACTATAATTAAAAATGCCAAATCTGATTTTTTAGGTAGATGGAAAATAATAACCAACTAAACCATAGATCAGTTGTTAACTGTAAGGTAGTTTAGCAAAGTAAATAAAAAGGATGCAAACTATTTTTTTATTTCTAAAAATTTACAGATTAGACATTATATTTTAATCATCATTTAAAAAAACAATTACGATCGTTCAGCAACAATGGACGTCTTTGGGACACTCACATTGTCCTTTAATTCATTCCCAAATTCAATTTCTCTTCATTTTTGTCCCACTTTATTTTGTTTAAAAAATCTATTTTTTCACTCCCTTTTTCCCCTTATTTCTAATACTCCCTTATTCTTGGAATGAATTAAGAGAGCCGACGAGTTATCACACCACTCAAGAAGTACTGAATCAAATGAATGGAAGAAATAAAGAGCTTAAATTAATAAAGGGATTAGATAAAGATATAATCTATCATGGACTCTGCTCAATACGAGTATATGCATGGAAGAGGAAATATGTGAAGCTCATGGAATGGGAATCAAAGGATTTAAGACAGAAGGAGCATAAATTAACATGTTCCGTTTTGCAGATGACATCGCAATTATAGGAGTGAATCGAGAAGATCTGCAGGCAACGCTGAACGTATTGACTCAGGTATTTCAAGGATATCGCATGAAAATCAATACGAAGGACACTGAAGTCCCAGAAGTTTGAGGACGTCCGAGGGTCCGCTGCGCTATGACCTGAAAAATTAACGAATTTAGAACTTTCACCCAATGAGGAAATTCCAAAATCAGGGGTTAAACGGGCAATAGTATCTTCAAATTTAACAAAAATGTGCAATGAATTACAGGAATATTTGTAAGACATGGATAACATAGAAAGTACTCAGCTAAATGTGAAAATACTACCATATCAAAGGAAAATACGGAAAGTCGATCGGGGTGCAAAAAATATATCCCTGTGAAGGGAAACAAGGAGGGTTTCTATCAACTAGTCCTTAAATAGGTTACTAATTACGACACATTTACAATTTTCATTTGCTCAAAATTTGATAACATTAAAAATGTACAGCAAGGACTACTCTTAAAATCAAGAGGGAATAATATCCATTAATACAAACTGATAATTTTTTCCAGATTGGAATTTACAGACTTGTAGCGTGAAAATTAAAAATTCCCGTGTTTTATTAAATCACCTCTTCCAAAACAGAGGCGCAAAGTTTGATTTGGAATGCTAAAAATAATGTAAAGAAGACTATCTTTTATTATTATTAATATGAAAATTCCTGAATTCCTTAATGATAAGAAAAGTGAATGAATATTTATACGTCAAAATATGAAATAAATCTCTTGCCTAGCAATAAGAAATATTCATTCTTTCATCATCGAAAATTAAATTTAACAGAATTAATTTTGCTCAGGGTTAAATATTTGAGTATTTCTCAATGTTAAAAATAAGGGAAAGCCCACCGTAGGCTAATATATTTGAATTTCTGGATAAATAAATACACTGCCTTCCAACACTAACTCAGATTAGTTTGAAATGAAGGGCTTTTCACAAGTCCCCACTACATGGGCAAAAATCTTCACTGTGAGTATAAAATACGAGTTGAAATTTACGCTCTCTTAGATCCTTTTTGAAACCTGAACGCACATACAAACTTGCCAAAATCTCTCGCGAGGATTTAATTACAGATGTCATCTCCATATTTCTCCTTGTGTGAAACTTGACGTGACCGAGTCGAAGGTGCCACGATCGTGGAAAGGTTGCCGAGGGAGGAGTGCTTACCAATCTCCGGTGTTTCCCTCGCTTCTCCGGAAGCCCCGGAGATCCCGGAATCGTCCTTCGGGTCTGTAGCAGACGTTGGACCGCCCTTCCATTCCCCCTTATACCCATAATCTCCACACACACGCATACACACCTCGCTCGCCTAACCCATCTCGTCTTTTGCCTCCACTCGACAAACTTCCATTCCTCTTTTTCCCCTCGCTGTCCTCTCCCATCCAATCCCATTCCACGCCCTTTTATCCTTCCCTGAAACACCCTTTAGCGGGACTTTATTCCCTCTCCCTTCCTCGCTCCTCCGTCATCGCTCGCAATCTCGCTCCCTCATTTCTTCCACCCTTATCCCTTCATCGTCTTCGTGGGGACCAAGGGGGTAGGGTCTAGAACCAGGTTTCCTCATGAACCAACGGCTGCGAAATTACAAAAAATCATAAATACGGCCGTCACTAATACTTGATTCGAGGGAGATATGTCAAGTTAGAAATATTTTAGCGCTAAAAGTAGAATGTTGAACCTGATGATGTTATGCTATAACGAAACCTGGGTTGTAAAAATTAAAAAGTTTATGTGGAAAAGTAAAGTGGTTTGATTATTAAAAGTCAGTATGAAGATTTTCCACCAAGTTACGCCAGAAACTGTTTTATTTCTAAAAGTAGAATATGGAAAAAAATTTAACAGCCTTTTGAAACGCATTTCGCAATAGAGAAAATGAATTTAAGCTAAACCAGGTGCTTAGAAATTTCCGTTATCCAGGACTCATACACATACATAACTTTATAACCAGACGCTAATTTCGATATATCTCAGTTTATGTCCACATTTTACGACAAGGAATCCAATAAATTACTTGCCCTTTCTATGCCAATCAAACTGAATAACATATGAACCTATATATTATAAATAGTATGAACATATATATTATAAGTTCTTAGCATGATGACTTCCTAATTTTAACTACCAAATCATTCCTGATGAACCCTCAAGAATATTTAAACTGATTCACAATATTAAGACTCCATTAAACATAAAAAATTAAAGGAAGAAAGCATTCTGTAGGGGTTTGAAAATAAACCTGATATTAATCATAACTTAAGTAACTGAGGTTTTTATCAGATTCAAATCCAATTACGTAAAGAGACTCGTAAAGTAAAAAATAACTGCTATTGATGTATATACACTGAAATCCATAAGTTCTTAGTAATAATACTTCTGTTAGTTTTAGCTATTTCAGCTACTAATTGTAGCATGCAATACTTTAATTTCTGAATGCTAATGGGTCATAGCTGCAATACGTTGCTGCTGATAAGAAAACTTCATTTAACTAATTCGTACAATAATCGACAAAAACCTCAAATATCATAGCTTAGTAATATATGTATACTAATTAACTAAACGGTGGTAGTACTCAAACATTTTAACAAATTATTTTAGCCATATACGTACATAAACATAACTACGTAGAAATACCAATTGGTTTAAATAGTTAACAAATGTTTACTGCTGCATATATTTTACGCTGAAAATCATAAAATATGGCTCCTTTAAAGCATTTATCTTGGTTTTTAACCTCCGATAAAAATTTCCAAATGCAAACTTATGGTAAATGACAGAAATTGGATATTAGTTAAAATTCTCTTTTGAAAATGTTTAACAATCTTACGATATTTTCCTGGGAGAGATTCATTATATAAGTAAAATTATATATTTTGCTCTTATTATCTGTGGCTCTTCATTGAATCTCGCGGCTATATGGTACCTAATGTTTTAAATTTCAAGATTATTATTATTATCATTTTAATGGAAAAAGAAAAAAATAATTAAATACGAAAAAACTTACTTTCTGGTAACAATTCCGCACGAATGAAAATTTCTCCACCACCATGCTTTCCCTCTCCCTCTTCTCCTCTGAAATTCTAAGCCCAACCTTCGGTAACATCTTCCAGCTCCACCCACCTTCTTCGTCCTACTAAATCTCCACCCTTCCTTTCTTCCCCACGACGCCCTTCTTTTTTAGGTCTCCACACCACATCCTCTTGCCCATTCCCTTCTCCAAAACCCACATTATCCTTCTCACTTCCCTCCCGTTGCCCCGGGGTAGGGAAACTAATGCCCAGATGCCGCGCGTTATTGTTTAAAGCGACGTGCGCCAAACCAACGCCGCCACGCCTCCTCATCCGCCCCACCCTCGCCACCGAAAGCCTAGGCCACCTCTCGCCCGCCACTCCCTCCTCATCCCTCCACACCCTTCCTCTCCCACTCCTCTACCACTACAAATGGTTCTCCAACCCCCTTCTTCCCGCCCCAACCGCCTAACACCCCTTCAACGCCGAACTTTGATTAATGCCCCGCCGTTCCCACCCCCCTCGCAGAGCCATTCATCAAGGACCTCTCTCGGCCATTCCACCTACACACACCCACACGCACACACACATACACACGCACGCCCTCCGTCCCCAGTCCAAAAACTCTCCCTCTCTCCACTTCCTCCCCCATGGACCCTTCTCCCCTCCCAAAACCCCGCCCCTACCTCCCGTGCGTTGCTCCCCAACCCAAATCCTCGCCGTCTCCGCCCGCCAAATGACACCTCCTCCCTCTATCTTCTCCTCTTCTCTTTCCACCTTTCTCCACCCTCCTTCCCTCTAAAATCCCCCATACCGTCCCATTCTCTTCGCTCCTCCTCACACACACCCACCACCACCACACCCGCAGACAATCTACTGGCCCCCGAGAGCTCACACGTCCCACGATCCGACTTACGAAGCCACGGCAGAGTTAACGGGTATTCGCCCAATGAATACAGAGCAAGATTTTGCACGAGTTGGCGAGGAATTCGGGAACCGAGTTAAAATAAAGAGATAGGGGTGTGTGAACATGGGGGGCGCAGCAATGGAGCCTCCGCGCGTATACAAGGCTGGATTTCCGGAGGAAAGGATTCTTTCATTTTCGTTAAGGAGTGAAAAGCTGGGATATACACCTTAATAAAAGATACTGCTCAGGACATATGTGCACTCCATTTCCAAAATCCCTAAAGCGCTACTCGGTCTATTAACAAACATGTATTTTCGTAACACATATCTTGAAAATAGGGAGTTTTTCAACATTAACTGGTTTAGCTATCGTAATTCTTGAGTGCATTGACCTACATTTTATTACATTCATCTAACTTTACCCTTAAATATTACCAACACTTTAAAATAATCAATATTTATTAATGAAATGAAATTGATGCCATATTCTCCGAAGCAAACTGAGAATTATTTCGTGCTGATGTTATGGAAATGCATCTCTGTCCTCTGTTCATGCATTCCTAAAATCCTGCAATTTCATTCCAATGCTTCGCATGGCCAAGATCACATCGAACGCGGATAAACCTAAATCGGCAAACCAAACAACGCTAGAGTTCTGCAAAAAGGAACTGAGGGGAAACAGAGCAAATCGCCATCAACAGATATTCCATCACCGAGATTCAAAACGCAAGAGGCGACAGCAGGCCCGGTGAAACGCAATTACCATATCAATTAATATGCCAAAGCACTCTAGCATCGGAGATGTCGACCGAACGGGGAAGGAAAATGGAATAAGCACATGTGCCGACCGATATAATAACGCGGAGATTTGCACAGGCGACGAGAGGAATAAATAAAATACCTGACGTAAAAATCGAACTTGGGGAGCGATTGAAAAGACATTTCCAGGGAAATTTGAGGCATGGGACTAAAGGGGAATGGAAAGAGGAATTAAAGAGAGTGGCGACCAGAAAGGATGGTGAACATGGAAGGGAATGGAAGAGAAGGGGAGTTGGTAAAGGGGAGGATGGAAGGAATGCAATATATAAAATGGGGGGAGGGAGGGGAGGGAATAGAGTGGGGGGAGACAGAGTGAGAAGAAAGATAAAAAATAGCGACCCCAAAGTAGAGAGAATGGAATCGACAGGAGTTGTGGGCGAAGGGAGGGATTACGATGGGTAGGAAGAAAAGGTTTCGAGAAATTAGGGTAGGAAGGGGAAATTGCAAAAGGGAATTTAGGGAAAATAAAAGGGAGATTTAGGGTAAATAAAGAGGCGGAGGAGGAGAAGGGGCGAATCTATTAGACATGCGGGAGTTTGAAGCAAACTCCACCTTCCGTCCCTCTGATGGGAACCAAAATGCTGGGAAGAGATAGAGAGGAGGGACATGGAGGGATAATGGAGGCAGGAGGGAAATAAAAGGAGAAGGATAGACAGAGGAGACCAAGAATAAAGGAGAGAGAGGGAAAATTGGAGGGTTGCGTCAACAGAATGGGGATGGGGGAGTGAGAATCATTACGAACAGATTGTAGAGGATGGAAGTGAACAGGGTGTGAAGGGAGGGAGCAGGGAGATACGGAAGATAAGATGACGAGAAAATGCATCGAAAGAATGAGGGCAAAGGGAGGAAGAGTTGATGAAGAGGAAAGAAAATTCTGAAAGTGGAAGGCCAAAATATTTTCAGAAGATGGGGCCTGTGCCAGGCAGAAATATATTGAAGGGGGCATATTAAAGAGTGTCCTCGCTCTTGCGCCGCGTCCAAAAAAAGAGAGAATAGACTATTTAAATCGGTTAGTACGGAAAAACTGAAATTCATTGCAATACTCTAGCATATCGGTAAGAGTTTCTTGTCTCAGTCGATTCTGGAACTTTATCGATCTGTTCACCTAAAGCGGTTCAATTTTAAAATGACAAGTAATTCATTAGCATGACCTTGAACATAAAATTTAGCCCAGTCATATAAAATTAGGAGTTAGAAAATAAAAAACCAAGATAGAAAATAAGAACTATTAATCAAAAGATATGTTGCCCACACTCATGAAATTGAAATATGAAAGCACGACATTATGAACAATTAAAATATCTTCTTCTTCTGGTCCCGTCGAAATACATTCCCGTCTCTATATTCATCGAAATGTTGAAAGAAAATCCCAGTGACTCACTAATGCCACTAATGCAACGTTGCCACTAGAAGGAATGTTGGCAGGCATGAATACGGTTACTAAATTTGTACAATTACTAAATTTTGTACAATTGTATCTTAGGCAATTCTACACTTTATCGCCGATTTTGAGCATATCCTATCGCATCACAAGATAGCACAAGCCCCATTACAAAGGCTGAACTCGATCACGCAACCTAGGTATTAGCAGGGGTGGGTAGTATCAACTGAACTACGTTGGCGTATATATTGAAATCTCTTACAGTTAAAATTGCGAAGCAACAATAAGATAAACTGCAATGAGAGGACATTTACAAATGGAACTAGCAAGGGAAAATTTCAGACAAAGTTAACGCAAGGGACGGAGGGAGTGATACATGAATTTAAAACGAGAATCGGGTCGGGTGGGTGGAATTGAGTAAGACAAGCGTATCCGTGGAAGTGAAAGGGAGTTGTGAAGAGAGCCAAATAGACGGATGAAGAATGCCGAGAGGAGAGAGCGAGGGGGTGATGGGAACAAGAGGAAAGGGTGAGGAATGCAAGGGATGAGAGAAAGATGAGGGAGGGAGGAAGTCGTGCAAAACGGATTGAGGGAGGGGAAGACCACTTCCTTGATTTGATTTCGTAATGGAATTAATATGTTTTCTTTCATGCCATCGAAGCGGTCGTTATTACCGATGGGCCTCGGACCAGTTTCGTCTCATTGATTTCGAGTGATTTCCTCCTCTCCCTTCCATTTGACGGGATTCCCATTAATGTGGCATGAAGAGTGCGCAATAAGGCAAGGATACGGAACAAAGGTTATTGTTTCACCGCAGAGCAACCGAAAAGTTTGCATCACAAGCGGATTAATGACTTAAGTTTTCTTCTTTTTCAACTTTTGTTTGGGACTGCGCAAAAGGTTCGGGTACATGCTGAGGAAGGAAAAGTCCAATGCTCCGGAATCCATAATTCTCTGATTTACGAAGACGACTGAAGATCTTTAGAATTGAATGCCAGAAGATAATACGATCTAATGAAAAATGGAGCTCTTTTAAGTACTTACTCTTCCCTCCTTCCATCATATTATGAGCAATTAAGTTTCTCGAAAATCAGTAGTGCTCCTTGCTTTAATGAAAATTTAAATTCGGGAATTGAATAAAATTTTAAAACTTTCAATTCCAATCCCAATTAACACTCGAATAAAATATATTATCAAAAGGTTGATGGCTATACTATGAACGGAGAAACTTTTCAAATTCCGAAATTCATTTACCTTGTTACTATAACCTTTGACGAGGAATAAATTCCAGAATAAACTAAACTTATTTCTTTTTTTGCCTCCGGGGAACCAGAATGTTTCCCTAAAATTACCAATAAAGAAGCATAAACGAAAAAACTGGATTCCTTAGAAAGAAATGTCTTCGGCTCCTCACGCATATCTCCGCAAAATCCTCTTATGCAAAAACGAAACTACAAAGACGAGAAGGAAATGCCGCACCCACCCGCCGCGTCAAAAATGGCCTGCAAGGTCTCGATCCTTGGGTGTCCTGGGGCGATGGGAAGGGACCAATGGAAATAAATTACGTAAATAGAAAAACCCAAAAAAAGGAAGACTCATCCTCACGCACTCGGTCCCCTATTTCAGCACCACCCAGTCCCCTTCTCCCCCACCGAAGACCTCTTACACTTGCATGGCTTGGTTTCAAGAAAATCCCTTCACGTTCTCTGGCCTCCGGAGCTCTTGGATTTTCCTTTCCGCTTTCCCCCGTTTCCCAGTTCCCGAAATAATCCCGCCCATCTCACCCTCTTCCTAGCCCAACTCCTTCGCTTTCACCCGTACTTTATTGCAGAGATAACGGACTTTTTCTAGTCGCCTTGAACTCCCAGAGTTTGCCACCATTTAATTCCCTGTAAACCGTAGTTTTGGGAAACCCGAACGATAAAATGAACTACACCGCTAGATCCACGTTTAAAAGGAACTTGTATGAGAACCACAAGCTATGTGGGAAGAAATACTCAGAAGTTAGTTGCTTAAATTTGTGAAGACTGTCTTCGACAAAAAAAAGTGTGCGAAAAGCAGCCATTAAATGTCAAATAGGATATGTCGTCAGGCTGAAACAAAGACGCTGCTTTCACGAATGCTGTGAGAAAGTCCAGCGTACTACCTACCATACATACTCGTATTATCTTTACGAATGCATTCAAAAACAAAATCAAATGGAAGAAGACTTTGACCTAAGACAATAGGTGCCAATCGGATATATATCAACAATTTTTTAAACTGCTATATCCATTTGGATTTTGTGGGGCCGAAAGGCGCTGTGAAAGAGGTTTCACAGATTCTTTGCTTGTATGTATTAACCCACTCTTCAGTGTCAAAACATGTAAAGCTAGTATAAAATGCTGTGTATGATGAGAATTTAGAAAACTTTTATCTCGTTCAGCAGGTTGGTAGGTCATGTCAGGGCAGGTTGTTTTCTAACAATACTTTTAAGCAGCGAATACGCATTTATAAGGGTTTAGATTTTATTCTAAAGAGTTATTGATATTATTTTACCTCGGCTTAGGTCCCTGAGAAGTGTAAGGTGCATAGCTCCAGAAATTCGCTATATATGTCAGATTTTAAATCACAGTGATGATCCAATGCATTTTAGTCATGACAGCTCACTGAGAAATCATAATTGGCAAGTAAAAAAATATTCGCCTCCATATCCTGAAGTTTCAAACTCCACAGTGAATTTCGTGGGAGTTAGTAGTCCGTAAAAATCTTCGGGTTGAAACTGCGGGTAGGGAATTTTAAAAACAATATCCATTACTAAATTTTTATAATGCGCATTATGTAAAACCCGCAATACGTTAGGTGCTTATAGCTTGTTTTTTTTCGTTCCGTTTCTTATGATCACTTGTCATAGTTTAGAACTCCAGCTATGGAAAAAATATGAGGCATAGCCCAAATAAGAATACCAGGACGAAAGGAGTTGCCCTAATGCATTACCATTACCGGTTGCCCAGTCAGTTTGAATATTTTTATGTCTTTGGAACAAAAGTAAATGCATTCATTTACAACTACGTCACATCATAGCACTTGACAATTCAAGCTCTCAACCAACGGTTCACTGAGCTATGATAATGTTTAAATCATAAATTACATAAATCACATTTCCACTTAGCACGTTAGTTTTGACCTACATCTTCCTACATGTACTAGTAAATTCCAACCTTTGCTAAATTTTCTGGCAAGGCTTTGTTCCATATCAAGCATGCAACATCAAAAATTGTTGCTAAATTAACAAATTAGCATCACTTGAGCTATTACTAAACATAAATATGTTTTTAAAATAATGGAAATTAATTTTAACATTAGTTCTTGGTGGTGATCACGCTCAATTCTTACCTTGTCCATTAAATTATAAAAATTCTCCACTGATTCTGGTATCGTAAACGTGACACGGAGACGCTCAACGATAAAGGCTTTCGCTTAACTTCAAACCATGGAAAATGAATGCGGAAAATTTATCCATATCTATTTGTATCTCCTTTCCAGAGAGTCTGAACTCTCCCTCCAGCCTCATTTGCCGCTACGTAGTACCCACATCCACTCTTCCCTGCGTTCCCAGTCCACATCGTACCTACTCGACTTCTAGTGCCAAACTGCTCTTGGAGATATTCGTGAGTTATTGAGCCTTTTGACGTCATCACGTGCGTTCCGGGGGCAACCTCCTCACCTCCGGAAACTCACCTCACTCACTCTTCCCTCCTTTGCTCTCCCATCATCATCCTACAAGTTTCATGAGCCCCGTCTCGCGTCGGGCGGAAAGCGACACAAGTATCTGGAGAGTTATCACTGTGAGTTACACTCGCGTGTCAATATTATAGAAATCACCGTAGGATATAACGTACGTAGAGTATGGTTCAAGTTATAAAACGGTTTTATCGATTCGTTCAACCAGAAATTTACGCCTCTAATTTCAGAGTCTAATTTTGAATAATAATTCCGGTCTATTTAGCCCAAAAAAAGGCCACATTCCTCGATAATTTTTAGGGCATTAGTTAATACTTTTAAAGAAGTCCTCTTTCATTTTAAAATCATTTTTTTCGATTAAATTTACCTCTGGTGCATTATGTTATCATTATATTCCCAGCAAGTCAAAATGTATGCTAATTCTACTTAGTTGTGCGACCATTGGCTAAAAAGTTGTACTATATAAAGGTATATAGATAGATGCACATTATTGAAGAAGTTCAATTAAAGACCCGTGCTTGTAAACTTGCACTCCTCATTAGAGTGAGTTTACCATGCAAATAAGGAATGTGATCCATTCCGCATTCATGTTATAAGTGGTTGCACATGCTTTCAACATGTAACTGGTTTTTATTCAATTGATATTCGGTTGAAAATTCACTGTGGGCTTCATTTTTTGCCTCAATGAGAATGTAAGTCCTCAATTCAAATAATATATACCTACCGAAGAGCACAAAACATCAATGTTTCAATGTTGCAATTGATATTTCATAACGCTCTCTCATTCTAATATTAGGTCGATATCCGATACGGGAATATAAAGTAGTCGTCCTTTAGGCAAGGATGTTTTCTTAGCTTTCATGATATACGGCACCGCAAATTGCCACTTCGGCACATATACTTGCAGACAGTCGTAACACAAAAAGAGGAAATCGTAAGATGAATCGGAGATGGAGCGTAATTTTCCCATTAAACTTCCGCCGTGAACCGAAGTTCGTTGGACGAGAACGACGGGAATCACGAAAGCAACGAAATGATGATGGCTCTAGGACGAACCGTTGATGTGTAAAGCTGGGTGGAGAATAAGGAGCTGGAAGGAGATCAGTGAGTACATAAGATCGTATGTGGAATGGATTCCGTGCGCGCCATGATTTTCTGGAGTGTTTTGGAAGCAGTAGTCAGACGTTCGTTATCTCCGCACGGGGGAGACTTTACCGAGATGGACTCAAGTAGACGCCGACGGCGGCAGTCGATATTAGAGTGCCCGTAAAGATGCGAATTAGGAAGTACTTTCTTGTCCACTGGCGTGCATTCTTCTTAATCCTAAATTGCACAATGTAAGAGAAATGGCATTCGATCAACCTCGACGTATTTCGAAATGCGAAATGATTCGATTTGAGACAGAAGCAGTCAACGCATTACTATTAGACGATTCAGAGTTTTTCATGTATCATTAAAACGTTTAGGGGCTGTAGGACGACCCTGAAGTGAAACATAAACTCCATAACAAGCAGCCATAAGGTGCCGGGAGGAACCGAATCAAGACCACGCAGGCTAATAAATTCTTATAACATTCGTAAAAGACATTTTTGCGAAAGAGATACAAATTATATTCACAGTAAAAACAATACTTCAGATTCCTTGAGAAAACCGGGAGCTCTTATCTGTTAAATATGTGTCAATTTTAATTATTTGAACAACTTTTACTTAGTTTTATGAGGCTTTAAAGTGTCTTACCTAGTGTCATAAAACTAATTTTCAGATAATATCGAGGAAGTACTAGGTATGGTGGGCGAGGAGAGGGTTTTGTAAGGAGAAATCCTAAGAAGACAGGAAAAATGAATGAAGGGCGTATTGATCGGCAGTGGGATGCTGGAAACTGTAATACACTGCAATAGTAATAACATATAGCACTGGTAAGGTCCCTCTAAAATCAATTTTGTGACATGGGAAAGCTTCCCACTTGTAATTCCGCTTCCTTTCTTATCTCTTAGAAACTGATTGAAGTCACTCTTTACTGTAAATATTATATGGGGGTCAGTTTTTATGATAGGGAAATTAATAACCTAAATATAAAAAAATGAAGAGTATAAAATTCAGTTTAGAAAAAGTTCGGTTTTAAAAAGAAGTTTAGGCCTGGGATTTGAAATATTTACGCAAAAAAAGACAGATCTCTTGTCACCATTGAGAAGCGTGCACAAATTGATACCTTCATTTCTTTTCAGGTGCATTCCGCCGCATTAACGCAATGGTGGTAAAGGCATAATCATAATGGCGTGGGTAGCGAGGAAAGACTGTAAAAATATTGGGTCAAAGTTCTCGTCCACCGCGGATGGATTAAACGAATTGTTCCGAGGCGAACAAGAAGAGAATTATTCACACGGCAGGTGGGGCAGCTGAAAATGCATTGAGAAAACGGTGGCCCCATAATCGGCCGGGATCGTAAAAACCGAGAATGCGGGTCAAGCGCATAAGCTCCTTATTCTTCGCCCAGCATGGAATTCTTGGGAACGTCATTTTCACCGCAAGACGGAATCGCGGATGAAATAAGGCGAGAGAGAGAGGGATGGGGAAAGAAAATGGGGAGGCAGGTGGTTAAGCAGTATTGAAGGAAAAGACCTTGACGCGTGGGAACCAGGAGTTTTTAACGGTTGGATCGGGTGAGGTCTAGGACGCGAATGGAGAAGCGGTTTTTTCTTCTCTTGTTTAAACGCCATTCCGGAAGGCAGGTAGAAATTATTTCGACGAAAGTTTATGGAACATTCCACTGTTTTTGTTCCATTTTTCTTTTGTTTTGCCTCATCCTCCCTTTTTCTCTCGTGAGAGGATTGGTTAGAGGATGCAGGGAGAATGGGTGAGGGGTGGACGGGGAATGTTTGCACATGAAGGCTCCTGGGAGGGAGACTCCGAAGGCACAAGAGCAGGGGAATAACCGGAGATATTAATTGGCTCTAGAGAGAAATTTACGGGAGAACACGAGGTTCTGTTTCCATAGTTTGCTTTGTTCAGTGCCCTAATTCTCCTGCGGTGGTTTCCCGAATAATAGCATTTTTTGCGTGTGCTTTCAGTCGTTCTTTCACCGGGAAAATATCAACTCATTGTACAGCATCATTGAATTATATAAGTATTTTGACACTTGGTCAATTGAATGGGCTCAAAAACAGCCTTCCTAATCCACGAGAAAATCTTTTTTCGGTTCACGAAATTATTTTTCAAAAAAATATACAGCTGTCATTCGGTAGGAAGAAATAATTTGAAAAGAAATTGCTAAAAGTCAAACATTTAAATTGAATTTAACATGGGGGGGATCTCATTGGGATAGGCCACAAAAAGAACAGGTTTTTGTCAAATTTGAGCGATAGTTTATGTGAAAAGAAAGAACTTATGGCTCTCATGATTTCCGATAAATTTATTCCGTTGACATATGTTCTCTAATGTTAATTTAAATCAGCTTTTTACATCTATCGCGACGTAAGTCTCTAAAATCTTAATAAATACTAATGAGATTTTGTCAAATAAAAGTCACTGTTTAAAATTCAATGACAAGTATATGATATAATATTATTTATACCCCTCAATAGTAACATTACTGGGGCCTTTTTCGTACAAACAAGTCTCAGCGAATTGGCGATTCACTTACAGATAAATATCTGCGTAACCATAGAGCCTAAATAGTTTATTTTTCGTGAAAGGAAGCTGCTCGATTTCTTTTATGGATCGTGGCAATCCACTTCATCTTCTTTACCATTGGAATACTCTTGCCTCATTGCCGTGGTTTTAAACTCTCCAAGTTCGTGACCGTTAAAACCTTCCATCGATCACGCCTAAGCTCTAGTTTTTTTTCAAAATCCTTTCTTAACTGCTAAGATTGGGTAGATGCTTATCGGATGATATAGTGCTTAATACGAAGTCGACGTTTCAAGCTTTCATGTTTAATAACCACAAATTACAGAGAATTTTTTCGTCGTCGTCATCAGATAAATGCTGAGGAAGAGGACTTGAAAAAATGTACGAATCTACGCCTTCACGTTGCTCGACTTCCTCTCGCCGCTTTTTACTACGCCATTAGAAATCGTTTAGAAGTCACTGGCTTGGTGAAATTTAGGTTAAACAGCATTCAGTCCTATTTTAAACCCACTATAATTATCGGTGAGGACATTTTTTTCACAAAATACGGTGTAGTTTGGACCGTAAAGTTAACAAGAAAACGAGGATATATACTTGAGGCACATGCTACGCCATATTTTCACTACTGCTTTGTAATCAGAAACGGAATCAAACCTTTTTCGCCATTTAATTTATTTTTATAGTCCGAAAAAATAAGTAGGTACTCGTTCAGCTCACCGCGATTTTTAGAGAGTAAAATAACCTTACCAATCAGCTTTATCCCCTTATAGTGAGAAACTAGGAGTACGACTGGAACTTACCTACAAAAAGAGAGAAATTAATAATTAGCATAACCTTGTTTTATAATTAAAAAGTGCGTAAATACACAATGATCTTAAATCACCTATTCACACACGTTAGTTAACGCATTTTTTGAACGGTTAAAACATTAGTTGAATCAAATACATAATAACGTCTTTTCGCCAAATTGCATAATTATGAACACATAAGATGTGAAAAAATACTAAAAACAATGATTCTAAACAGTTATCAGTAAGGAGCCATGAAAAAATCGTTAACATAAATAATAAATCACACAAAGAAGTACCACATGCAGTTATTTCCACCAAATTACCCGTATACAGAAAACCATCAAGCCGAAATGCCTGCTGACGTTTTTAATTGTGGACAATTCTGAATATTTCCATTTATTTCATATGCTGAAACGAACTTGTGGAATTATCAGTGCAATTCAAATATAATTAAAATGGACTCGTTGAAATAAAGGAAACATATAGGGCTATTAAATACATCCAAAACGCCGCATTCATGTAATAATGTCAATTCCTGTACGCAAATCTGACATTATAACATATGAATTATTCGAAACAGTATCAAACCCACCATATCAAAGGATCCTCAACGGCACTCAAAACTTCGTGATAAATTCTGGGAGACATAACGTAAAAATCTGTAAAATATTTTACTTCCCAGGTCGTGAAGACATCACGTGCCTGATAAGGTCCACCAATCAGGAACGTGATCCTACTTTGCCCCGTGAGGTCGAACCTCCGTCGGAATCTCTTTTGAAGGAGAAGATGAGGTCGTGAATTACTCAACAACGATAAAAAGAAAGTAATCATCTTTCCCTGGAGACGGATGAAGGGCGAATGACCTCTGATTTCAAACCGGCAGTCTACAGTTCAAATCGCACGAGGACCAACGAAGAATTGGGGTGCATTTGTGAGATGTCACGAACTTTCGCCAATCTTCCAAAAGCAAGCTACAAGTCGATGACAGCATGAGTTCCAATTGTTTCGAAGAATTTTGCAGCAATTTTGCCTCTCCAAGGAAATCGTTATCTTAACTTGCAACGGATTGTTATCAAACACATAATTTGATTGCATGACTTTTAGTCTTTTCCTGATTGGGCATAAATTGATAGTTTACTTTGATTAATGAAACTGACAAAGAATAATTAGTATCAATCCATATATCAATGGTGGTTATTTATTTAAAACTATCTAAATATATCTGCTAAATTCCACATAAGGGCCATTTATGCATCATTAGAAATCATACTGTGAATTACGAATATAGTTTTTCATTTATAATATACATCACAGTGTGTGGAAAATATTTTTTTAATCTATACAGGGACATTTATGCAGAAAAGATTCAAAAGAAACACGTAAGAGTTTCAGCAGACTTTAAAAAGTGACTCAATTACGATCTCCACGGGAAGAGTTTCTCGTGTAATAAAAGCATGACATCAACCCAGTCAGTTTCATTATATTTTTCATAAAGTATGAAACTTGTAGTTATTAATTTGGGCTATTCCCCAGTTTTATGACGGCTTTAAATAAATTGGATATATCACTGACTGTGTAGCATATACAGCAATTCTAGGAGTTATTTTTGACCTACAGATTTGGCGCGTTTTTGGAGACATAAATGAATTCTTTGGACAAAAATGTATGCATATATAATTACTTATAAAAACCATAAACATGCATCAAAATATAGTGATCAACCCGAAGGTTGGTTTAGTAGGTGACGGCAGAGCTCACCCAGTACTAAGCGTCGGCTGCGTGTGAATATTCACAGATCAGGCTAGGGGGGCCAGTTTCTTTCCCTGTGCCGGTTATGGTTTCCCAGGAAGATCTGATACCCGAAAAATTACATAGCTTGGGGAGGAGCTGCAGGTGCCCAGAGTGGAATTGCCCGGGAATCGAAACCGGGTCCCTCCGGTCAGTAGTCCAACGCTCTACCCCCTGGACTACCGCGACCCATAATAATTTGATACATTATACTAAATACATTTACAGAAACTCCAACAGAAGTCATTGCGTATGTTATTGACTGGATCCATTACAAAGCAGTACATTTCACTTAATTAAAATCATGCATTGAAAACAATCATGGACTCATTCTCGGCTTTGAAATACTTTTCCATGTTTTAGACATTTTAACTCCACATCTGTAAAGGAACTGAAAGGACATTGTAATCATGCTAAAAAGTATTTGCACATTGTTGAAAAGGAAACAATTATTCTGCATTAATACTGTTGTAAATATTATTTTAAATGTAAGTCTGTGGATAAAAAGAAAAAATCCTTGGTGGGAATAAAACAGGCACGATAAGAAGGCAGATAAAGCAGGAAATATTCACGTGGGCTGGGACTGAAGATGAGGACTAGTAAACGGAATTGGTATCGTTTTCCTTGTGGTTAAGATTGAATTCGGCATTCGTCATTTATTTCGTACGATTTGCGAAACGAGATGTCAAGATACAAGCAGATGCCGGACAAATTCCTCATCCTCCCCTCCTCTCATCTCAAACCGAATTCCGTCTTTCCCTCTTCCAATCTTTCTCCTCTCTTTCCTATCACCACCCGCCCCAACCACCAATATATTTTTTCATTAGGACAGCCCTGAAGAAAAACGACTCGGTTTTATCTTGTTACGGTCACTGACTTCCATTTTCGATTGATATTAAAAAGTTAGGCAGGCATTTGTCTTCTAAATTAAATATAAAATTGAATAAGGTTCAGACAATTCTTTCCCAAATAATAGTCTCCAAAAGTCTGCTAAGATAACCATGATGACACAACTCAAACAACTTTAATGCGCTCGACAGTGCTCCCTATCACTATGCAAATGCGACTAATATAAGAGTAATGGACAAATATATAGTATTTTCCATCTAGAAAATTAATTACAACTGGTAATGTCAGGGCCGCGTTTATTTTAACTTTAAGGGTAAATATATTAGTTTTAAAGAAATCTTCCACCAAACAATAAAGTAAAGTATCCTAATAGCTGAAAAAAGCTGCTTTTCTAACAATGAAGGGATTGATTATCCGATAAGCAATGGCAATTCCATATTAAGGGCATATTAATTTGACTTTTGCCGTCGAGTGCGTCAAATCAGCACTCACAGGGAGAAACCCTAACCCTGCATTTTCTCCAAAACTACTCACAAACGCACTTATTTAAATGAAAATAAAACCGCAGCGAAGGATGAACTTGCAAATATGAGCTTCCGGAGATGCCGAAGACAAAATCCATGAAATCCATCCACGGAAATACAATTTTCGCTGGTCTTCCAAGATTTCCCCGATAATCTAGATCAGGATATTAGGAATTTGATCAGCTGAAATTTTTTTTAATCCAGGGGCTCGCTCATCCATTTAAAAACTCTCGTCTTTGCCCATTTATTCACCTCCACCCTCACTGCAAGCCTCCACCTAAGGCCAAACTCCAACCCCCTCTCCGACCTGCCTCCCACTTCAATAAACTCTCCGAATATCCTTTTGAACGTCTTTTAAAAGGACGTTGTGTGGTTTATTTTCGATTCTTTTACCTCTCCAGAGATAGCGGGAGCATGGGAGAGGGGAGAGCAGGCGAGACGGCACGTCAGTCACTCCCAAAGCAAGCCGTAGCCGACAAGGGGAGGAGTCGCCGTGGGAGCTAAGGTTTGAGGGGAAACCAAGGGTTGCGGGGGCATGGGAGGAGGAGCAGGAAGAAAAATGGGAGGGAGATACGAGGGACGGAAAGAGATTGAGTTATCAAGGGGTGAAAGGGGAGAAGACGATAAATACTGGCAAGAGATAAAACGGAGGCCGAGGGTGGAGGAAGTTGAGGCGGAGGAGTTGGGTGTATAATAACAAGAAGGGGATGAATAGGGAAAAGTGGAGATGGGGATATAAGATCCAGCGGGTAAAAGGAAAGTAGGGAGGAAGACGGGGGGAGTGAGAGCGAATGAATCAGTTTCATCCTCCGTCGAACGAACGCTGGAGCGATTGAAGGGTGGGAATATTGGTTTCAAACATTGATGGCAAATAAGAACGTAAACCAATTTGCAAATAGTATTTCAGAATAGGATTACACATTAACTTTTCTGAACAATATTTCTTGCTTGAAATGAGTGTTATGAGTTAAAGTTAAATTTTCCTTATTTTTACTTCCAACAGGCTCCCAATTTCCCGCCCTCACCCTTCCTGAGCTTGTGAGGACTTCTGAAAACATTCTCGGTGAATAATGCTGGGAAACTTTTTCCTCTAACTGCTTGACTTCCTATTAATGCCAAATCGTTTCTCATTTTTATTTTAATTGGCTTTAGTTATGGTGTTTACAAAACATTTTCTCCTCACTTCACATTCTTTTCACGCACACAGATACTGAATTCCGATCACAGCTAAATCTAATTAAAATACTCTTAAAGAGGAAAAAAATAAGTAGATATTAACTTAGCGTTTCCCTTAGCAACAGTTAATTAAATTAAAGTTCCAGTCAAACAAACGTCAATATAGAGATTGAGGTTCCAATGAAAAGTAGTACCTATTACATCATATATTCATTTCGATTAACTCAATTATAAATCAGACATCATGCTTATAGAGTTAAGATGAATTAGATACGCCATAAAAATATGATCCTGCTTGTTTTTGACAACATTAGGAAAGGCCTTTCTCCACACAAATTTTATCGTATTTACTTCACTTTCATTCATGAAAAACAGACTATGAAATATGATTTATTAGTGATGTCTTCTATTCTTCCTGATAAATGCATGGGAAAGTCAAGTAGGTATGAATTAATTGAATCAATATGGCCAAGAATTGCAAGGAAAAGTAATCAGGAGAATGATGAAATTAATTTTAACTACGTGAAAGGCGGAAGATAATTAGGTTTTACGCTGATCGCGTGGATGAATCATTTAATTTGGCAATCAAGGCACTCTTTTGGACTCCAAAAACAAGTGCGACGTGTGGACCAAATTAAATCACGCAACTCACACGAAGACTTGAATGCCAATCTCCCTCACCCCGTAACAGTTTTGCCTTTGTTTTCCTTGATTTCATCTTTCCGTTCAATTACGTCCTGATTACTCCCGTTGCCGTAATTATAATGGGAATTAAAAAGTGAATCAGCAAAAATGAAACTATTAGGTAAATTAATTTTTCACCAGCGACAGCGATCCGGAAAGATGTGAAGCCGCCACAACGGACCTTAATGCTCTCTAATGATCCTCCTAGATGAGGCAAAACACAATTTATCACAATTAGCCCTTTTCTTCGCAGGGGGAGGCAGAAAAAGGGACAGGGGGGGATGAAGATAAGCATCTTCTTCCCGATCGGGCGTTTGCGCAGCATGAATTAGCATTTAAAAAACTACACACCCACACCTTCCGCAATGCATCGATCGATTGGTTAGGTGTGCCCAAATAGAGGAGCTGGGGGAGCCAGACAGGGAGAGACATCTTTGGCTTTAAATTCTCCAAACGCCCGCTCTCTCCCAATCTACCTCTACCCTCCCCCTTTCTCTCCACGACCAACTCCTTCCCTCCGCCATACAGCGCGGGGGAGAGTGCGCAGGGGAGGGAGTTCCCAATGATATCTCTTACCACATCTGCTTAGACTCCTACCCTCAGGTTCACATTCGTCTTTGATTCTCCCCCTCCTCTCCCCCATCTTTCTTATTCATAGCCTCGATTTTTCCATTCCCTTCCCAGACGGAGGGAAAAACATTCTCGCCCTTCAGGGCCCTACAGCGCCTCACATGATCCCCCCCAGATCAAGCGACCCAACCCTCTCTACCTCTCTCTCTCTCCCTCTGCGACACCTCACCAATCCCCTCGACGTCCCGCTCTACCCCCAGAACTCCTCGTAGCCGACCGACACTCCCCCCTCCATTTATTCATGTACCAACCCTTTTAAACCGACCCCGTACCAACAATACGCCCTGCTACGCCTTCCCCTACCGCCGCCTCAAATACTGCCAATGAACTAATCACCCCTTCCTTCGGCCAGAACCTATCTCAGACATCTTCCTTTTGTTCCATGGCCTTCGACTATCTTCGCCACGGGATCTTCCCCGGTCCTTAAAGCTCCTGCTTTCAACTCTATTCTTCACCCTCTTCCCCCCCCCCACCCTTTCGCCCCATTCGACTGCCACTTCTTCCCTCCCCCATTCTCTTCCCCTTTCCTTTTTATCCCGACCTTATACACCTCCACCTTCCGCCACGAGACCGCCCGAAGGGTTGGCGGGAGATGAGGAAACGGCGAGGGCTGGCGAGAGTGGCGGGGTGCATGTATGTATGTGGATGAAGCAGAAGAGATAGCGGCAGGGAAAAAAGGTAAAGGGCGGGGCGGAGGGGGATAGAGAGGGATAGGAAGAGTTTGGTGGGTGGGAGGAGGGAGACGTAAAGGGTTTCACAACAAGTCGTGCCGTGCCCCGCAACAATGGCGCCTAATCATGCCGCTTGTTTCTCATTAAAGCTGGGAGGTCGGGGGAGGGGGGAGATTGGGAGGAGTGGGTGAGACTCCATCGACCTGGTCATAAACACGACCGTTCGCGGAGTACGAGCCAGGAGGATGTCTCTTCAGAGTCACGAGGCAGTTTGGAGGGAGTGGGGCTCGGGCGGACAGGCGGTGGGAGGGCAGATGGAGGAGAGCCTGGCCGGGATAGGAATTTATATATGTACTGGAAATGGATAGTCATTTCACCGGAGGACTCTTGTTAGCCACAGTGGCCCCCTTCCCTCGACAGCCATGAAGTGGAAAGAGTTGAGCGAGCGGAGCGTATGTACGTGAATGTGTGTGCTATATTGTCACATCCGGGGGAAATTCAACGACTGTTGTTTCGCGAACATTTTCCGGGAATAAATGTTGATTGTAGCGTCCGGAGACGTAACTGTAATATTACCCATAATTTCGAAGAGGAAAATTTCATTCTGGATTAAACCATATGATAAAAACCGTCATTACTTTAAATTAGCAGTTGAAATATGCATTGCAGTGGGCATAGAATATCGTCCGAGAACATGTTAGTGATATTGCCGAGATCATCAAGTGAGCTACCGTAAACATCAACGAAGTAGTTAGTTTATCCGGATATAATCCAAGATTCGAAGCTCTAAAGACCAAAGAACTGGTCTTTATCAAGTGCAGCTAAATTGATAACTAAATATTAAATAGACACTCATGGGTACTTCTCACTTTGCCATATAAAGCTAAAGCTAATGGATGTTTATAACTATCATGCGTCATGAAATAGAGGTAAATAGATGAAGCTGACTCATTTTTCATCGAAAAGTAGGGGCGATGCCGTTCCATAAAAAAATGTTACATTCGCGAACCAAGTCTGTAAGCACCTAATGAATGTATTTTACGTTGAAACTTCGGCTGTGAACATTTAAAATTGAAATTATACGAATAGTAACCAAAGATTTTGTGCCTCAAATCATTGCGCTATGAGCGTGTCAACTAAATAAAGTTCATGTTCAACAATATTACACAGATTACTGGTGTGAGTATTACACTGTTATGGAACAACAATGGTATCTTCGTATGACACGTGCCAAGCCTGAAGTGTTTTCATCTGAAGAGATGCAATCCCTAGAGGCTTTCCAGCCTTTCCCACTTGCGATGGACAAACCAAAATTCACCGAAAAGGGAGCAACAAACCGGAAACTTCAAAGTAGAAATTCGGCAATATCCGCCAAGTCCCCACGAGCAACCTCCCGCCGCCTTTGGGGAAGATAAACAGCAGAGGGTGAGGGAAAAGCAGGGGAGGAAGAAGGGTCGTTAGAATTCGCATAACGGGTCAACTGTGACATGGATAGCGCGCCACTTTCGAACCGAGTCAGGGTGGGCGCATAAAAGCGTTCCCCTTTTTTCCGCCGGGCTCTTCTCCCGCTTATATCGTCTCATCAGCGAAAATGGTTATCTCTCCCCCTGCTTCCCTTTATTGCTCACTCTACCTCACTTTCCCAGGCGGGTGGAATTAAGAGATGTCCCCCTCCCCCATTTCGAGAGGTTTGGGGCAGGAAACGGGAGTTGGGGGTGAATGCCGGTGTGGAGGGAAGAAAGGATGGGGTGCATGGCTTACTTGATTGGAGGGAAACGAGAGAGAGAAAAATATGTATATATGTGAAGGGAGACATTGTGCCGAGAGAAAGAGAGAGTGGGAGCGGGATTACAATGGAAGGAAACGACGATGACAGGGCCTCTCTCACACGGGAAAACGGGAAGGGATTCAACTGGCGGGAAGCGGCTGCCTCATTTCTCCGCTGGCACCCAGGAGTCAGTTGTTCGGAAAGGCACCTCCAGCGGGGTTTAAGGGTCGGTGAAACCGTTGGGGGTATGAGGACGAGTTCCGAGACGTTGATAGGGTGAGAGGAGAAATGTGTTTTAGAGGAATAGATAGAGGGGGAAGAGAGGTAAGTTGGGAGGGGCACAGGAGCTGAGGAGCACGGGATCAGGTTGAAGGTTTTGGAGGGTAGAAAATGGGGGAAAAGGAGGAGGAGGGAACATAAGAGTTAAAGCCCGCTGGCTCACTAATGACCGTAAATTTCAAGATTTTTTTCATCGCCCTCTCCCTTTTTTTCTGAAAAGCACTCTCAATTCACCTTACGAGATGTGGACCATCCAGCCTCATTAATTTAAGGAAAAATATATATAGATATACTTAGTGTAAATGTATCTATACACACACACACACACACACACACACACACACACACACATATATATATATATATATATATATATATATATATATATATATATATATATATATATATATTATATTTTTGCATGCATACACACATACATACGTATGCATGCCTGTATGTGTATACACAGTCATACTATATGTACACACGCCCTTCCCAATTACCATTTTCGTTCTCTCGCCCCTTTTATATACAGGCACATACGGTCCTTTTGCTTTTTTCAACCTTAGTTTAAAAGATTATCTTTTGATTACGCAAGAACCAAATAAAATGTGGAACTGGGGGGCGGGGTCGAGGGGAGAGAGGCTTGCAAAAGGAGGTGACGAGTGGATGGAGCGACGAGGGGCATGGAGGTCAGGCGGGGGCAGGGGAGTGGAAGGAAGGGGGAGGTCAAGGGGCACCCGAGGAGGAAGGAGGAGACAGCAGCAGCAAAAGAAGGAAACGGGATGGGTTGTGGGGATGGGCGTTGAAAGTGAAAGATGACGCGAGCTTCATTCGCCAGAGGAAAGTTGTCCGAATGCATGTAACCAGCGGAGAGGGTGACATCTCTCTCTTCCCCTCTGCTTCCCACCCTCCCCTTCCCCATCCCGAAACCTAAAAGAAAAGCCAACGAAGCAATTCGCTGGCTGGCACAGCAGAAAAAATTCAAGAAAGGCATAATTCATATATTTATATACACTGGCACATAGGTACAACTATGGGCGGAGATAAAAAAATAAGGGACGCACACACACACACACTTCCCTTTCACCCCTCCAAGGACCCAACATCCGACGCCGACGGGGGAAACCCGAGGATTTTGCGAGAAAAATTGGATGGAAAGGAAGCGGAGAAAAGTGCACTCGGGGCAGGTCGGTTTGATCACGGTTGCGGGCTCCCGATAAACATACACGTACGCTCACATAGCAAGCGGCTCGAGCGCGCATACCGACGAACGAGCACAACACATCTTCCCCTTTGACGGCGCTGTGCTCCGCTACCGAACAGCCATAAATTGGAAGGAAATAGTTATGACAAAGGCACCCGCTGAGAGCTAGATGAAATAAAAAAATGTCTCGGTGTATATGGCCAAAATGAAGAAAAAGAGGAGCGCAGCGTCGGAAAAGAAAGAAAAGAGAAAGTATTCCCCGAGTTTTTGTCCTATTTTTTCCTCTCTTCCCTAAAAGAAAAAGAGTTCTTCTTAGATAAAAGGAGGCGAAGGTGGGGGTTGAGTGGTGAGTTGGAATGAGAACGGAGAGGCAAGGAGTTGGAGGGTTGGGAGGAGAAGAAGGAAAGGAGGCAAGGGGGCTGAATCAGTGTGCCGTCGGTGTCGGTCGCTGCGTTCGCCGGGAAGTGCGGGAAGGGTGAACGGAGAGTGGGGAAGAGGAACAAATATATCGATGGGGTTCCGATCAGAATATTAGAAAGAGAGGAATAAAGTGATTTCTCCGGAACGTTGAACGAAGAAGAGAGTGTAGGGGAGGGGAAAAACAGGAGAACGAAATGGGTGGTGGAGGAAATACTTTTTCCAAAGTTGAGAGGGATGTGGAGTGGGGGCTGGGTTTGAGAAATGTAATTACTTTCCGGGAAATAAGGCGGTGGTACGGGATAAGAATATAAGGGACGGCATTCTAAGATAAGATATGGCGATCGCGGAGGAAAAACTGGAACCGGAGAATGGAAAAGTTTGAAAAGTTGGCAGCTTGAAGTTGGTGGATTCATATGTAGAACTACGAATCTTTGAACCTCCCTAAAACTTACGAAAAAATAACTCCTCCATGAGTCAAAAAAGGTGGCGAATTTCATTAAATTTAAGGAATTACACTCTTATCATTATTTCTAATGTCTATTCGTACTTTAAAACGATTTAATATACCGTGATGCTAATTAAAAAGTGAATGATATAAAAATTAAATGCATTAAATATTGCAATTCAAGGGGTTGTTTTTTAAATTTGTTCTTAAAAAATGAATGCTCATATCATCTTAGACATAAAAGGCCATTTTCGTAGTAGACATCGTTTCGATAAACATTTCCATATTTTTTGAGTGATTCACATTTTGAAAATGTGGGTTTAAGGTAAAATTAAAACCTATATGAAAATGCTCTTCATACGGGTTGATGGCCAACACTCTTCACAGTTATGAACTTAGTAGAACAAACAAACACCTGCAAGATTACGTTGTGCAAGCCAGTATTCCATTTTGTAAGTGAATTGAACTCACTCAATTTTGGTGTGCAATTTAGTCTAGAAGGCATTAGCTAATGCTCAGCGAAATGCTGTCCGAAATATCTCAAGGAGATTACTATTTTCGGGCATAGAAACAATGTATATTCAACTGATTTTAAAATAATAATGATACCATATTTCGGATTATGAAAACAATAAAGCATACTAAATAATTTCCTATAGTAATTCTACTTCTCATACAGTTTTTTTACGGGACGTCGTGGTCCAGAGCACTGGGCTACTGAGCTAAGGACCCGAATTCGATTGTGGATATAACCCTGGACGCTCATGATTTCAGCTAAGCTATGTAACGTTTCGGGTACCAGATATTACTGGGAAACAATAGGAGGCAAAGGGAGAGAGAGGAACCTGCCCCCTTATCCAACCTATAGAAATTTCGCTTTTCGTCTTCTCCATGAACCTGTATTATTAAAAATCGAATATTTTGAGGCTATGATTCGGCACTTATCAAATCGTCAAAACTGATCTTAATGGTGTCCTTTGGCTGAAGACAACTAGAACTTGTGGCAAGTGTTTCGGAAGAAAAAACATTGAGAGAGAAATGCTCCATGGTCAATATCGGAATTTACAGCAGCAGGCAAAAATCGGATGTTTCATTGTGTGTCGTAAAAACGTATTGAAACCATGTCACACAAAATAACCTGACGTCAAAAAAATGTGAATAAAGCAATTAGAATTATGAAATATGCGCATTAATGACTTGAAAAATGGAGAAACTATTTTCGTAGAGCATGTCTTAGGTCTAAACTCAAACAAGCCAATATATTACTGGCTTCTTTATTATATACCCCGCTATAATGTTACGTTAGTAATATCTTGTGTTCTAACAAATATATGGGTATTTTGTAGCAAAACCAAGGAATACATTTTTTGGCATTAATTTATATGCATTAATTTAGTTTGAAAAATAAGTGATTTGTTTGGTGCCAACAGAAAAATCGCTACTTCAAATTGGTCAAACTCCTATTGAAGCAGGAAGTTGACGAGGCAAAGGGAGGGAAGGAGGAATTGCAGATGAAGAGAACAGAAGAATAGTAAAAGAGGCTAGCGAAAACATTAAGGAGTGAGCGTGTTGAAGAAGATGAGAACTTTTGCCACAGTGTGATGACGGTGCTCAGCCAACTAGGACAATGAGCTGTGCGCAGATTGGGAGCTTAGCACACCATATCACACTCGTAGGGACGAGAAGCATGTGGGATAACTATGCCGCTTGCCAGAGAGGGAGATGGATGTTTGAGCATCCGCTTCGTGGCAAGCGGGAAAGGAGAGCAAGAAAAGAGTGAAGACAGATAAACTGAATGTCTTCTAATTTGTGTTGCATGACGTAGAATCGAGGAATCGGTTTCTTATATGAAGAAGATTTGAAAAAATAAGTCGCGCTATAACGGATTCCCCGGCTTCCTTTAGAATGACCAGCCTTCAAATGGACTTCAAACCCTGGCACTATAGAAATAAAACAAAATTACCATGTCATGAAATTATAATGTCTAATGAAAGATCATTGATATGTTTGAGAAATATGATTCCTTCTTTTGATATTTAAGAAAATTAAATTATTTTAATAGACTCAAAGAAAAAAGGCAATACTAAAGTCTTTGCTTTGTTGCGAAAAGCGTATCAAAACAAGATGGCATTCATCGGAGTGTTCTCAATGAAGATAAATTATATTCAAGAGGATCCTTCCCTTCCATGAATTTTAATACTGAACTTATTTTGATGGATTATGAAAACCGGTAAGATAATATCTCTATTTATAAAACTAATTTCTTTAAAAGGATTGAAAAGAAACACTATGCATTATGGTTCAAAATAAGTAACATTCAAAACTAAACATTCAGTTTCATCTGAACCAAGAAATTCACAGTTGCAGTTTTAATCTCAAAAGGAGTCACATCATTGCTACATCAGTTATTTTAAATATTAACTGCTTATACCCGTGTTGCTATGACACCAAAACTGCCATTTGTCTTGTCAGTCTGCTATATTTTACACCAAATTTTATTGAGTGCATCAATACTTACAATAAATGCATGGGATTATTATTGATTAATGAGCGGAGCGATTTCTATTTTCCATGGTTGGGTAGTCGATGGAATCAGCCATGCGTTGAGCACAATTTAGCAGAACAAGGTAGATGTACATTATATTTATTAATTCACGGGACTGCAAAATGCACATCTCTATTCGTTAATATACTATGAAAATAGGTCAAAGAGCCATTATTATAACTGTAAATGAGTAGCAGGATAATAGAGGCAGCCAGACAATGCAATCTAATTAATTGAATTTCCTTTTATGAAAATTCTAGCGAGTGCTCTAATTCGGTTAACAGCAAGCAGAGAGAATCTTTGTTCCGCTTTAACATTCTCTCTGAAATTTTATTCCTGGTTTTAGTTTTCAATACGATATTTCATGCTTCAAACAGAAGAAACAATTGGATTGCAGACAAGAAGTGAAAAACGTTTACGATACTTTTTTCCCTTTTGCATTTGCTACCGGCTCTTTTATCTGTAAAATAATAAAAATCATATTACCTGAATGATACTAATAACAGTTTAACTATTTTTGATGCTTTACATTGTTTTTCTTACTCGCAATAATTAACCCGTAAACGCTTGTTCCATATTCTTAAACGAATGGTGGCATTTAGTGAACTACTACTCTGTAAAAATACTTCCATCGCTTCCAAAACCAATGAAAACCTGTAAGCTAATTAAATTATTAATTACAATAACACAAGCCATTAGATTACTAATTAGGAGTAATTGTATAATTGAGTACTGTCCATATAAAAATCATCATCTTTTTCTAAGGCGGAGCTTTGTCGTTACAGCCATTGGTCTCTCTCCATTGCCGTTCATTTAAAAGACGTTTTAATACCAGCGGATGACATACTATATATTTTTACTCCATACTTAAATAGGCCATAAAAATCTTTTAGTGTAGTCAAGAAAACTTTTAAGACACAGCATTCAGGTAATGCAGTAAACTTAATTAAATCTCGATATTCGAATTTTTTCTATCACAGTCACACGTATATGTGGACATCAGAAAGGTTTTTATAAAATCATGAATATAGGGTTACTACGCGAAAGATACTAGCATGCGTTAAAATTTGAAATGCTAAAAAAATTCGGCCAAGTCCAAGAATTGTTAGGGTATTGCTTTGCGACATCCTACCACTAAACATATGTTTCAAAAATTGTTTTCAAATTTTTATCTGAAGAGTGAAATTCTCCAATAATCGGCTGATCTCTGATAAATATTTCCTCATACGCATTTACAATCTAATAAAATCAATACGAGAGATCTCTTCGTTTTAATCTCACGAATTTCTTCATTACATATTTTTCATAAAAGCATAGGAAAGGTGTGGAGTCAGTTTACCGCAATGCAAATGAAGTACGATGGAAGAGTGCAAGAAGAAGTGAAACTGGCGACCGCGACGGCCATAAGAGGGGGCTGCAATGGGCTCATAAGCAGTACAAGTGGGATGAGATGTCTTGGATCATTCCGTGATCTCTGAGCTCAACTTATAAATGTTAAACGGTCCTTCCGCAAAAGTCTTTGCGCGACTGAGCAGCATCTCATCGAATCCCTTCCCCTCATGAAACTGAAGTTCCAGGATATGAGAAGTGTGCAGCCTGCACGCCATCTATGAAGTTCAGTTCATACCCCCGGCTGAATCGTAGTTTTAGGAAGTCGCTTGCAACTCGTCCCTTCGGCTATTGAAGCATAAACAATGGGCTCCAGGGAAAAGGCATGCAAACGGTTGGAAATTATTTAAATAAAATGAGACGTGTACGAGCAGCGCGAAAACCATTTCCACAACCCAATGCATAATAACTGTATTTTAAGATATGGATCATGTGGATTATCTTCAAGTTATCCCGAGGCGTTGGCGTTCACTTGCCTAAGACAAATGCCCAGATCAAAGTAATATCCGTAGGACAGGAACCACGAAGGTCGAAACGCTGATTTGTCCTTAATATGCGAAAAGGAAATATATGCACTTTGGAAAATGTAGGTTACAGATCGCCATAATTCACTAATTTGATGCGAACTCCTATTTTTTCGTTGACCGACTTTTTGCGTGAGTGTAAAGCATAGGCCCTAGAGATCGCGTTGGGAAGAGCGTGTGGACAGGGAATGAGGGAGAGGGATGAGAGGGCCACGCGGGACAGGGACCGCCGACGACCCTGCAGATGGTGAGCCGACGCCCACACCTATGTCCCTACCTCCTCACCATCCTCCCCCCCCCCCTCAACCCTCCCTCCCTCTGCCCCCGGTCATCCTGCTGACACCGCACGCCACCGCGGTGGTCCATGGTGCGGCGGCGGCGGTCTCTGCGGTGGCCGGACTCGAGCGCCGGCTGCGCCACGTCCCCTTCCACGCCCTCCCTCCCGAAAAAAAGTCCCTAAAAATTTCTCCGCTCGGACACCGCAAGTGCCGCCGCAGGCGGAGAGCGCAAACGAAAGAAGAACCCCGGGAAAAATAAGTGAAAACAGCGGAGGCCTGGAGAAGGAGACGGGAAAAGGATGGAAGGGACCGCAAAGGAGGAGAGGAAACAAACTAGCTTCCGCCAGCGTCGGTTTCCTTCGATTTCCGTAGGACGGACGACTCTGCCTTCATTCTATCGTCATCCATCACCTCCTCCACGTGGATCACCCACCCCTTTGGCCCCTTTCCCTCCCTCCCGAGCGCCCACGAAGCTCTAGAGGATTCCAGCCACCTCTCCTCTTCTACCGCCTCAACTTCCTTCCTTCCTATAGGTATACCTTTTCTTGTTCCGATCCAATTCTCAATTTTTCCACTTTGAATCACCCTCCAAAACTTCCTCCTCCTTACTTCATCCTTCTCTCTCTCCCTCGCACCCTTTACTCTACTCTCCTTCCCGATCCTCTCCAAAACACCACACGCACACAAACACACTGCACCCTAACCCACTCGCTTTTTCCGGCTCTGGCATTCAAATAATGCGAGCACGGAAACGAGGGGTGAGGAGGCGAATAGGGCGGGTGCAGGAGTTTGGATGCCGTTGTTGGGGATAGGAGGAGGGGAAAGTGGGGGGGGGACGTGCCGACGGGATGATGCGGGGAAAGGAGGAAGAAGGTTTTAGTGGTCGACAGGGCACCGCTTGAGGGGCGAGAGGTCGGAGGAGAGCAGAGAAAGAGACGGAGAGAGTGGGGGATGGAGCGGTAGGAGGGGAGGGCACGGGAGGCGGAGGGCCGTGGAGGGGCGGGGCACCTGGGGGGTCGTCAGGCGGTCACGCTACTTTCGACTAAACACGCCTCTTCCGCAGGGGGTTAATATTTTCGAACGGGATTAAAGCCATTGTGCCCGTTTGTCTCCGGATCGCTCTATTATTGTGAGCGCAGTGGGGGAAGTATTTAGTTAAGGGAAAATTTGCCTGCGGAATAATTACCTACGCCGGCAAACACGGTCATGAAGTGAGGTGACTTCTGAGGGATTCGGGGGGCATCACACACCGAATTTATGTGATGGCGCCACGTACTCACATTACCAAAATTAATAAATGACCATTCGAACAATGATTCATATTGCCTCATTAATATTAATAGAAATCAACGAATTGTTTGCGGAGCTATTTAACGTTTCAGGCCTCCACCTGGATTGTTTTATGTTTAGATGGGAAGCTTGCTGATGAAAAATTAATATTTGCATAATTGCGCAAGTCAAAATCACAATCATGAATTGTTTCTATAATGTATTTTAGCAAATTAAAGGTTTAATTGTCGTTTCCCGTAGCCGAAAGGCTGAATATTCTACAATTTTTTTTCCGTGAGACATAGCTTCATTCTTTCCTGGTAAGTAAGGTAAGATTAGAAAACTATTAAGCTCTCCCAAACGGCACAGTAGGGATCTAGGGCTAGTCTCCTTGGGTAAATCTTCCTAAGATTAATTTGTTACAGAATGAACAAATTAAACTGAAATAACAGCATTGGCTGATTACCGTTTACTATTACCGCGTACAACTTCTGACTTTATATATTAACCTGTAGTTCGTGATATACTTTTGTATTACGAAAAGACCATTTCATGATAAATACAAGTTTCTAAAGCTCATAAATCAAACCGAGTCGACAGGTTACACGCAGAGGATATTCAGGGTATTTAGATTGAATAAAAAATTTTAAATTTTATTTTTTTTTTAATTTCAGCTAATATTACGCGAGATATCTTCGTGTCATGTGATTTATTGCATTATATTGTTACGTGCATAGGGAAAGTTAATAACATGATTTGAACTCGACATTATATTCAGAAATTAAAAATAGATAATTGGTGAGTGAGAAGTAATTCAGTACAGATTCGTAATAATTGGCTGAGAAATGCAAGTATTAAACCTGCAATATTATAAGGAAAATGGATGTAAATTCGCCAGAAGTAAACAAGTTTCTACTTTTACCAGAAATGCCTAACCTTTTTCAATCTGCTTCAGTCCTAATATTCACATCTAAAATCAGGTGAAATTTTAAAAAAGTAATTTTAATTTTGTCTAAGTTTACATAATTATTGCATTGACAAATGTCTACGAATATATCGATGGTGATTATGTATTTAAAAAGCCATGCGAAGGTTTTCACAGTTCATATTCAAATAATTAGGGTATTTTTAGCGTATAAATGGGAGATATATTAACTCAAATAATTAGGAAAATATGAATTTATAAAAATAATGAATCTATCCATTCCCATCTAAAAGTTGAAAGAATAAAAAAAATCACCCCTCACAAGAATATAGGCAAAGACTACCAAAAGTTTTAGGTAACTTACTCTACCATGCAGCAAATAACTTAGTAGTGGAAAATTATTTTCTCTTAAATAAAAAAGATTATAACCTAATGTGTTTAAGAAGAATATAAGTTAAAATATATGTTCACTCAAAAAGTGAAGCAAATCTTCCCTTTAAGATTTTAAAGCTATCCATAGAAAATCATAATTTCTTCTTTTAAGGAAAAAATAATTTCGTGGATAGTTGGAGTGAATGAATTGTGACCGAGAAAATAAACATGAATGTGATTCATATGCGGGTTAGAGAAAACATCATTGAATGTGGGCCAAGGATAAGGCAGAAAGTGAGAGATGCTATGTCGAAGAGCCGCTCATCTCCACGAAATTTGTAATGGCAAACAAAAATGATTTCTCTCCAAAATCAAAAGAACGATTTGAATTTTTCAAAATGAAAACGGGCACAAAAACAATAGATACTTACTGTCTCCGAGAGGATTTGGAAAATAGTCCACTATGTTTGCGTTACAGGTAAACAAGAGTCAATTTTAAATGAAAGAATTTTTGTGCAGCCGATGCCATCCGAAAATGGATTACATTTGTTACAAGAAAAGTTTGTGAATGGGAGGTCCGACATTTTGGCGTTCCATTGGATGTGATGTCGGTCCATCCCGCACCTCTGGTATTCAAACGATTCGTTTTTTGTTTGCTCGAGATCGGGTGGAGAGGGAGATGGGAACGAGCAGCAGGGCTAACAAGCAGACGGAATGCATTACCAATCCACACGAATATCATTTACCTCGCAAAAATTTGCAATAATGGAGGTAGAAAGAGGGAAGCTAATTTGCGCATCAATTCATATTGTCACCGGTAAATGAATATTTCATAAATTCCGCGAAGCTTATTTCTGGACGAATGCCTGTAACAGGCGGTTTTATTTTAATTCATGCGACGAATTGCTTTTATTGCTGATAGCACTCTCATTACGTCACCACAAAGCTCTAACTCTGTCGTAATATGATTTGTGACTTTATCATCACCACAAGTGCACTCGAGACGCGAGATCAACCATTTAAATGATTATGAATCGATTGGTTTGTCGGCATTTTCTTTTGTTTTTCACCATTACAGCCTAGTGAACCAAAGGTAATACACAACGGAGGGAAAGAGAGCCAGCGAGAGGGGAGCAGTAGATGTGCAAAACAAATAGAGGGAAAGAAGCGCAGCAACTATAGCAATGAGTCGTAGAGTATTATTAGCAGAATTAAAAGCTTACTCAATGAACTTGGTTATTAATCAAGTAAGCATGCCCAAAAGAAACCGTAGGTAAGAAGATATACAGGGTATACGATCAAAATTGAGGAAATACTTGCCGGTACTCCTGGAAGGAGACATTTGATAGTAATGGGGAAATGGAATGTAACATTAATTGAGGAAACGGATAGAAATGGGGTATGGGTCAAGGGTTCATGAACAAGGAATGATCGAGGGGATAAAGCATTAGGATTCTACGAGAAGCAGGTATTAATCGTTACTAGCACTTGGTTTGGACACCACAACAGGCATATTGATGCATGGAAAATGTCCGGGGATTCGGAAATAAACCAGTTAGACAAAAATATGTTTAGGCACAGATTGAGGAACAGCGTGATCAATTGACGCAGTTTTCCGGGCACGGATGCGGATTTAGGTCATAATTGTGTACTGAATTCCTATTCGAGAAGATAAAACTGGGAAGATGGATGAGGTAGTTAGGTAGAGGATAGAGAGAGTTTATAAAGGAAGGGGAAGTTAGGTACGACGCACAGAAAGGTAAAATAACTGTCAGGAAATGAGAAGAGAAAAGGCGTGCATATTATCAGAGGTACGGCAGGGCATTATTAATCAAAATAAAAGAAATATTCAAGGGAGATTGAAAAATTACATGGAGAGTCTATTTGGTAAAAGATATTATCCGGACTAGTGTAAGCATTGAAAAGGGTATGCCACAGAAGGGAATAGCTTAGGATGCGATCATCTTGCTTAAAAAATAGAGCATCATGTGAACTTAAATCAAATATGGTTGTGGAGATAGATTTAATTCCTGCAAAACTGATAAGAGTTAAGAAAGAGCCGACGGAATAGATTTTATGGGTTAATTCGAAGTATTCATGAGGGAGGATTTTAAGTCAATATTCGAGTAATGTAGCGTGGGCTACCGTGTTGCATCTTTTTGGACGTAGCTGATAAGGTTAGTAATTATCAGTATGTGTCCACCCTAAATCTACATTTAACTATAGACTAACAATAATAATAATAACCCAGAGTGGCGAACATTTATGACGATAATTGCTTTGTGATACTTTTTTCTAACTATAGAAATAACAGAATATGCGCCAAAATAAATACAGAGTTGGACTTACTGAAGACTAACTTAGTTCACAAGTACACATCAAAATTCATTCAATGACAGCCATTTCATCCATTTGCTTTGGCAAAACCTATTAAACCTTCACAACAAAGAAAAGAAAATTTGTTAATTATAGTGTCCGTAAATGATTGGGTTACACAATTTGTGCAATTTGATCAAACAATTAAATTTTATAAATTAAAGAAAAGCACCCATATTTTAAATCGATTTGAAACTTTGTTAATTTTTTTCATTTGTGCATTTTAATTTTAAGTTTGGCATTATAACTTTGGATTCTTTTTTTGTGTATTGGCTATTGTTGAATGAAAACTTTAAACTAATTCATATTAAAAGTCTAAAGTCAATTTTATTATTGTTCAATTCCATGCAAAATTATAAAAGCATTGTTTTACCATTAAGAAGAGACGAATCATTTATATTTCCTTTTTTCATTAAGCAATGAAATTTTAGTGCTAATTTCACAAAACCTTGAGCATAGTAAAAATACCATCATTACTCCATTTCTCATTTTTCAGAAAATAACCGATTGAACCATATTCTCTCAGAGTTTTGTCTGTAGCACTCTAAAAATGGCCTCTATGACGGAAATTATTGATGAAAGAATACGAAAAAATATTCGCCCGAACGATACCTCAACAGGGATAGTAAATGCAGTGGGATTTTTTCCTCTTGTTCAGAGAATTTCAATAAAGATATTTTACAGCTCTTCATTTCTGTTACTGCATTGCATAATAGTGATGAGCAAACCCGAAAAAAACATTTATGTCATGATAATGCTAAAATAGATGCTTTATATAATTACTTGGTATTAAAATATTTGCTAATAATTTCACGAATTAAAGTTAGACAAACGTTCAATCCCAATAAAAGTAACACACTTAATCAGGTTTGTAAAGAAAATGTAAATATGTCTAATACACAGTTAAATTTGGCTTTTAAATATGCGAGTTTGCGTTGAATAAAAATCTAACCAAAAGAGAAGTATGGCTCTCTTGGCGGGAAAACGGTTGCGGAAATTAGGTACACGAATGTCATTTAAACTTAAATTATGAGTCCCTTTTATGCAAGTTGACGCATCCAGCTGACACGGCTTAGCGAGAGGAAATCCTAAATGCTGTCCCTTCATAAAACATTCCTAACAGGTAACACACGTAGTAATAAGAGCTAAATTATTTTCATGACATGAAAGGAGCTTAATTCCCCGTCATACCTAATGAAATTAAATTAACCTTCAAAGTGATGAATGGGGAGCTTCCTGAGAGAAGTCATGACTAGATCCAAGGCGGCCAAATTGGGAAGACCATGCACTTTTAGAAGTGGTCTACGCTGCCGTAATTCGGCTACTTTTCACACAAAACTTTTGCAGAAATTTTAGAAACTTGGAGGGGATTATATGTAATTCACCATTAAATTTTTATAACACTGACAGTTCGATGCGACGCAATTTAATATGTAAATAGGTATTACATTTTCCTAATGATTATTTTACTCCATAATATTATTACAGGCCATATCAACTATTTACAAGGAGTCTAGATTTTATAGGTACCTTACTAAAAGTATATTTAATCATACAGCTTATTAAAAGTATGTTTTTCTAAAGGTAAGATTTTTAATTAAAGCCATAGACGATAACTCAGCAAGTATTGAAATAAAAAATAGATGAATAATTTAATCATTAATTTTTTAGCATTAGCGAGGCCAAAGAATTTATTTTAGACTCCAAATTATGCATAGAAAAAAGGTATATATAAAAATAATAGGAAATGAAAACTAGTATCGGAAATTCATATGAGAATTTTTACAACAAATTTTAGAATTGATGAGGAGGATAATTAGGATTTAATATTGCCACGTATTTAAATTGAGGTGGTTGACACGTAAAATAGGGAAAATGAGGAGAAAACGAAAAGAATATCCATAGAGGGAAAAGAGAGGGTGATGGGCTACGCAGGGATGCAGGAGGAATGTAGAACGACCGTGCGGGATAAAAGGTGAGATGCACAGGAGAAGAAGAGATAAATAGGGGAGGGCGGGGGTGACGTGTGAGATCGAGTCACGGGAGAGAAAGATGTTTAAGGAAGGGGCGTGAAGGGAGGAGTGTGTGCGGGAGGGATTCGACGGAGGGGAAGAAAGTGTGGAGTGCGTGGGTAAAGAAAGAAATGGAGGGGAGAGGAGGTGGCCGGAGAAAGAGAGCGTGTGAGTGCGGCTGAGTTTTCTCCCCAAGGAGTTGAGTGAGTGGAGACTCAGGATTGAGGGACGTTGGTTTTCGAGTGGGTAAGGGCGGAAGGGAAGAATGGCCGTGGGGGAAGGGCACTGGGAAGGGGTGGAGAGTCAAAAGGAAGACGGAAAGGGGAGAATGAGGAGAGGTTAGTGGCGGGCGAGAGGAAGGAAGGAAGGTGAGGAGGGGGACAGAATCAGGGGGAGGGTGAGAGAATGATGAAGAGGGCACGTGACCGGGGTCTACGGATGGAATTGGGAGGGAGGAAGGAAGTTGGGGAGATAGGAGTGAGTTAGGCCGGGAGCACTAGGGTCTGCGAGGAGATAAGAAATGAGAAGCTGACTTCGTGGTAGAGTGGCGGGAAAAAAGTGGAAGACAACTATGGGGGAACGATGGGGAATGAGGATGGGTAGAGCCGAATCTATGAAAAAGAAAGTAGGGGGGTGTGGGGAGGGGGTGCAGCTAAAAGAGTCTTGAACAGGAATTTCTCCGCTTCATAGAGTCCACCGCTTTCTCAAGCTTCCCTTCACAAAGAATTTAGCATGAAGACTGTATGCATGTGTGTGTGTGCGTGTATTATATTTCCGATTTTTTTCAAGCTTCCCTTTCCAATTTTCCAATAAATATATACATATAAAAATATACATATATCCCCACATGTCCAGTGTTCGCCTATTTTTGTTTTCCTATCCCCTTTCCTTGTACCTATTATATATATATATATATATATATATATACACTTTTTTGGAAAACCCACAAACGTGTAATGTAAATTCACTGATAGTGATAACAAACACAGAAACCAAAACACACAAAGAGGGAAAACTCACTGGTTCTCGAATTTTCGGTGGTCCAACCACCGAAAATTCAAGAACCAGTGAGTTTTCCCTCTTTGTGTGTTTTGGTTTCTGTGTTTGTTATGACTATCAGTGAATTTATATATATATATATATATATATATATATATATATATATATATATATATATATATATATATATATATATGGGTCATATCTTATCTTCCGAAGAAGACGGAGCTCGAGTCCGTCGAAATTATCAAGATATTATTGTGAGTGTTCTTTTTACGTGTTCTCGTGCTGTTTGTTACTGTCTAAGTTTTTTATTCAACACTTCCGTGTTACTTCGAAGAAATCATCTATACTGTTGCTATATATATATATATATATATATATATATATATATATATATATATATATATACAGCAACACAGCACGAGAACACATAAAAATAACACTCACACGTAATATCTTGATAATTTAGACGGACTCGAACTCCGTCTTCTTCGGAAGATAAGATAGGACTGAGAGACCTATCTTCTTTTCCGAAGAAGATGGAGTTCGAGTCCGTCGAAATTATCAATATATTACGTGTGGTTGTTCCTTTTATGTGTTCTCGTGCTGTGTGTTGCTGTCTACGTTTATTATTCAACACTTCCGTGTTGCTTCAAAGAAATCATCTATATATGTGCATAGATATATATATATATATATATATATATATAAAATTTTTCGTACCCGAGAAAAATTACAGAGCTTGGGCGTACACAGAGCTACCTAGAGGAGTCACCGGGTTTCAACCCGGAGACCTGGGTGTATGTGTGTGTGTGTAGAAATATATATACACATATATATATATATATATATATATATATATATATATATATATATATATATATATATATATATATATATATAACTTTTGGACGGCACAATAGAACAGAATAAAACAGATAACACGTAAAAGGACACTCACACTGTAGATGATTTGAGCTTTCGGCCTACTCCGAGGCCTTCTTCAGGTCAGACTGAGAGGTTTTGAGGGAAGAGTGCCGGGGGAGGGAAGGGGGGGCGGAAGGTTCAGGGACTGTTGGGAAAGAAATTAAATATGGCGGTTAAGGATGGGAATTTTAAAGGATCGGAAATACCCGATTCAGCCACCAACATAGAGGTGAGAACTCGCGAATCCGCATACATCCTATATTTCCGATCCTTTAAAATTCCCACCCTTAACCGCCATCTTTAATTTCTTTCCCAACAGTCCCTAAACCTTCCGCCCCCCCTCCCCTCCCCAGGCACTCTTCCCTCAAAACCTCTCAGTCTGACCTGAAGAAGGCCTCGGAGTAGGCCGAAAGCTTAAATCATCTACAGTGTGAGTGTCCTTTTACGTGTTATCTGTTTTATTCTGTGTTCTATTGTGCCGTCCAAAAGTTATATTGCTCTCGTGAGTACTTCCGCATCATCTATATATATATATATATATATATATATATATATATATATATATATATGTAACTTTTGGACGGCACAATAGAACACAGAATAAAACAGATAACACTTAAAAGGAGATGAAGGTGTCTGACGAAAACGATGTCTCACGAAAGATGTTCATTCAAACCATAGGATGTATAGGGTAAGGAACTTGCCTCTATGTGTTAATTTCACACGCCGCATAGGGTTTAGATGTAGTTTACCGATTCATGTTTTTGTAAATAAAAAAGGACCTCAAAAATTAACAATTGGAGGCGAAGTTGGATGACAAAAGTTTCCTAATAACTAAACAACAGATGAAATGAAGTCAATGTAGTTACTGAGCCCACGCCTTCCTAAGTACTCGCCTGCCTGCCCGCAACCCCAATTGCACTAACCGACACATTTTTCACAACTATTTTCCACCTCTATAAATTTGCATGAAAAGACTTCCATGAGTTCGTACCTTCTCCAAACGACCTCTCCTTGAGCTTGCTGGTTGAAACATGGTAGTTTATTCTCACGATACGGGAATCAACATGCATACGTTTTACGTGGACCACACCAAAGAGAATCCTGGGACGATAAAAAAGTAGGCGGAAGAACAAATCGATGACAAAATTCTTTGGGTCACCGAGGTCAATGAACAAGAGCCAAACTAGAAGGATCTTTGAGCAGAAAGATATAAAAAAAGTTAAGGACTCTTGTTCAGAAGAGAAAAAGTTGTAACTGAGATGAAGGCGGCATTCGTAAAAGCACTTCATCTTTTGTCTAGCCATCGATAGCCATTGTTACCGGTGGCTTAGGAGTTTTGTACTCTTTCAGCCTCCTCTTCCTCACTCCTATCCATTCAGCGAAGTATAGGTGAGAACACTTTTCTTTACATTATCGGTTTGCATTTTTGACTACTTACAAATACTTATCCCTTTAAATGATGATATTCGAGATTCTATAATTACTGTCTTCGAATTTGAAATTTTTTTATGATTGCAAATATATTCCCCCCATTTTTAGCATTGTTGTTATCTTCAATTCCTCCATGTTAAGAATTCCAGTGAACCCTTTTCAATTAAAAGTAAATGTACTATTTCATGAAGTTTTTGTCACAGATTTTCAGGGAATACAAACATTGACAAAGCCGTCAGATTATCATGGAATTCGATAGCTGACGTGAATGTAGAGATAAAACGATAAGATTTTAGAGATATCCGAAAGTAAGAGATTGATTAGTTCTACAGTTTTGTCGGGAACTTCAACTCTGCTGTGTTCCATCAAAACATTTTACACAACAATTTTACAATAAAACAATGGTAATTTTTCCGCGCGTATTAAGACCATTAAAATGCATTTGGATTGAGAAGTTATAATTCGGCAGTTTTTCAATGAATGCCCGGACATATCAGATACAATTAATGCGGGAAACCAGACAGATTTTGATTTTTACCACATTTTTTGCAGTAAAAAATATTCGAATAGCAATGCCTAGGATGCTCCTACTATTCTCCAGAACAACATTCCTTCTGCCCCTGATCATGGTAGAAGAGTCCTTCATTAGACTGAAGAGACGCAATTAATTAACGTAAAGTAGTTAAATCATTATAACCTCAAGATAGAATCTTCATCATCTCAAGGAGAGAGAGAACGGAGGAGGCCAAGACTCGAGGTAGAAGAAAGTGAATATTGACCCGTGAGCAAAAACGAACTTCCGAGGATACGCAGAGAGCAAGGTCAACTTGGATATACAACCCTGAAGAAGTGCTCAAGTAAAAAAAAATATAATTTAAGATTCTCTCGAAAGGCTTAGGTATTTTTAATGTTTTACTGCGAGGGATAAAATATTCAAAAGAAAATATGAAATGAGAAAAACTGGAAGTAAAATCGATCCTGATACCACTCCATTTCCTTTTGTTTCCTCGGGGTTACACTGCTCCCAATTTCCTGTAATGGCAAAAATGTTTCTATCTCGTTCTGTATGTTCAGCATACTCCAGGGCCTAATGATTGTTAGATAACACAGGCCTACAAAAAAAATTTTTTTTGGTGCCGGGAATCTTTGTGATGATATTAACTATATTTGTAGAGCTGAATCCAAATATAAAATCCGTTTTTATTTAACAGCTCTACGTTTTTAGATATGGCACATCTTACGATTAGTTGTTTTAATATTTGATATATTCCGGAAAATAATTTTCAAAGTTAAATAAATCTATAAGTATAGTAATTTATAACCACTCTGCGGTGTTCCTTTTATTTTCAATAAACTGTAAATAAGTTTTATGTATATTTCTATATTGTAGGCCAATGAGATTAAAAAACAGAAATCGTTTGTATCGACTTCGGTAAAAGATGGCGAAATTAGTTCATAAGGTATCCGAACTACTAGCATCAAGACTGCATGAAAAGAATTTACTGCAACCCGGTAAAAAAATAAGTTTTTATCCCACAAGGGAAAAGGATATGCTACCCTTCTTTACTCAAGAAGACAATCTTACATTTTGTTTAGACGCTAAGCGTCTTTTGGAAAAAATTGGACTACTATCATAATATGATGCTAGTGATGGGCGTTTGTTTATTGATAGCTCCAAGCGTAGTTTAAAATGTGTACTTCTTCACAATGGTAACAGGTTTGGCGCAATACCAATCGCTCATTCAACTAAAATGAAAGAAGAATACGATACAATAGCATTGGTCTTACAGAAGATAAAATATCAGGAACATCGCTGGGTGATTTGTGGAGATTTAAATATGGTGAACTTTCTTCTTGGACAGCAAAGTGGCTACACAAAATATCCTTGTTTCTTGTGCCTCTGGGATAGTAGGGACAGACAAAACCACTGGATTAAGAAGGAGTGGCCTAAGAGAGAAAACTTGGTTGTTGGGAAAGGAAACATCATTGCTGAATCTTTAGTTGAAAGAGAGAAAATCATCTTACCGCCTCTACATATTAAACTAGGCCTAATGAAGCAATTTGTAAAGGCTCTTGACAAGGATGGACCATCCTTCGGCTACTTAAGACTAAAGATGCCCCATATAAGTATTGAAAAACTTAAAGCTGGTATTTTTGAGGGGCCACAAATCAGACAACTTACAAAGGATCCTGCTTTTGTCGAGTCAGTGAATGAGATTGAAAAAATTAGTTGGATGTCATTTGTTGAGGTCATAAAAAATTTTCTAGGAAATCACAAAAGTGAAACTTATATTGAGCTGGTAAACATTATGCTCAGTAACTTCAAATCACTTGGATGTAATATGAGCACAAAAGTTCACTACCTACACAGCCACTTAGACAATTTTCTTGGAAATTTAGGAGACACAAGTGAAGAACAAGGTGAAAGATTTCACCAGGATATAAAAACAATGGAAGCTCGCTACCAAGGAAGATGGGATAACCATATGATGGCAGATGACTGCTGGTGCTTAAAACGAGACTGTTTGAAAAAAGTGCACTCAAGAAAATCGCGCAAAAGAAGCTTCCGATGTGTTGAGTGATGTTTTTATGTATTTTTTCTTTTCAATTTGTTTTATTACAGTAAAAAAATTTAGTTTTTGTGTTTATTTGTATTGTAAAATTCTGTTGAGTTTGTGGGTGATTTAACAGCCCTAGAAATAAATCAAGTCTTTATATTTAGTGGGTTTTATCATTAATATAATATTCCCATATCATCATGTAGAAGATTTTTTTACGCAAGTAACAACATATCTATATCTTGAAAACTATAGATGGTAGGAAAAAACTAGTGTCATAATTGGATTCAGCACCCCAATTGTTCTTTAAATCAACATTAAAAGGTCCGGCATCAAAACCACTGTTGGCCTTTGTAATATATCATGTGCACTACTACGGCCATTTCAGTCAAGCTAACAAGAAGACCATCAGTGTAATAGGCACAAGAAATACGTAATAATGAGATTATTTTGATTGAATAAAGAAAGATGACCACTCGAAAATTTTTGAAGGCCTTTCAAAAAATGAATTTAAAAGCTCTTGCTAAAAAAATTCTCTTTTTCAACTATGCTACTTTACGAAACACTCCACAAGGGGTACGTGACGGACAAAATGTCATTGCATGAGGAGGAGAAAACAATTATTGTGTGGAGAAATGGATGAGTTGTTCTCTGTGTAAAAAAGAGACCGCAACAGCGCTACATCATAATTCAGTGTGTCTTTTCCATGCTTTGCATGACAATACACTTCGCTGATGGCCAAAATGTTCAGTTAGAATATCAATGGCCATCATCATCTTGCCCCCTTATATAGCAATCTTTAATTACAAACGAATATAATTATATTCTTTTCTGTGAACAAATGACTTAATACGTTAAAATAATGTTAAATAGTTACAATTATTAGGAATCCAAATGAAAATATGGTATCACTTTTTAAAAAATTTACCACAGTGACGTTCAAGATGTTCTAATTCCTATGAACCTTTGGAAACACATATAACGCTTCCACAGAAATACACATAAATTCTAGAGAACTATACAAACTTTGGCAACTATGAAACCAGGGGTTATTCTTTTAGCACGCCGTTCTGTAGGAGTTCAATTTGATATATCATCAGGTATAGACACCATTTCATGTATTTGTAAATAAATTGCAAAGCTAAAACATAGAAAATGATAGCATTTAAATATAACTGCAAGAAATAATATAATAGGATATTGAATGTTGCCTGTTGTTGAAAATTTGAGCACGGAAAAGATTTCAGAAACGAGTAGGAGGTGTACGCAACATTTTCAAAATTTGTCTCGTTATGTCACGTCATTCTCACGATGTCACGTTATTCTTTTGCCATACTATTCTACATTGACTAAATGTATCACAAAAAGTAGTCTCCATGGCACTCATTGTGCGCACCTTATAAAGACATAAACCAGAATCATCGAAATAGAGCCACGGTAGAAAGACCGTCGTAAATTTGGTGTACAGCATTGAAGGTGAGCCGTGTGAAATTCGAGGGCTAGGTGAGCGAGGTGGGAATTGAATAGGGCAAAAGCGGAGAATTTCAGAACGTGGGTGGGAAATGGCACAAGTTGGTAAAAGTGAGACTTTCAGAAGAGAGGAAGGAGGAACTAGGAACACGGGATTGAACAGGGGGAGAGACAATAAAAATAATGTGCAGGTGAGGGTGAGGAGATAATAAGTACATATTTCGGAGTTGGTGAAGATAAGGGGGAGTTAATAGGGAGAAGGGGAGATGTAGGGAGAGGGAAGAACAGACACGGGAGAGTGGGACGGGAATCAAAAGCTTTCCTCCCCCCTCCGGCCAAAGAAAAAGGTAGGTACGTACTTTTTTCCAGAGCACTGATACCATGATCACACAAAAAATTTCAGTATTTTCATACAAATGCTGTGTGTATACTTCCACAAAGGATATCGTGGCAGTGGTGTATTGCGAGTGTCTTTGTGTGTGCGTAGGGTGCGGCGTTGCGCAAACTTTCAATGAAAAGCTGTTTTTTTCGGCGTCGGTCTCAACGAAGCTCAAAATCTGGTACTACTTGGTCTGCTGGACACAAAGCACTGTTAATAATACACGATCTGGCGTACGGTAACATAAAAAGCGATCTCGAACGTCACAGAGAAGGATACGATGGATGGAAATATGCCAGACGTAGAATTAAATACTACAAATATCTATATTCATAAGAGGATATCCAAGTGGTGAATATTCAATCAGTTATAACATCATGCATAATTCCGGAAAATATTGCTACATTCCAGAACCGCCTGATGAAATGATTTATTCCCTTATTATGAATGTACAAGACAAGCATCATCTTTACCGATAACTAATCCCCTGGAAAAATAGCAAATAATATGTCAAGAGGTAGTAAAAAACGAACGGAGAATCGGAGATCAAATATACCCTTGCCTAACATCTTTGAAAAATAATTTTGCACAATATTAACATTTTACCAAACGTACCATTATCATGATTAACAGTGAAAAAATTTAATGGACTGCTGGAGCTCTCCTCTGAGACGATTATAGTAAGAAACAATACATAATTCGAATTTGAGAAAAATAATAAAAATAGAAATCAATGATTTCAGTAGAAATAAATCAAGGTATTAAGATTGCAAATAAAGACAATCTACGAGAAGAGATTTTTTTTCCTTTCAGTCAATTCTTTAAGCTCTCACGATTAAATTAGAAACCTATTTCATATTATTACATTAATACTAAGTATTAATCGAACTACCTATGCATGAAAATATTTTGTCAAATATGGTCATATAAAAATATTAGTTTGATCGGAATTATATAAATCTCTTGATTAATATTGAAGCAAAAATCACATCAAACGAAACCAGTTATTGAATTCCTGAATTAACCTGAGGTAATTCAAATGTACCAGAAAAAAAATTTTTAAGGCCGTGATTAAGATTCCACCGATAGATCCGTTTCCGATTCCAGAAATAAAAATTAACAGAGTAAATGTTTTGACCCAACGCACTCAGAAGTATATCAATAATGAATGAAATGAATTCTAAAGAATAGTATTACGATGAAAAATATGCATGAAAATCTATACTTCTACGTCCTTGACATTTTTATAACTGGAGACATACTCAAAATAATGATTAATTGCAGTAATTATCGATGGAATGAATGGAAAGAAAACCAGGATGATGAGAACAATAGAGGGAGAAACGTATCACCTCTAACAATACAAAATTACGAGCACCATATATTTCGGTTATGGAAATCATAACGTGGCCCATATTGGTTAGAGAGATTTGGAAGGGAATTTTCCCAGAGATTTTTAAAAAGCGATAGTTTCCGCTGAAACACCTACCCGTAGGAATTTGCAGATAATTTCATTTCCCAATATTTATGATCATAAATTTTTAATAAAACATAAGCCCTACCTCACATTCGAAATAAGTTCCTCCGGCCCCTTGCATATTCATCAATGTTGGTTGGATCATACGCTTTCTACAGTAAATCGTCTCTTTCCCAAACAATTCTTCAGAGCAGAGTTAAACCATTTAATCGTCTATTCTCTGAGGTAATGAAAGAAGGATCTTATTTTAAATCAGAAAGCAAAAATGTCAACTTCAATTCAGCATAGTTTTGTGCTGAATCACTTAAGGTGAGCGTAACTAACAATTAGCATTGGGGAAACCGTGTCACTTTCAACATACGAGTCCACTGAGATCTCAGAGCAACACACTCTTTTTCTTGAATAATGATGGAAGATTTGTTTCTGCAAATCACGAACACCAGTGGCCAAGAAGGTAAATGGCAATACACGTAAAAGATAACTCGCTGTAAATTGCCGTGGCATTAAAAGCGGACGGCATGGGGAAAACGGAAATTTTACGGTCACCATCAATGCTTATGGCCTGTCTTCTTCTCTTGAGTGCGTTAGATGTATGCACGTAGAAAAAGACATGGTACGCAGGTGAGTATGGATCTTCTGAAGGTTTGCATAAAGTGTCAACTATGCCTGTACCTCCGATGGTTGCAAGCCACGACTGGTGCAAAAGCAGGGCTCATGGGATAAGAAAAGGTTCCTCGAGAACGATATACAGCGAATACAGTGGCCACAGGGTCGCATAGAGGGATTCCAAACCCTGAGGGAACGATTATTATTTATGCCACTCCTCAAGGGGATGGCTCTATATTTATTGGATGAGGTGTGAAGTTGAGGGGAGGGGATTATTATTTGCCAAGGATATGATTCTTTACGAAGAATAAATAAGTAGACAAATGGGTCTGTTCTCCCTGAGGATCCTGCCTGGATATCCTCTAACGATCAGAGGATATTCACAGAACAGCCGACGAGCAAAATTTCTCCGCTTTGTGATTAAACATATATGCACAAAACTATAGCATGACGTGTGAAAGAGGAGGTGCAGGCTGAGCCTAGGGGATTAAGAAGAAATATTTGAGGAGTCGGTGACGCTTGAAATGGGGAGACGCGGGATAGAGTGCGAGGAGAGGGATAGGGGGAGAATCTGTGAGATTGATGATGCGAAGGACTGCAAGCTGGGGTTTGGGAAGTCTCCCGTCCGTACCTCCCACCTCCCGGTGCGCTAAATAGGAAGTAGCCAAGTGGAGGACGGGTCGGAGTGCTCCATGCGTATGCCCTCTTCTCTGTTAACTGCGCTGGGTGAGTTTCTCTGATGGGCGAGAGGATGGGAGTCGGGGTGCAGAGCAGGGACTTCGGCCGGCGGGTGGGTGCCGTGACTGCGGCGGATGGAGGCCGGTGAAAGAGCTCCCAAGTTCCAAGCGTAGTAGGGTGACGGCGTGGAACGTCGGCCGTGGATAAGGGACGGGGATGGCCGGGTTAAATGGGGGAGGGGGGAAATGAGCGGGGGTAAACCGGGTGAGGAGACGTTGGGGAGAATGAAGGACGGGAATAGATAGAGCGAGAGTGAAAATAGTACATAGATGGAATGAAAAAGGAAAATGATGGGTACAGAGAAAGAGTTTTTTTCTCTAACTCGGGTCGAGGCCTCGATTTCTCGAGAAATTAAGTACATTAACAAGGAAACGTAAAACGAAAAAATAAACATCGCAGGCATGATGTTTTACGAAAAGCTGGGCGAATGGAAGGAACTTCAGAAACCCATGGATGCGATGCATACTATAACGAACAATGGAAAACACACAAGAGAAAAAATGTCAAATCAAGAAAAATAAGTGGACAAGTTAGTCGATTGGAGAGCCGTCTCAGACGATTTATATCAATCCAATGATTTTGATAGGGAAAACTCATCACAGAGTGCCTCATCGACAACAACGATGCAGCAAAAATGTCAACAGCATATTAAATGACGGGAAACAACTTAAGGCACCAGTTATGGAGCACGTGTGTATATTTACGCAACTATCTATTTCATTTAGTGGCTATTACTATATTCGTGAGAATCTGCTTTCAAATGTAACAGTGCTACACGTTTTTTTTCACATCTGGCGAACATGTTGAATAAAATATGATGAGATATGCACGCCCATGGCTCCAGGTTTGGATTACCGATATTTTCATGTGAAAGTTCTATTCCTCTTTTGTACAAAATCATTTGACAAAAAGAGAAAGAAACTCAGCAGACCACAACAAATGAAGTATTATGATCATAAATTCTGCAGTAAACACAATTTATGGAACAAAACGAGAAATATCGGTCGCCATTTATAAATCTCTTTACCACTGCCAAAACTTAATCAGCAAAATCGAAATTATTTATGAATATTAAAATATAGTTCATCTCTTCGAAATAGGTCAGTTTTCATTCTACTCTTTAATTGCAAGTCTGATCACAAACAGGCCATAACATTGTTTAAAGAAACAAATTAACCACAGAAAGGAAACAGGTTCGATCTGAATTCCAGCCACCAATCTTCCATCCTCCCTGACCTGAAATTATATTGGCAATTAAAGTTGTGACAAGCGGTCTAAATTATTCGATGGTGATTGCAAATTTAACCCCAAAAGCGCCAGCCTTTTCCTGCTTCCTCTCGAAGAGCAGTCCTTATATAAATCTCGTTTGCTTTCCGCTGTACGGTTAGCGCGTGCCAAGAAGAATTATCTCGCGGGGCACACGCTTGGCACGCCCGGCTCTCCGTTTCATTTGGGCCACCCCCCGGGCGGAATTGCAAGAAATCATGCCGCCAAGGCGACGTTAATGAGGGGGCGGAGGGGGGGGGATTGAGCGGCTGGAGACGGAGAAGACGAGGGTGGGGCGGGAGCAGGGTAATAATAACAACGGCAGCGGAGAAGGAAAAAGGAGGAAGATTGAAAGGAGAGCGGAGGAGAAGTCTTTATATTTTTTGAGCGCGGACGCCATGGAATCAAAAGGGCTTCTCGGTCATGTCGGTCGGGGCGGCTGCATCAACACGGCCCACTCCCGGGGGACGAAGACTGCCCGCTCCGCTCCCTCCCTTCCTCCCAGCGGCCACTCATCTGCCACTCCTCTCCGAGCGAGGACGGGGCATCTGGTAATGCGACTAGGACGGCATCCTCTTTACTCCCTCCCGGCACCGCCCACTCTCCCCCAGTATTCTTGGTACTTTCGGGGAAGCATCCAAAACTCCCTTCTATACTCACTCTCTTTCTCTCTCTTCGGTCAAGTAAAACCACATGTCCTGAAGCGTCCCGACGTCGACCCTCCGGGTTTTCGTCTTCTCCAAAGGCGTCGGCCGGATCTCTTCTTCTGTTCCCAGCCACCACCGCGCTCATATTTATCCGTCGGTCGAGCCCCGCTAGAACGCATCACCCGACGAGACCTCTCCCACTCCTTATAACCTCATATTTCTTAAGCGGCCATGTGGCGCCGTGGTGCGGCTGACGCGGGAGGGGGGACAGGAAGGCGAGGTCAAACGCACGTGCTCAGATATGAATGGACTGAAACTTCTTAAAGGTCCCGTCGGAAGATAATAAGCGAGCACTTCCTCCCGAGAGGAAAAAGGTTTTGTGGCTGTTGGTGGAAACCGTTAAAATATTTTCCAAAGGCCGGTGGGTCCATGTTAGTCAAGAACTCTAGTGTTTTGGTGCACTCACGACCTAATCTCCCAGGAGTAGATGTATGGCTAAGGTCGGCTATCAGTTCTGCTGAATGACGCCTGGGTATCGAATAGAGAATATTATTGAACGAAGTAATATTATCTACAAATGATGCTAGCATTGAAATGCCTGTCATTGATTATACATGAAAAACGAAATCTCATATTTTAACCTATAGAATGGGTATTTTCTCCAGTTAAAATACAATTAGAAACGTTTTTACACTTTTAGGATGCAATTAAATTGTTAATGTTGATCGCAACTTAATATTAGACAAAACCCTTAGGGCTTTAACAGATTAGTAAAAATTATGGGAACACTGTAAAATATTAAAATACTCGGGAGGCATAAAGAGCATACATAGCCTCCGCTCAACTCATTTCCACAATTTCACACCTCTGTTTATCTAGGTCGTAAAGAAGTCGAATAATTATAATGAATTAAAATATTTTCTTCCAGGCGGTTAATTAAAATCCTCAAAGCGAAGTGGACGTTGGAAAATAATGCTGGACTAATTCTTATGCCTGGGACAAAATTTCCAGTGATCCAAAGTATAATCTCGAAGTCGTTCTTTCGTTAACTTTTTTCTGTAGAAAAACACCCTCGTTCAAATTTTGTTATCTCAATGAAGAGAGTCATTAATTACCTTTATCGTTTAAAATTACTTCAACTGGACTGATGAAGGCAAGGTATCCAATTGAGCTGCGGAAATGAATCATGTTCGCTCGAAAACCAATTACTTTGTGAAAATTGCTCAATCATAAACCAATTAATGAAAGAAATTTAAAGTAACGTTTCATATCACAGAATGGTTTTCTTTATAAATTGACTGGATATTCTTTTTTTAAATTGAAAGGACAATCATTTGGTAATATTCAGAATAAAAATAGAAAACGTCGAAAATAATGCATATAAGTTACTGACCGTAAAGTCACGTTGAATTTATAACGATCCCCACAAATTAGCTAAGGAATAAGTTCCAAAAACCACAGATTGGTGAAAAAATATTTCAGAAGGTAACACGTCCATATATATATTTTTTTTGTAATGGGAGGATTCGGTTCTCTCACAATTGATAACTATTGGAACATGGTATTCAAAAATGAAAATCATAATCTAAAAAGTGGTGAATTTCACGCATTGAAGCTTTTTTGCAACGAATTGAGGTTGAAAGGCACGCACGAATTAATAGAAACATGTACACGACCAGCAAAATGAAGAGCTATTTCCTTCTACTCCTAGATGGATCTGATCGGCATTCTTCGCAATAGAATGGCGTTATTTTTTTTAAGTAAATATTTTTAATTCAAAACCTATACGTTTCGTGTTTTATTACGAATCTCCAGCACGGAAAACATAACAGCGATGCTATGGAAAATCTGGAAAAATAAGTACATTTCAATTGCTCGCTGGATTGGATGGATCAAAGTTGGAGCATCAGTCATTTTCAATGATAATGTGAGAAGCGTGGTTTTTTTAAATGCAAAATCTTATTTTAGGCATGCTGTAAAAGAGCCAAATATCAACATAAATGCCAAATATGTTCCCATCCAACCGTGATACATAAAGAATATAGTGTTTACAAAATATTACCGGGACAAAGATGATCCGAATGCTTCCTAATTTACGGGAGGAGAGACTTCAGAATATATAAGTAGCTGGACGACTGTGACCACCCATTCCCATGACTCACATCTCATATTTGAATAGCTCTATGTCTGTAGAAATGTATCTCAACAATTTAGAAGGCAGATTTAAATCCCAAATGATTTCAATTCTCTTCTAATTCAAAATGTAACAATTAATAGGGTGACTGCAGAGCAAAAATTGAATCATAATTTTTCTGCTAAGGAAACAGTTAAATTTATGCACGCTCTTCTCAGGTGATGCAACTGCGGGTACATTCATATAAAACTTCAAAGTGTTGAAAATATGGAGAAATAATTGTATTCTGGATTATCTGTAGTGCAAATAGGGATCATTACATTTCTTTAGTTAATCATGGGGAATATTAAATCCAATGAGTTAGGGAAACGATAACACATTTATATGAATATATAAAATACTAAACCCTTTGGGGGTTTTGGAAATATTATTTAATATAGTCATCCCAGTAATAATATTTAACAACCAAACATGCATATATACAGAATAAGTTTTTCTTACACATACATATATACCTGCATATTTCAAGTGGCTAAAGCCTAAGGAGTACCGTGTTTAGAGGATAAAGTGTACCAGAAAACCTCCGAGGGGATCCTGCAATGCTAGTCACTAGAAAAAAGCCAAATATCTCATGTTTCATTTATTTCTTCTACACCCAACCTGCCACGGCAAATCTTTCAGCTCAGTATAAATACATAGAAGCAAGCGGGCTCGCATTCCCACTTTCGCGAGGGCTGCTTGCACTACAGCAGCCGCCCCGGTGCACTTACCACATCTGCCGCAAGAGAGCGAGCGGATCAAAATGGATTCCGTCTCCGTACTTCGCTCTTTTTCTCCACGGCGTTTATTTAATTTTTTTCCAACTCCGCTTTCATTACATTAAGGATCGTTGGCCGTGAGCGTGTTTCGAAGCCGTCCGACGGCGACGACGTCGTCGGACGCCAAGCAGCGCGGAGGGGATTAAATTGACGAGAGGAGCACTCGAAAGGGTGACGGGCCATCGAAGGCGTCGCTCGGGAGGAAGATTTCAGCTGCGGAGAGAGTCACCCCTTTCCCCTCCTCACTCCCAACGCTGCGACGTCCCGACGGCCGGGAGTGAAGGGGGCGGTGTTGGATGCGGGAAAAGAAGGGCGGCCGTGAGGCGACGGTGGGGGAATGGGGTGCGGAAGCCTTCTAAGGGTAAACATCAATGTTATCGCAATAGAGACGTCGTGAGCAGAGGGCCTCAAATGTGCGGGTGGATGGAGGCGGAGGTGGGGACGGGTAAAACGCCTTGGGCGGCGGCCGTGGATGCCGGGAGGATTGGAAGGGGTGGGACGGAGGGGGTGGAGGAGAGTCGAGGAGGGTGTGCGCTCCTTCCTCGTCTCCGGAGCTGAGAGAGGGAGGCATAAGAAGTGACGAGGGAGCGTGTGGAGTATAAATCTCTAGGCGCCTTTAGCACGGCATCGGTAAGGAGTGACAGGATATCCTTCAAATTGAACAAGCGTAGCACCCGTACCGTCAGTCAGGTCTCAAAATATTTGTATTATGTCGTTCGCCACGGTGTACTTAGATGCACTTTGGAGACGGTTTATTTACCCAACTTAAATTTTTCAAAGAAAAAACTCTGTGTACCTTCAGCAATATAATATAGATTTTTTGCGCTTCGTATTTGCATGATAATATTTTTAGAGCTTTGACAGCTGAGAAAATAAAATTTATGATTTCTATTTAGTCTAGAGCGTAATCCCATGCATATAACTTGCAGAAAAAATTACATAAGTTCATATTTAATAAAATTTACGCCACAATATATTATACAATGGAGGCAAAATAATGAGTCATTTGTTGATCACATTATTTAATGAGCCAGATTTCATTAGCAATTACATTGCACATTATATATGCATTACATAAAATTATTGTAATTCTCATATTATGTAATAAAATATGCAAATCAATTCCAATTTACTAATTTAGGGCTCAAACTATTTTATATTATTGATAATGAAGGCTATGTTTTTATTAGAATTCCCAAATATTGTTTCAATGCTTCTCTATTAAGCAATTCAGCCGCAATTCAGAAAAAAATCAGGTAAAAATCCAAAAATATAGCAGATTAATACTTGTAGGGGATTAATATGTGGCAGTATTAAATGACTCTCAAACCTAAATATGCATCATAATTTTATTTTGAGACCCATCGACGGATTTCCCTGGAACTCAGCTAATCATCAAACGAAGTTCTTTCGAAAAGCATTTCGATCGTAACAAAAGCATACCTGGCATGATTCGATCAGAAGGTTACATTAGTAAAAAATGTTGTATATTTACGAAAAAATAACTCATGAATACAGATATAAACTATAACTTTAAAAGAATTAGAATACGGCATAACGATTTTTAAATATTCAAAAGAAACTAAAAGATACAATATCAAATGCACCCAACGCATTATAGTTTTCCTATTGATGTAATACTAAATACTAATGTCAATTGCGCTATTTTTGGACACATATCACAAACATAAGCACTAAAATAAAACGCAAACTAAAATTTACAATTCGTACTTTTTTATACTTGTGCAGACTTTTTATAACCTTTTGAGTAAATCAACGTAAAAACCAGTGACTCCATAAGACAGTTGATGACTATACCACATCACATGAATAAACACTGGTTAGGAAATTTATTTTCAAATCAGAGATTCCTTAAAAAAATATCACTTTGAATAAGAGAAATAATTTAGATTTTAATAGAGTGGAATGGAATTTTAAGAGGATGTATCTCTCAAAAATATTTAAAAAAAGAAAACATCGCTTCACAAAATATCAAGCTTAAAAAGTTGGTAAAACCCCAAAAGACGTTTTCAGTTTATTGTATTCGAAGGACCGGCGGAATAATCTAGTTCAATCTCTTTAGGAAGAGGAGCAGAAGAATAAACCACCCGTGGAAAAAAATGAGGATCCTTGAGGAAGGAAAGGCATCTATTCACGTGAACACACACGACTCTCTCTACACAATCCCTAGGTCCGGCTGTGACGACAAAGAAATATCACGGCGGCTATGTCGCATGCCACCCTTCCCAAGTCACCAGCTTTTTTCAAATCGGCCAAGTCTTTCCCAAAAGGATTCTCGCAAACCATCGTTCCATTCCCTATCCCCCCACATCCCCAAAACCCCACGCTCCTAGCCACGGCTGCCTCACGGACCGCTTTTCCCCAACCCTGTTTGGTTTGTCAAACCCACTTAAAACGACAACACTCGCGCAGTACGTGGGAACAAAGGGGAGGAAAGGAGGGAGAGAAGCGAAGGAAGGACACTACGGTCGACCAAAGGGGATCCAGTGGGGAGCAGGAAGATGAAAAAAAGGGAGCAGAACAAATATCCGTGTGTTGATGCAAGTGTGGCGAGGGGGATTATTCTGGTGGGCCGCGGGAGAGGAGGAGGGTCCGGGACTTGATGCAAAACCGGTGGGTAGGGGACCGCAGGCGACTCAGGAGAACTTGGAAAGGGTCGGCGGCGAAAGGGATAGGTCAAAGGAGACAAAAGGGGAGAAATTGAGTGTGAATTGATGTGGACGGGATATTTGAGGGAAAGTGGGTATCCGGGGGTGAGAGCCTGCAAGGGAGGGTTGTCACTCAGTTAGACGGTCGATCTCCTAAGACGACTGGGACCGGATGAATGACAGACGGCTGCCGCGCGCCCGACCGCCACCTTGTTGATGTCTCCGATCATCCGTTCGTTTGAGTCGTGTTTGGCGCCGTATAATTGCCTCCCCGGACTTAATATGAAGAACGAATAAGTGAAAGACGCTCGCCAAACTAATGACCCCTCCTCGTGACATGTCCCTGACACCAGTGGCTATATGCGGGAGTTGATAGACGAAAATCTTCTTCGCAAACGGTGTTTTGAGACGACGTCACCCTTTTTCCGGAAACAAACCATGATTTACAGTCGCAGTCCGAATATTATTCAGATAATGTGATGGGATATGGTATTAAAAATAATAATGATGGGTCGGAAGTCTCCATATAGGCACTTTACACGTCATACAGTCGAGATGAAGTTACTTCTGAGAGTAGCATACTATATACGCAAATATTCTTAAACATTATTTCACGTATTGACCGCGGAATATTCTAACCCAAACCTTGCAAATAAATTCAAAATTTTCCAACTGCCGTACCTTTTCAAAGTGCGATAGAAGATGTTTCACCATTAACACTGAACTTTTATGACTTAATTATATTTCCATTATTACTTTAAAAAAACTTTGGAATACGAGAAGCCAGAATAATGTATCGATTTGGCATCAGCTTCCACATTGCAGTACTGAGGCCGTGTCATTGAAATTTGCTCTCGCCAATAGCTGTAATATTTGATGGTAATGCGATTTGCTGGATATGCGCTAGTAATGCCCTGAGGTTAAAATGCTTCATTTACCAATTTTAACGGAACCTTTAACCCCTTCGACAATCTAGTAATATCCCGTCGCCATTACTACCTATTCTTTTATTTTCAATTTTAACTGAAAAAACCATTTTTACTGCATCATATTTATCTCTTAACTATCTTCTGACAAAAAGTCCATTTGGCATTACAAATAAATGAGCGCGAAATCACCTATCACTTCACTTACTTTTGAAAGACACATTTTAGCGAACTATTCAGTGACAAAGAATACTGAATCCATTGCCGCATGATTAATGGCAAAGAAGTAACAATTACGCATGATCAATGGTAAGTATAACTGTCTCCACTGTGACAACATCGACAATAATTTGAATTTTTATTGCATAAATCGGACTACTAGAATGCTTTAGGGAGTACCATATCATATATACGAGTATATATCTAATTCTCGTATATTTCTAACATATTGTCTCTGTACCTTCCTTGCCGAAACTTTCCCCAATGTTTTTGAGTGCTTGTAACACACAAAAGACTTAAGATACGTTTTTCTTATCAAACCAGATTATCCAGCGCCATTTATCACGAAAGGGAATCAATGTTTGCTCATGAGTTTACTACTTGAGTATTTTTTACTTAAATTCACGTGCGTATATAAAACCTATCAGACGACAGCTACAGCTGTCTTCTAAATCTTACGGCAGAGAAGATCCCCTTTACACTACAATTATAAAACCGCTGTTTCCCCTCCCTCATAATCGGAGAGGCACGCTCCAAACTCACAGCAGATTTTCTGTCCTGAACAAGGAATCTGGGACGTCCATTTACATAGCACACCCTCCCCATATCCCCCAGAGACTAAGGCATATATATATATATATACAGTACAGATCCTGTATATATCCGTAGCGCACACACATCCCAGATTTCGGGACAAATCGTGGGGTCAGATCTCACCTGCTTAGAACAAATAGGAAAACGAATCGCAGGGACATCAAAGAAGATGGGGTCGACCTCTTGATTCTGACATCCCTGTATCTCTCTCATCCTGTCACACCCGAGTAGGTAATTCCTTTCTCGACAAAACCTTCTGCCCTTCCGACTTATTCTCCCATTCACTCCCGCTTGGGTGTGTTTCCCTTCCCTTCAATCCTCTAGGTTTTGCGTGAAAGGCCCCTCAGACCCTGAGCCCGCCCTGCTTGTAACCCCGCCAAGCAATGGGACAACTCGCTCAATCGGTTGCAACACGCTCCTCCCGCAGTCGGCACAATTTTCTCTCGCTCTCTTTCTCTCTGCAACTCTTTACTTCTCCTCCAATGAGAGGTGGGTAAATCCCATACAGGGGGCACTGTTTGAGAGACTTTGGCGTCCCTCAGCCCCGCCAGGCAACCAACCAGACTCCGTGGTCCGCCCCTTCCTATCCACCCCCCTTTTCGTCCTGAGACCCCTTTAGCTCCTCAAACCGGAGTCGCCGCCAGCCTCCTTATTTCCCGCCGCCCCTGTCAGGATGAGTAACTCGGGAGGAAAGGAGAGGGGGTAGAGGGAGAGAAAGATTTGGGGAGAGGAGATGAAGGGATAGGTGGTGATGGGTTCGCAGGGGAATGGGAGAGGAACCTGGGGGGGGGGGGGAGGAAGAGGGGGAACAGAAGCCCTTGGGGCTGATCCCGATCGCGTAGAAGGCGGACTCCTGTGTTTGCCTTTTGCTTGGGGGAGAGGGGGATAAGTGGGGAAGAGGGAGTGCAAAGAGTTGGGAGATTTTCTGGGGTTTGAGTGGGAGGGTGGGGTCTGACTAAAGTGGGAAGGGGTGGAGATGAGGTGGTCAGAGACGAATCCAGAAACAGATTACAGCTCCCGGGTCTGAAAAGAGTGCATGGAAAACGAGGTTGAATGAGATTGAGCGATAGTGAGTGGGGAGGGTTTTGAAGGGGGTGGGCAAAGGGAGATGTGGAAGCGGCCATGAGAGGAGGAAGCAGAGGGTGGAGGAGCTACGTATGCGAGGTGGGAGGGTGGGGGACCTAGGATATCGCTGTAATGTTTGAGGAGTGGGTTTGGTAGAGGAGAAGGGGCAGGGAGGAGAAGAAGGGTTTGGCGCAGGAGAAGAGGTCATAATCGCGTATTTGTTCCCTCGCAGAGGTGCAACCGAATGGTCGACGCCCGCGTCATAAGCATCATTTATTACCATGCATATGTGTTCATTTCGGACCTGGCGCGTCCGCTTCGGACTGGTCAAATGAGAACGTCAAACAAACAAATAGTAGTTGCCGGCCCCCGGCGCGCTTACGTTGTAAGGATAGTTGAAAAAGGTCCACCCGGGTTGCCGAGCGGCAACGCATCCAGCCATCCAACCGTATGAAATACATCTCTCTCGGGAAGTTTTGGACGGAATCGATATTCTTCATTAATGCGCATAAAAGGACAGAATGTCGCCGACGCTTGTAAATACTTTTCGAATTTTCCTTTCCACCCGCACTCTACCGCCACCCCGCAACGCCGAACGAAAAGAGTTGCAAATTTATTATTTTTTACCAAAGCGCTCGAAAGCGACTCACGCAATACATTTGATCGATTCTTCCGTTCCCGAGATGAAAAATAAAAAAAATACGTGGGAAAATAAAAATAAAATAAAGAGGAAGCCGGAGGAACGCCGGTTTTGATATGCCAACCACCGATCGCCATTATTTTCCTTGATCGAAAAGAAATGAAATCGTGCTCAGGTCGAAAAACTGATAAGGGAAAAAAGGGAAGGAGAACGGAACCCACCCTTATTCCTCACCCTTGAGGGGATGGCTAGGGAGAAAGAGTTATCCTCGAAAGAAACGGGGAAATAAACAGAGCGAGACGTGGGTTGAAGAAATAAAACAAGAGGAATGGAGAAATTCGAGTGCAAACGAAAAAGAAACCACTTCCCATTGAGATAGATACGCTCTGTTATGTATGCATAGCTATAGAGAAGGAGGCTCTGATAGTGCTGGAAATGGAGGACTGGACGGGGGTGAAGCACAGAATAGAAGGTCTTGGTGCAGAGAGAGTATTGAAGACAATGCCTCTTCTCCACCGACGTGTCCACCTCCTCTTGATCCACAAACTGAGTTTGTCGCGAGACAGTGATATTCAAAAATTGGTTTATCAGAAGACTTTTTGACTGTGATTCCCGTCTATTGAATACCTTCACTCCCTTTGAAGGAGACAGTCCAAGAAAATAAATTAGCCAACACGGAAAAATGATGAAAGCCTCGCAAGAATTGAAAAGAATGAATTTTTTGCGTATGATTTCCACAGGGATACCAAAGCCGAATTCCACGAATATTAAATAATATAGTATCAAATGATTCAATATATTTCCAATAATTCATACGTTCCTTCACCAGTCAATCAAGTAGCGAAAGTATGGACCCTTTGTAAGAAAATGTATGAAGCAATCAACCAAATGTATGATTCCAACCAATACAAGGACAACTATAGGAATTTCACCGAGGTGTTACTGAAACTGCGGATTGTATCTATAGGTCTAAAAACACTGTCCCATTTGATCAAAATTACGTCTTCAAGTGATATATATATATATATATATATATATATATATATACATATATTTTACACTAAAATATGTTTTTAATCTTCTCGAACTTAAAGGTATTAGTAGAAACTTATTCATCGCAGCAATACAGCAATAGAAGTAAGTATTCTATCGCTGAAAACTTTTAAAACCTGACATGGAAACTCACCCTCAATTACAACGACTGATTTCAAATCCGTATCAAGAGAGGAACATTAAGTTTCTTGTAAAACAATATGGTAGAATTAGACTCCTTAGTATCAGTGGTTTCATAAAAGACGTTCGAAAGTTACACTCCGTTCTGAATGGCGGTAATAGCATTTAATTAATAAAAGAAGGCGCATGACTCAGAAAAATAGTTCTCTTCCCGAAATCATTGAAATTCCTAAAACTGCTAATCTTGGTATTACATGGGCGATAACTTGATAACAATATCTAGGAGAAAAAAAATGCTTAAAATATTATAATGAATCAGTTTTGCCTTATTAATCACCGAGATCTTCATATCCACACAATTCAAGCAGATTTGCTGCCGTATTATACTAGATATGAATACTGCTTGCTGATAACCGCACCCAATTATACCAAGGCATCTGCATAGTAATTCGCGGTATTTCAGATATACGCTAGGTAACGATTTACCAACGAAATTTACCAAAACCTACTTATCCTTCAAGTACACATGCATATTTCGTTTTGAACTTAAAAAACTGAGTTGTTGATCGAGCATTTGTGCTGTGAGGAAAAAGCACCTTCCTCTACCCTTGCGAGATATCTGACTTAGATCTAGCCAAGAGGTTTATAAGGTCGGTCTCCAGCGAGACAGAGGTATTTCTTTAGCTTCGGCTCAGTCATATCTTTAATAGGACGAACTATTGAGGTACCTCTGCGTGCAATAAATATTTTCTCCATGACTCAGAATTGTCATTTTCCCTAATATCACGATGACAATTGTCTCCACGAAATTTGTCACCTGGTGGGCGAACTTGATAACTTGCATCTCAATCAAGAGGATGACATCCTTCTGTCTTCCTTCAACGAGCAGGTGAAACTAAATTTTGAAAAACACTGCCAAAAATAGGAGAAAGTTACTGAGATAATAGAGCCTACCGAGTATTTTCATTTGGATCAGCAACAGGTGTTAAACAAAGAAGAGGGTCACGATATACTTACAATTAGCAAATAGTAGAGATCCTTTTCGAAAATAAAGACTATTTTGCGGGGAATAGAATATATTGGGAAACTGTAACAATCTGGTACCAAGCATTGATCAACTTGACGTTGTTTGAAAATAGGTCAATATTTCTTAGCTTTATTCTTATTTAATTCTAAGATTCTAGTTACAATTAGCGGTAAGGTGCATGTGATTCCAGGAGTATATTCATGAAAATATGATTATTTCATTATTGACACATTGGTACAGTCATATGAGGCTAACATAATATATTTATCATTTATATTAAAATATCTTCAACCGAAATCAGAGCATTATTCATTCTCGTACGTAATTATCCAAGGGGGTTCATTTAAGGGAAAAGTGGGCAATTAAAAAATCCTCTAAGATACTTCCAAACATATGATTCACGTGTTTGTTTTTGCATGGCTTCCCCTGTTGTTTCTGTATGTTCGTCCCTCCTGCGTCACCCAAATACTTAATTATCTCTTCGTGACCTTCTTTATGAAAAAATACACGCACACACATGAGTAAAGTGAAACATTAGAAAACGTAATGTACTTTCCAATTACATTTAATGACATCATCACTGGGGACAGCACAAAACGAAGCTCTTTCGATAAAATATTTCATCTAATGAACTTGCATGTGAAATGAGGAACCGTGATTGCACAAATGAGTGATCATCGGCAAATATTGACTTGGAGGTATAATTTGCTATTTATAGAAAATATCCGTTAACAGACCTCGGAATTATCAAAGAGAAAAATGAATTAAATTATTTTAATATCGGACATGTATCCAGAAGTTAAGTGCTCGAGCTCTTAATGTGATGAAACCTGGCTGTTTCATAAATGTTGAATGTTGCTAAAATATCGAAACTCAGGAATTGAACTGAATGGCGACCGGGAGATGAACAATTCCAATTAAGGGTGAAACGGACATCGACTCATTAAAAAGTCTATTGATCAAGCGTTTCACTTGTCACCCCTCTCGATTATATCATTAAACGGTTTTCAAGTGGGTTCATTTTTTTCCAAAATTGAATTCCGTGATTGGCTGTCTTATTTTTCCTCGATTTCATCCAAAACTAAAACACTCCCAAAGTTATGCGAAAGCGTAACGCTAAGGGAATTAATAGGCAGCTCAAGAAACAGAACAAAGTTAATTTAATAAGGTTCATCTTCAATAAGTGAGATACTAATGAGGAAACAAATTAAATGTTAAATAAACAAAACTGGTTCTCAAAAATATACAAAACTTTGTCACCAAATCATGCACTTAACAACGGAATTTTACCCTTCCCAAATCCATCCAAATGTTATTCTTAATGAATTTCCCCCTCATCTCGTTTCCGAATGTATTTTTCCTTCTTCAAAGAATTTCTCGGCAGAAAAGATTTTTCAGTTGAAATTTAACTACTAAAAACAGGAATCCATGAAATTTCCAAAAATAACAAGTTGCTCCAAAAATGAATACAAGTCAACAGACGGCTAATTTGACCGTTACGGAATTTCTTTTTGTTTCTCATGGTTAAAGTTTACAGATTAAGCATCTCCTAATTACTTGTAAATAACCGATTTTCGTTCAAAATATCAGTTTAGTTCAAAGCACTGTCGAGAATTTATTGATTTCACTGTACATCATTATTATAATTCCTTACATTTATGTTATATTTGAACTTTGATATACATGAGAAATATAATCAGTGAAGGGCATTCAGCAAAAGCTTAAGCGATAACTAAATTATTTTAAGTTTATTTGATCACATATTAAAATCCTTAATCATGGAACGCATTCTTTTAACATCAATTCTATAAGTTGTCACCAGGAAAGAAGAAAATCCTATAGTCAATAAAAAATGCAGAAATTAATTCTATAATTGATCTCTTTGATTGGTTTATTAACGTGAATTTATTGGGTGAGGGATTGAAGTGTTCCTCTCGTGGGAGTGCGAATGTATACGTGAAGATACAACGTTAGCATTCCAAGGGGTAGAAACCATCTGCTGGCAGTTCGGTATCCTCTCAGGGTCTTCCAGGGTTCTCGTAGCTCCACGGGGAGAAAGGAAGAGAGAGACCGCAGTATAGGAGGGAAAGAAACATAAGTCGGATAGAAAGAGAAGAAGAGGATGGATATGAGCTGGGTAGGCGGAATATGGAAAAAGAGAGAGAAGATGGGGGTAGGTTGGCTGGGGATTTGCGGGGAAGACGCAAGAGAAGGGGGAGGTCTTGGTCATGGGCACGTCCCGAGGCAAAAGCCACGGCACCAATGGCGAGAGAGATTTCTGTGATGGAAAAGAGAGGCAACGCAACGGGGAGAGGGGGAAGCGAAATCCAACACAAAAACTCGATATCAAGACGGAGGAGGAGGAAGAGGATATCGGATGAAAAAAGTATGCATATAAATAAAAACGGACCGGGAAAGGACGGAAAGAGGGCAAGGGGGATGGCGAGGCGGCGCGAAGATGGCGGTGAAATGGTTGAACGGACCGCGGAAAAAAGCCCGCGGGGTTACGGGGGTTTGGGGTAGGGTAGGGTGGAAAAAACGGTGGAAGGAGGGGGTTGTGGAAAGGAAGAGGAAATTTAGTCGAAAGGGAAATTCCTCCCGTGGGGACGTTTCCTGGGAGCACCTGGAGGTAGTCGGCGACGCCGCATATATTGACACCGGAGTTTCGGGAGATGATGGCGAGGCAAACGGCACAGTAGGCAAGCGGTGAAAATGTACCGAAAGTGGCGACTTTTCCCAGAGTATCTTAAGGCCATGTGAACGGCTGTTGTGTATGGATTTGCGCACACCGCGAGTGTTCGCACTGCTAACCATAAAGCGAGGTAACCAAGCTAGCAGCCTAGCAATAAATCGACACAGCGTCTTTTATTCCGGTTTTTTTGAATTCTAACTGTAGTTACGTGCAGTTATAACTCTACCGACCCATGAATCAATATCCATTCAAATTGAAATGGAGCCACCATTAGGACCGAAATAAACTCATGAGACACTTATGGTACAAGCTAATGAAATTTTGAAATTGACCCAGGAAAACGCAATTTAAGTTGGAGGTCAAATGTCATTTTCCTAGCCGTCGGTTGGTCGGTTAATTAAGGAATGCCATTTCAGGGTGATTGCACACAGTTTAAATAAATTATACTTTCGGTCATATTTTTCATAAATCATTTACTCCTTTAGAAAACTCAAGTCATTTTTCTCCTATTTTCACATTTATTTGGGGTTAATTAAGTGTTGAATGAGAGACAAAATCAATTTTTAAAATGGGTCATTGTTTGAGTTACAAAAAAAATGAAGCATAAAAACATTCTTTTTTGGATGAAATATCATGCTATTATATTTAAAATATGTAAAAAATGGACTCAAAAAATTTTTTGCTGTAATTTTTGAAGCCTTTTAATATGAAACTCACATTACCTTATTGGAATTGTCGGTCGAACAGACCTCTAAACTTCTACCAATCACCAATATGCCAAGGAAACGCTTAGAACATTAATGCAACTTTAGCGCATTCCACTGGCGGAAAAAATTAATTCCCCCTTCTTCTGAGATACTAATGATGGCCGACCGAATGCTATTGAAAGCATTCCTTTGCGAGAATCTGGTACTTTTTTGGTACCACAGAATTTGGTAGGAAAATGAAGCTCAATTTACCTCAGATAATATTTTTATAGAAATTTGTTTTGTAAACCACTCAGGTCGAGTGGATATGTGCGCTGCTGACAATAACTGGAGCTACTTCCACCCCAAAGTCTCTGAAATGGACCCTAAAAGCGTCGTCAAATGGTGGATCCGGAAACCTTCCGTAGCAATAAACGAACACACAATACACACATATAAACGCATGTTAATATTCGAATTCCACTCCAGAGCCAGCTGAACCCAAACATTTTAGTGCTTACACGCTTTTAACTGGAGTTCGGCACTTCTGATGGTTCTCATACTCACGGCACTATCCATGAAAGTAGAATATTTATTTTCTGTTAATGGTGAAAGAAAACCACGGCATACAGGAGAAGAATTGTGGTTATATAACCGGTTAAAGTTTACACTCTAGGTAAATTGCCATCTGATTAACACGCTAAGCTGATCATCAACAAATAAGACAAAAAATGACGAACGCGCCTTACGCTATTTATTCAATCGTGTGAGATCATTTGTTTCCCAATACTAAAACGGACTTTTCCCTGAAATTGAAAAACAGAGAGATATCCTAGCACCGTGGTATTTATAATAAGGCAAATGAAAGCCATGAGATTCATTAAAACGCAGAAATAACATTGGTAGAATGAGGTCTTATCATCACAACATATAACGTAGTTGTTTATCAAACAACTGTACCCTCCAGGAAGCTATTTTCCAATTATTGATGGTAAGAATTTGTACTTCTCACTTTCAACATTAGGGACATAACACTGTCTTAATTTATTTAACCCTATTTCGTCAAAACAGTGAATCTTCTGTAAGTACACACTGAGAAAGTGTTATGTAAATATGTATATATATGTCTGACCTGAAAAAGGCCTCGGAGTAGGCCGACAGCTCAAATAATCCACAATGCGAGTGTTCTTTTACTTGTTATCTGCTTTATCCTGTGTTATTTTGTGCGCAGTATATATCTATATATATACTGTGAGTGTCCTTTCTTTATGTGTCTGTGGGTTGAATATTTTGTATCCGTGTGTTTGTGCGTCGCCGGTGAGCGTCAATTTCAAAGATATATTCGTATTTTACTTATGTTATTGCACCCAATTTTTTTCTATTAGGCAAAACGTAAAAAAAACATTTTGTCGTCGAATTTTTCTAATAATCTTTTCTGCGGAAATAAATTTTAATGTAGAATAAAATTCCGAAATGTATTACCATTGTGTTTTGATTCTTATACCATCATAAACAAAATTATTTGAATTTAGCTAGCCATTTGTCTCTCACAACTTTTTAGTAGAAGCTGAGTATTTCTAAATTAAGCCTGATAATTTTATTCATTGTGTAAATTCGCCAAAGCCAACGACAAAGAGAAGGTATGTCAGAAATTGATGGTCAATAGGTAATTATAGCTGGGGGTACAAGTCTATTAAAGCAATTACTATCAAAAAACAGAGTTTATTAAACAGATCATCTCCCATTACTTTGACATGCTACGGAAATACTGAAGCTCAGTCTAGTAGACTAGTTTTCCTAAATCGCATTGGAAAGTCAATTACATTTTCTGAAGGTTGAATTTTACTTTATGCGTATGGAATAACTATCGAAGGCGATCTAATTCAGTATCGATTTCTATGAATCTCACGAAGTGCTTACTTTGAATCGAGTTAGACCCAATTGTTAAGGAAAAGCGTGTCAATTATAAATAAAAAAAAGTGCATAGTTCAGCCAGATACGAGGGCTCGTATATCAAGTAATGCGAAGAGAACCGGGATGTTTCCATGGCAATTTTCCTGTGAAATCTTATAAAACTTATTACTTTAAATTTATATATTACTAAGCAAATCTTCAGCAATTTTCACACTATTCTATACGGTATACATTAAGTAATACCTACATTGGTTTTACTTTCTTAGAATTGGCACCCGAGAATGCAGGCACCATCCCAACGTTCAAATCAAGAGCATTCAATCTTCAATTCCGAAGCTAGAGGAATGCGGAGTCGGGGACGTTTGGGCATATTACGAGGAGTATTCTTAAGGTAAGTACCGTTTGCTTATATTTAAATATTGGCGCTTCAGAACACAGTTTTGCTCTGCAGCGAGAAGCTATAGCAGCATTTGTTTTGTTTCAGAAGTCGTTTGCTTGTCCGTGCATGAAAACAACAATGTCCGCGACAATCGTTGATCCCACCAGCTGTGAAGTGCGTTCTGTCATACGATTCTTGTCTGCAAAAGGATTGTCGGCAGCTGAAATTCATCGGGAATTATGCCTAGTTTATAAACCTACAGTTATGAGTGAAGGAAAGATTAGACAATGGTGCTGTGATTTTAAAAATGGACGAACAAATTTCCATGACGAAGAGCGAAGTGGTAGGCCCAGTATTCTGACCGATGAAATTGTTTCGCAAGTGGAACAAAAACTGCGATGTGATCGTCGATTGACAATTAATGGCCTGGCTGAACAATTTCCTCAACTTAGACGCACTACTGTCTACAATATCGTACCGGATACCACACATTGCGTGCAAGGTGGGTACCGAAAATGCTCACCGACCACCACAAAGAGCAAAGAATGTCCAGTGGAGGAGAGTTTTTGGGTCGTTGGGAACTCTTTAAACCACCCACCGTACAGTCCTGACCTTACACCCAGCGACTACTTCCTCTTCTTGCACTTGAAACAGTGGTTTGGTGGACAACGTTTCGAAACCGAAGAGGAACTCAAGAATGGCGTTGTCGATTGGTTTAACCCTCAGGCAGCGAGTTTCTCTGCAGAGGGGTTGAAAAAGCTGGTACAGCGGTACGAAAAATGCTTAGAAGTGAACGGCGATTATGTAGATAAGTGAAGTAGGTTTGTAGCTAACTACAAGTGCCAATAAAATGTGTTTCATATGAGTATATTTTTTCCTGTGACCAAACGGGCTATCTTTATGAACACGCCTCGTACCTTTCCCTATTGGACCGACCCCGGAGAAGTAAAAACTGTCAACACCCCCGATATCCTTCATGAGGCTTTATTCCCAATATTTTTCTCCTCCCACCGTATGTCGTCCATCCAATTCATCGCAATTCCGTCATGATTTTCTAGCTCCGTACAAGCTCATGAGAAGTTTTGATGAAAGTCGTATGATGTTATCCATAAAGGTAAGAGGAAAAATTCTGATACATCAGCCGCTCTTAGATGGGAAGGGAGTAAGACAATTCACACCCTCCATTCTTCCTCATCTATTCCTTTTCCACTTCGGCGTTTAGATCACGTTCCTTTCTTCACCCTTTTTCGCTCTCCCTTGTCTCTTCATCGTTTTCGCAGCCTTTAGGCTTCGCCGTCGAAATGAAGACCCTCAAAAGAGCCGCCACAGAGGGCGCGAGTGTACATCGAGCAATGGAGGCGATGACGCTTTCGGGTTCCATCGTAAATTTCCAGCGGAGCGAGCGACGGGCTTGGTTCTTTTACGAGTGGAGCTTTAGACACATTTCGGCAGCCGGGATATGACTTCGAAGCCAAAATGAGCTCACGTCAGTGCGCGATGCGGAATTTTGAATTTACGAGAGTAAAAAGTGGAATGCTATTAATCGAATCGAACGATTTGGGGAAAACTAAAATCGAACGACGCGGAATTATCATCGTAAAAGGAGTAAACTAACGTGGTTATTCAGAAGTGGAATTTTGGCCTGGAATACATATTTTGAGCAAAGTTAATATTTCAGACTCAATATATTCGGTATCCTCATACCGGTTACCACGGTTAATATCTGGAGGTGATAATTAAGAGAGTAAATACGAAGTTGGAATACAAATTTAAATTAACATTTAACAATGAGCGTTACCATTATTGCAGCATGGTTCAGTACTAAGAGCCTTTTATATTTAAGACTACGCAGATATACAAATAAATAGGACACATTTCATTTAATGGAGATTCAATTTCAATTAAACTTTATCTTGTAAAACCTTTCATGGTGGGTGATTACATGTATTACCACGGATATCACACATGCTCGAAAATTTTGTGTTCTAAAGCGTATATATTGTTATTGACTTGACAAAAAAGGATTCTTGCAACTTTCCCAAATTCGCCAATTATGTAGTAATTACCGATCGAGTTCATACATTATCCCCAAAATGTCTGTCAAACAAAATGATTGAAATAAGTATTTTGTGTTTTTCATTTTTTTTAATGGAGTAGTAATTAAATATTTTGCATTAATTAAAAGAATTTCACAAATTTCTCCATGACGACCGTAAAAAAATTCCTGAACTTCACAAAAGTCAACGATTTTGGAGGTGAATATTTATCAAGGTTATGATTAGGTACGTGATTTAATTAAGTAAATACCTGCAGAGAAAAACGATTGAGGATGCGGTCACTTAGTAAAAGAACGTGAATCGAAAAAACAGATAAGAAAAAAGCTATTGTACACAGAATTGAAATTATAACAATGGCACCGTGACTCCCACCCACAAATAACCACCGATTGAAATTTCCCAACACGCGGCGAGACGCAATTCCTCAACTCCTTCCCCTCCCTTCCCTCCCGACGCAATGGAGTTGGGGGCTGAAACGACAGAGCAGACCGCCTTCTCTCTCCGAAGAAAACATGCTCCAAACTAATGACCCAGAATGGGGCGGCGTACGAAAGAGGGAAGGTGGAGATAGGGGGGAGAGAGCGGCGGGAGAGGAGGATACTAACGAAGAGATTCTCCAACAATGCCTCTGTGGTCAGGGATAAGCCCGAAACACGCACTCCTTATCCATCCCAGCATCCTTCCTTCGCAGCCACTAACTCCTTCGCCGCATGAAGTGGGAGGGTGTTGGAGGGAGCAGCTGGAAGGGGAAGGAGGAGAGATGGGGGAGAGAGAGGGAGGGGTGGAGATAGGCAGAGACAGGAAGAGACACTGCAAAATGTATTCCTCCCTCGGCACGGGACTCCCGCTCCCAGCGCGCTCACCCTAGCAGCTATAAATTCCCAGAGGAATACAAGTCCCTCCACATCTCTCCATACCGCTCCTCCGCCACGCACACAAACACACACACTCGCGCGCATGCAAAAGGCCACACGCACGCACACGCCCATCTCCCTTTCACCCCTAACAACACACTCGAACCCCTTTTACCCTCCCGCTTCGACCCCTACTCCCAGCCTCCTCCTCACCACCGTAATTCTACCGCACAACGGTTTTGCCTGCTCCACATGCTTTAAGCCCTCCCCTGCTCCCTACGACTACTCATCTGTGAAACGAAACACTCCCACCAGCACTTTCGCTACCGAGCCTTTCGCGTACCTGACGCCCGACTCCAGCGTCCCGACCCCCTTCCAACCCCCTAAAATTATCTTCCACTCTTCTGTGCGACCCTCTTGTTCCCTCCCCGCTCGTGGATGCGTCTTAACCCTAAAGTTCTCTTCACCTCCCCGAGTCTCCTACCTTCACGGACCCATGGACTCCCACGCCGCAACCGTGTGTTTCGTGGCAAAAAAAATCCAATTTTCTTTCCCAAAAATCCTCTGCAAGGTAAGACCGGTATACCAAGGAGCTGAGCTAGAATAGAGGAATACGTGGGGTAGCTCCGGAACCACTTGCTTCAACCTCCAAGAATGACGACATACGCAATGCGCTTCTGTCAGACGAGTCTAAATGTACCAATATAGAGTACATAAATTTATTTAGGGTTAACAGTCATTTTTTCTGTGGAAATGAAGGGTCCTGTTCCAAATGGTGGTCGAGTTTTTGTTAGAAAATTGCAATATATGCAAAATGGTGCCTCCATTCCTCACGTATGAGTGTAATTTATGGTGTATGTGTATACACACACACATGTATACTTGTATATATTTGTATAAATAACACAATTTTGTTTGTGGATAATTAATTGCAACACAGCTTTTCCCGATGAAAATAGAAGATTCACAAGGATAATCATACAAACATACTGGTGTATCTATCGATTCCAAATCAAATCCGATTAGAAATAGAAATCGGAATAGAAAATAATAATGAAAAACAACGAATTTCCTCATTTAGACCTTAGCATAAATTTGAGCTAAACTTTACTATTCCAGGAGCCCTATTTCAACCTAGTCTTTCGACACAACTCTTTCGCGTCGTCGACGGAATTCTTTCCCACGTGGGAGAGGGATCTCCGGCCGAGTTTCGCTCACCCCCTTCCCTCAACGACCCCATCCACTATCCACTACGCCACTGGTTTGATGTCAGCCAATTTTCTCGCGTGAGCACAACCGCAGGCGCCTTTCAACGCCATGTATTTCACCAGCAAAAACATGAGGCGAGCGTGCAGGGATACATCCATATGAATGCGTGTAGGATGCACATAGGGGTCTTGTTCGATAAAATGCCTCTTTTTTTAGAGGTGGGCGGAGAAACTACTTTTTCCGAGTTGAGAATAATACGATTCGAGGACCAAATCAAAGGCAAAAGGGATATCTATATATTGGCAGAGAGTTTTTTCGTTAAAGGTAAATACAAGTCGCAAGTCCTGAAATCAAACGAGGAAATTCTTCCAGCAAAATTTGGTCAAACTAAGAAAGAATTTACCCAGGTGAGGTATTTATGATGCGTAGGGGAAAAATTTCTGGCATATACATTGAAAATTATATGCTTAATTTCAATAATCAGTATTGAAATAATGGATAGGAAAACTGTTGAGATGCGGGCGTGAGAAATTAAAAACGGCTTTCTTTTACTGCAATGAAATAAACTGCTGTCTCAGAAACACATCTACTACTGAAGCTATTCACTCATCGTATTATCGCAAATACCACTCAGTCAATATAGTATTTTTCAAAGGCAGCTGTATTGAGTCGAAATTCTCAATGATTAATTTCGTCCTTTTCATTCGTATATCTTTTTCAAGAGCGAGTAATACTTAAAAAAAACACGTGTTGATCAATATTATATTTAGAAAATGATATATTTGAATCATTAAAACTCACACTACAGTACAAACGAGTCCTTTGAGTAGGATAATCCCAAAGTTAGGTGTGAAATGGCAAATCTCGACATAGTTCAGCAGTAGCTACGACAGTTAAAAAGTTATCATATTTGGAAACTGATCAGTATGAATAACAAGAAGTTCCATATATTTTCAGAGTATTAGTAATGATTTTGAGACTTATTTTTCTGTTACGCTGGTACCGCATAAGGACTGCAAGTTCAACTAATCTTGAACTCTACGAAACTTAGTCATCTTGAGCACACCTCTTATGCATTATTGTTGACATCTTTATATTTGACAATGCATTGCTTCTGGCGAACATAACTGACATTTTCCTCCTCTGAGAAAAGCTTATAAACAAAAACAAATTGAGTCCAGAATTCCCTCTACGAGATCCCTCATGGCGGACGAAAAAGAGTGAGAAAAAGAGAAAGAAAGATGCAGACACCGAGAAGGAAGAGAGGAAGAGGAGGAAACGAGCAATCCCCAAGAGGAGAAGAAGATGCTCCTCCCTCCAAATGTCTCCCTTGTAAAACTCCAACCTCCCTACTAACCTAACTCTATCTTTCCCCCTCTCCATTTCCCTGCAAAAATGCTCTCTTCTCTAACCCCCACCTCGGCACACACAAACACACACACATCTCCCATCTTTTAATTCTGGGACCCTTTTCCGAGAGGGAAAAGCCATCTTCCCGGAGAGTTAGCTCGAGCCGACCGAAAAGCGCGCTAACGCTGCCTTTCCTTGGGCTCCTCTGCTCATTCCCCACCTCTCGAATACCACTCCCCCACCCCCGCCATATCCCCGCGCCCGCTTTTTCCCTCCCTTTTATAGTTCGAGCATCAGGAAAAAGATATGGCGGCGGTACGCTGCGGAATTAAGAGTGAGCGCGAGGAGGAACGGAGAGAGGGCTTGGGGAAAATGCTATGCGGGATTGCTGGACTAATTTCGGAAATGTCGCCGAATGGATATAAATCGAAAAGCGAAAAAAAAACATGAGCACGGGGAGGAGTAAAAAAAGCGTCGTTAAAAGTTTGACGCCAATTGGTGCGTGGATCACACAGGGCGGAGAAGGATAAATCCCCAATAACTCAGGAGAAAATACTAAGCGCAGATACTGAAAGGATTATCTGAGGTTTACGTCTCTGTAGCAGCCACGATAGCGTGGCACTAATAATTTAAAGCCACAAAAACTCGTTAATGAAATACTAGGAAAATAAACTGGATACTAGAACATCCGTGAAAATTTAATGTAATGTTATGCCATATTTCTCGACTGCTCTCATCCTTAAAATCAAGGCAAGGGAAATTTGTGCTGACATTTAAAGAAAAATTTCCATAGCCGAGATTTTTATCAAGGAGAAAATTTTTTTTCATCATCCGTGTTTAGATCAAGCCTTTGAATTTATAGACGATCCATGAGTCTTAGAAAAAATATCAAAATGCTTTGGTTTAAAAATAATTATTATTAATTGAACATAAATCGTGCATACACTCTATTGGGCAACTAGTATACTTTTCATCACGATTTGACTCATTTTAGTAAAACAAATTTCTGCTATTAATAGTTGACAGTCCCCCAAGCACCTTATTTACTTATAATTTGTTAAAAAGTGCTACTTGTGTTTCTACTTAACTTTGTCTTTGAAACGAAATTCATTTTTTTGTCAATTTAAAAAGTTTAAAACTATTTTGCACATTAATGAAGTCTTACAACGTATTTATATAAATTAGTCAGAATTATAAATCGCTATAAATACGATTCCAGGTATCAGATTGGTTTACATAGTATACATGTACACTTATATCACGGACTTGACATATTTCTTTTGCTTTTTCATTTTCATTGTGATAGGATGATTAATTCAACTGTGATTTGATGAGCTTTTTTATGGTCTCTTTGCCCTTTCCTTTTCCTATTGATTTACTGTTGTTGTTTAAATATAATCCTCTGACAGCTTATTTTCTGTTTTGCGTTTATTGTTATTTGAATGATTAGTTTAATCATTAAGGTTAACGCAAAGTTCCACTTACAGACCACGGGATCACATAAGTCTTCCATCAAGGACATTGCCTCTATTTAGGGAAGTAGAAAAGGATTACTGGTGAACGGTGGTTGCCTTCAAATTGAAAGAAAATCAACGGTGAAGTCCACAATATCGTGCAAAATCCTAAAAATTAGGTCAAAACCGTGGTATTATAATAGTACATACATAAAAACAAAAGGCACATATAAAATTTCAATAAGGTATCGTCATATACTATGTAAAAATTTCAATGAAAAATTTCAAAACTTTAACATGAGAAGGACCTACTTCGGAAATAATTCACGGTATTACAACCAAGAGATCACGTGGAAAATCAATTTCCCGAGCGGCGTCAAACCTTAGGTCCTCGGAACTTCCTCCAAGATAGCCACCGAGCGCATAACGGAGCCATAGCAACCAACGAAATTTTCGCTTGGAAGCTTGCAAAGGCAATAAGGGAGCCAAAGGGATGAGGGGAAGAAGGCTAGAATTAAGGTGGATGGAATTGACATGAGTAAAAAGAGAATGGGGAGATGAGAGAGGCAGAAGGAAGAAGGGAATAGAGAAAGAGAACGAGCGAAAAAGTAATATGAGCTGTAAGCATTGAATAAATTTGAAACCGGGTAATTCGTTTGGAGCGGCAGTAGCAGGTGGATCGAAATTGGGAAGGAAATAAGGGATGGCTCGCTAGTGATGAATCCTCTCCTAAGTGCGCTCAAAAGGAGCGGAGCGTCGCGGAGGCAAGGGAAAGTTGGGTCGCAGCAGATGTAGCGGGAGGTCGGGAATGAGAGAAGAGGGGAGAAGCCACCCCCGCCTCCTCACACCACTCCTGCTTCCCAACTATCGCCCACGCCCGCTTGCCTGAGCCCATAGGTCTTCTTCCCGTGGAAGTTTACCCAGCATAATTAATTCAATGTATACAAGAGTTTCCTTAATAGGCGTGTGGCTCTCCTTAGACTTCCAGCTGGAATTACGTGTCTTAAAACATCATGGCTTCTCCGTCCTATGGCCTCGTGTTAGTTATAATTAATTAATTAAACAATTTTCGGGCGGAGAAAGATAGAGAATGTACGCATACAATGTCAAAAATTTTATGGCGGAAACCTCAATTAAAAGAAAAAAGAAAAGATATCCGACCATTAGAGTGAATAATACAGTCTCCCACGGCTGTGTTCAGTTCCAGAAAGAGGCAGAATGTTCAAAGATATTCTGATCGCTACTCTTAGGTTTTGAAAAGAGATTTTTGTTGCTGAATAACTCTGACTACTGCACGGGATGTTACCCTTGAGTAATCAGTTTTCTTTGGAAAGGACGTTATGCGTACCTTTTATCATTTTATAAACTTCTACGTGTGCAGCTAATGATAGGCTTTCCTATGTGATAACATTATTTGAAGAGTAATATGACTTTTTGAAGAGCTAGAACTGAGAATTGCAAAAGTAAATTAGGGAGCGCAGAAATAGCGTGTATGTAGACTGTCAGTTGGAAAGTTAACGAAATTCAGAATATAATATTAATTTGAAGTATCAGTGGGGAGCAATGTAAACGAAAGACTCATCGTTCATTCTAAGAGGAAAAAGGCCATAACCCCTTAAGTATTCATATATAGATAAGTGTATATCTACATTTGGTCACCACTGGCTAATTGAAAATTTTTCGGAACATATAATTTTCATTTAAATATGTCTTGGTATAGCTCTAAACATCCTAAAGTGTGACATTGATCTGCCATCATTTTAACGTTACATCTAAATTTCTACTCACATATTCCAAAAAAAATTTGAAAAACGTCTCCCATTGTGTCTTACCCAGACACTTAAAAAATTTTTTTTGCTTGACAATAGTAATTTGAACTAATTCTTCAGCTTTCTTATTCAATTGCAATAACTCAGTGCATTAGAAAGAGCATCTTGATGTTTTCTAATCCCTTCTGGCATTCGAATTTCATAAACCTAATAGAAATGCCGACTCAAATTTCTTTGGTGCTCCAGCACCAACAGATTTAAATTGTGCCCACAATAATAAATATTTTACAGTTATCTCGTTCAATAATTTAGTTTGGCGCAAATCAGTTAGCAAATAACGGATATCAAAACTTATATTCACATTTTATTTATTAATTACTGGTCCTGAGAATCATTCCAAGTTCCACAGCCTCCCGAATATGCAAACATAGAATACATGTTATAAATCGGTCTTACTTAGCAATTCCAATAGACACCATTTTTTTTAAAGTCAGTACTTTTCGCGCTTGGAGCGGTAGGAAAGCATACGACGGTGAGTGGAGTGGGGAGGAGGAGGTCATTGCGTTTCCTCAAAGTCATTCCAGACAGAAACGCGGCCAATAAAATCCCCCAAGGATAATAAGAGCCTGCCCCTTTGGGGGATTGACTGACTGCGAGAGCGCGCTCCGATACGCAGCTCGGGGACGGAATGTATCCAATGCACCCCAGCGAGAGGATAAAAGCCGGAGGGACATTGGAGTGAAATGGCAAACAAGGGGAGGGAAAAAATCTTTGTGGAAGCCGAGGGAAGGGAAGGATGACGGTGAAAGTGGACAGCGGGAATTGGGAGAGAAAGAGAGTTTATCGTGACGAGGGAGAAGACGAGTTGGAAGGGATGGGAAGATCTGGTCCAAGGGCTACGAAGAGCGGCGAGTGACTTATGGATCAATGCAGAGAGGACGGAAGAGCGGAGTGCGGAGGAGGGCGGGGAGGTGAAGGGGAGAAAGAGGGGGGTCAGAGAGGAAAATTTGGGTCAGAGGAGAAAGAAGAAGGTGATGTTAAACCGTAAAGCAAGACATGGAGATAATGCATGCATTTGAGGGAGGAGGCGGACAAGCAGCGCATGGGAGAGGAGGTGCGTGGACGGAGGATAGAAAGTGAGAACGCACGGGTCGTTAAAATGTGTCTTAGGCAAAAGATAAAACTTCGAGAGATTCTCTCGTCGCGGGGAGGGATTTGGAGACCGTGACGAAAGCATGGAAGACGGCGAGTTGGGCACGATTTGTTAGGAAAGAAGTGGGTCGAAGAACGGAACGGGAATCTCATGGTTTGATTGCCAGACTCGCCTGGAAAAGATCGTTTCCCCATTCCCCGCTCGCGCACGTAATATCCCTCGGAAAGAAGAGAGGGGGCAAGGCATCATGAGTTCTCCCGATTGCCCAGCTCAGCGGTTTCCGAGTATCCTAATTTGCCAGGGGAGTATTAAACGACGGTGGCTTTATTGAAATAAACGGTGTCACGAAGCGCTGCAGCAGTCCGCAGGGGAAAAAAGTTTGTCTTCGATATCGGTAGGGCGGGAGAAAATTTCATTAAAAGAGTTTAAGCCATATGACCTCTAATATTTTTCTCATAAAGGTTAGACACACTATTTATCCACTGGCTATTCAATTCCCCCAGCCGGAGGATTTATTAATAAGAAGAAAAAGTAAGTGCTTGAATTCCAACGAAAATTTAATGAATAAAATTCCTTTTAGCATCAGATATCAAATTTATATATTAGGCTCAACACAGAAATTACAATTACGCATTCTTTATCAGTTAATGATTTAGCTCATAATTCCTCGTAAATTATCGTGCATCGGATCCCAAGACATAAGGAACATAAGTAGCCTCTAAACATAAGGAACTCTTATATTCAATATCTATATATGCGATAAAGTACTGCAAGGATATGTAAACATTGAAGATTAAATATAAATTAATGAACAATATGACTGACAACATATTATGAATAATAAGAAGAATATGTAATAGCAAGAGCGACAAATTAGAAAAAATGATCAGGTTTCCTGCAAAACATTGAATTCAGGATTTTTTGACGAAGCAATTTGTCAGTCCCCCAAAACTAAACAGTTTGAATCGCATTTACATTTGTATATTCCTTAGCACCGAATAACTTTAAACTGATTCCCTGCGTGAAATGATAATTTACTAGCAGCACTGAAATTTTATTCCATGCACGCTCAGAAAGCATTTATAACTTTGTATCACTACCCTTACCTTTGCACTCTAGCAGTTAATGTCATAATTAATTTGATTATGAAATAAGAACATACCAATATCATGCAAATTAATTCAAAAATATTTTGCGAAATTTCCAACGAACAAGTATTTCATTGGTGAAATTACACACATAGATTCACCTCAAGACTTCGGTAATTCAACTAACGCGAGCAGAGAAGCGTAACCTTGAGTCGACTGCTACGATAAACTATCAATCTTTCACGAGCACTTTCGTCCTAATTGCTGCGTACACAGAACAATCAGCTGCAGAAGCAAGCCGCTGGAGACGATGACAAAAGAGGGAGAGAGGAATAAATAGTTGGTATAAACGGCAGAGTCTCGACATTAAGCAAATTACGGGCTGTGGGAGGAGCAGTTTAGCTGTTCCATCAAATATACGTTCGTGCAAGTGGGATGAGCGATTAATGGAGGAACAGCACTGGGGTTATGGAGCCGAAATGGAGGAAAGACGAGGGAGCTGTGAGAGATGAAGGAGTGAGTGCCGCGCCGCGTCTCCTGCGGAGGCATAAGCTGGGGAGTTGCGTGAGGAGGATCCACAGGGCCAGAGACCTCCTCGGATCGGATGGAACTGGGGGCTTCATAACGTTGGGCCAGGGCAGGTACGTACATCAATCCATCTACAGCCTCCAGGGGAGTGGAGCGGAGAGGGAGTTGAGGAGAGCGATCCGGGGCGGGAACACTGCTGCGGGCGGAGTGACGAGGGGACGGATGAGGAGACGCAAGCGGGGGGACGACGATGCATGGCTCCGAAGGAAGGCTCAGTTCGCGGCAAAAGGGTCTTAATGAGGAGAGGGGAGGTGGAAGGAAGTGGGCGGATGTCGTGAGGGTTGGGGTAGGGTTCCATGATGAAGGCACAGGAAGCGGATGATGTATACGAGCCGGGAGGATGGAGGAAAGGAAGAGATGGTTGCATTGTCTTGGTTTATATGAGAGCGTTAAGCAACTTTATGACCCTCTTTGGGTCGGACAGACAAAAGGAAAGGGGAGGGGAGATCTTTAAACTATGCGCGGGGTGATTTCTGCCTATGGGTAAAGTGTAGCTTCGAAAGGGCAGTAGTTTGGGGAGGAGTAATGGAATTGGACGGTGGGGAGATTTTCAGGGGCGGCGGAGGGCTATACACCAGGAATTCCGGAAGGGAAGAGAGAGAGTGAGGGTGGCCAGAAGAGGGACGAATGGGGGGCCGAAATGATGCGACAATAAGAGGGTTAATTAATTATTGAGGGCGGTTGGCTCGAAAGAAAGCAATTGGGCGCAGCAGGGAACTGTGAATAATTGAAGACTCCTGACCGCGCATCAGATGTTATTAGAATCAGCGCTGAAACGGAAATCCGATCCGAAATTTAAAACTTAATTTTGCTGTTTATTATTATTCAAAGTAAGTCTCCTCTGCTTCGTCTTTTTGGTTCAATTGAAAAAAACTTAATGAACACAAGGTAACAGCATCATGCATATTTTAATATCGTACAGTGTAGTGCGAAATTAATCTTGACATTGGTGGCATGAGCGTGTTTTCTACTGTTACAATGCGGCAATTAAAAATGATACAAATGAATTTGCAATTCAACATGTACTCTCATTTCAAAGACATCGTAACCTAATGTGTGTCTCATCATAACCGAAATGATATGTACAAATTAAACAATGCATAAAACTTGGATTAATCTGATTTACTGTTACGGAACATACTATATCTTAGGTAATGTGCTGAGTGAAATTATGTTCATTGTTCCATTCCTACAGGAACACACACCTCCTTCTCGAAACAGTGTCAGATATGTAAAATATGATAATAATGTTTTTGTTTGAAACACACGCAATGGAAAGTTAGGTAATTAACCAGAATGATGAGGAGAATAATATATAAGCTGACTCCTCATATCGAAATAGAAGTTCAATTCTAAGAAGCGACGAATTTTTCGACCTAATCGTGTCCTCCGCGTGGGCATGTAAGGAGTGGAACGATAGTGATAATGCACCACTCACAATCTATCTATTCTAGAGTGAAGTGGCTGACTCTGCAGTAAATTATCTTAGAACTACGCCTATGTCAGCGAGTGGATATTCCCATCGACCTTCATGCGTACACCCACGCGTACACCCTCAATGCCCACCGAACAAACGACACAAACGGCCTTCGCCATCGCGCGCCTGCCACCAAAGCTACTCCCAGTAGATAAACTACAGCATTAGACTTTCAACGAAAATAATGCCTCGGGTAATCTTTACGAATGGAACACAAATTTCATAGCTCACTACAATTAACCAAAGAAAACCTGTCTCAAGCCCACCAGGGACACTTCCTTCGAGACGAACATTTGATATCCCAGCCAAAATACATTACGCTGTTAACCTCATAAAAGAGACACACTTGACGTGCTTTTTCGAAGAAAATCGAAAGCAATTCCGCGCCTCAGCTACTCACCCACTTTTGCCTTCTAAATGAGGAAGGAGTGAGATTAAGGGAGATGGGGGCACGGATGAGAGAGAGAGAGAGTGAATGGATGTGCGAATAAGTCGGGGAAAGGAAGACGGGCGAGAGGAGCGAGGGAAAGTCGTGCACGAGGATAGGACCTCGATGCTGCAAGGAAGGGCTGGAGAGAGGCCAGGGGGTGAAGAGGGGAGCCCTTCCCTTAACAAAGTTTCGCTGCCTCTCACCCGGCGAGGAAGCTCGGAGGGGAGATGCAGCGGGTATGCGGTGCCCCCCACACACTCACAAAAGCAGGACGAAGGGTGGCCAGACCGGAAGAGGTGGAGAGGGGGCGCTCACTCTAAGTGCGACGAAGCTGGCAAAAATTGTTTGCAGCGTTGAGTAATGATGTGGAGATGAGGAGTATGCTTGGATGGGACCACAATACAACGGACGGGAGCAGGCCACACAACCTCTCCCGCCATTATGCTCCTTTCGCAAACAACTTGAGCCCACGAGACTCCCACATTTTTATTTCTCCACTGACTTTTATAATTTTTTTTTAAAGGAAGGCGAACACGTTAACGATGCGGGAAAAAACTTTCAAGCTTTTTGGAAATGTGGCGGAGCGAGAAACGTTTTCCCATCGGCCGTATCATCTTTCACGTTTTGGAGAAACTAGAAAAGCACAGTGGGCCGCACAGTGTCGGCTGTCGAACCATTTGAAAAATCCACTTTGACCCGTTGTTTACAAGTTTTCCTGACTCACATCACTCATTGGGATCACTCTCTTTTTTTAATCAGATGTGCAGGGTGGCCACTATGGTCACAAGAAATGGTTTTAATCAAACACTACTCAGACAGATAATATATATATTGATAACTCATTACTTCGAATACGCAACATGTTTGAAATTGAATGGTCTCTATATTTCTCAAAGGCCTATTAGAAATTGCAGTGTGGTCATTACTTAAAATTAAAATTTTTTTAAAGTCCTTATTAAAACACTGTAACACTCTCCTCCCAAAATAGCTATTGATTATATCAATTGAGATTTAAACATATATCATTGTAACTTAAGAGGTTATTATAAGAGTGTGTACATATGTGCAAAGAAGTACGCGAACCAATGACAAATTGACTACATTTAACTTCCTGAAAAAACCATTACACTGTTAAAGTAACGCCAAAAAAGATCTAATGTTCGGTCCCGCGCGAGACCTATGGTCCTAGTTGAATAACAGTTTGGTGTCTGTCTACCAGGTTTGCTTCATATCGTGTTTGCCAGAATAAGCGTGAATGCAGAAAAAAACCAGTGGTAATATTTAAAATAAGATGTCTTCAAGTAAAATAATAATTTAACATAATATTGAATGGAGTAATGCTCTTATTTCTTTGACAATTTCATAGGGTTACATATCTCCCTTAATATATCTTTTGTAATGACGTCTACATTTCCTATCTAAACAGTCAGCCATCCGTAAATCCCTCCTTCAAAAGATCCCTTTGTTGGGACGCGAAATTCGGGAAAGTGAGATGAACTTTTGGCCGATTCTGCGGAAAGAACGAGAGAGCATGTCGGTTCCGCAGACAACGAGGCAGAGAATGACGACGCAGGGGATGACATTTGAAGAAAGAAAGGGAATCAGAATGCGGATTCCCCAAGGGAGCAAGAAGAAGAGAACGACTCCACCTCCCGTTGTTCATAAAAGGTCAAAGGGAGCGAATGCGAGGGCAATCGGGACGAAAAACCCAAGAACGAGGTGGCATAAAACCCTTGACGCCGCATTTACATTTTCATCGCTAACGAGGAAGGCGCTGGATGCTTGTGAGCGTTCCACTTCGCGGAGTCCGCGTTATAGGACCGCGATAGGGAATAAATGCTATGATTTTTTTTCTTAGAGGCAGCGAAATATGGAGGAGAGAAAAACGAAATTGAAGCCGTTAACAGCAAAGTGAAATAACGCCAGGGAATACACTCGCAAGGGGGTCACCGAGGGAAAAAATGCGGCGAGGATCCATTCCGCTAACGTACGCGAATCGATCTCGCGATCGCATGAAGGATTAGCCGAATATTCACATATTCAAGGGAAGACGAGGAACCAGGATTGGAGGAGGAAGGGGGAAATAATCTCGCGCATAAAGAGATTCCGCTATTATGGTGCCCTATATATTTTTTATCGGCCCATTCGTAAACATCGCAAGAGACCCATGTTTTACCAATATCTTTATTTTTTTGCAACTTTATCCGGGCGCTGTACTAGACCGAATCGTGATTGGAAAATAAATTGGAACCAGGAGATGGAGCGAATGAGAGCGGAGAAACATGAGGAAAAACAAAAATATAACGCCCTGATAAAGGAGAGCGAAGAAAAGACGGGATAATAAGGAAGATGGGGGCTAGAGGAGACGATGAGGGTGGTAAAGGGGAACGAAGGAGAGGGGGGAAGGAGGGGCGGGAAGTGGGTGGGCAGGGAGAAAAAACGTATGAACTTCCAGTGAAGAGGAGTGATGTTGTCGGTGAAAGTGAAGCATATGAAATGTAACGGCGGTCGGGAAAATAGGGTCCTCGGTTTATGTGAGTATCTGGAGAGATGGGGGAGAGCTGAAGGGTGAAGGGATGAGGCTGAACAGAAGACAGGAGAGCAGAGCTGGATGGTCTGCTGGAGTGAGATGTAAGGCAGGGCTGGAAGAGAGGATAGGCCGAGGCTCTAGCTGCTGGATAGCTGGTTATCCGTCGGTACAAAGGATGAGGGACCAGCGCCCGAGAGATAAGACCTTGAGTCGGTGGACTTGTTTGGTGGTAACTCCAACGAAAGGATAAGAAAAGAAGAAGAAAGCAGGAGTGTAGGAAAAGGTACCAGCTTGGGAGGGAGGAAGAGGGATGATCAGGGAAAGAGCATTTTCCTCTTTCTGAATAGTCATTCGAGAGGGAGAAAGAGGAGACGGAAGGAAAGGTTGGAAACGGTGAGTATGGTAGATAATATGCTGGGGGTTTGAGAGAAGGCATGTATTTTGATGATAGTTGTGCAGAGTGGAGCGTAAGGATGGGTAATAGGGATTAGGGAGAGAGAGAGTGGTAAATGCTGGGAAGAATGAAGAGGTTTGGGATGAACGGAGAACGTAAGCGAACAGGATGTGGCCTGCAGGACTTGGAAAGCGTCTGATGGGAATTGAGACAAAATTCTAGGAAGGATAATACGGGGTCGTTTACTTCCAGCCCGAGCAAAGTCTTGTGTAAAGCGCACACCTTCGTCGACGATCCCGTGCGCCCACACCATATAGCTTTCACACCACACTGTTAAAATCCTCGTGCGTGTTCCGCTCCAGTTTTTTTACACCACAAGACACAGAGCAGGTCGATGCTTTCATAATGTTGTGGTTCGCAACGGATGGCATAGTGAAACAGAAATGTGGTAACGTGATCCAATGGGTTCAGCATCAATAAAATATCTCATAATGAACAATTCGCTAGATATGAAGGCGTCCGCACATCTGAAAGCCCTAAGATATACCGTTATACGTTATTATCTCGGATATACCATTGTACGTAGGGCCAGTATTTTTATACTTTGCAAACTTGGTGTTTCGGTAAAATGATTGCACCCATCACTTAATTTCAAAACTATCTTTGGTGCAAATGTGCGTTAAATAGCTGCGCACGTTAAGCATAGTGAAGCAAACGCAAATTTATTTGTCATTTCAAGGTAGCCGTAACTTATAATAACCTTAAAGTCTACCTAAAGCTTCCTTACCTGCATTTACTTGATTTTAGTGAGCTCACTGTGTTTTGGAATCAAAATAAATATCTTTCAAGTCAGTAGTGATTTAACCGTCTTCTTAGAAGAGTTGTTTAATTAATCACACATGTACATAACATCTTTACACTAGGGAAATCCAGATCATAATATTGATTAAGATGAAACTATCTGAAATCCAAGAAGTGTTGATAGGAAAGATAGAAAAGAATTTTTGACGAACTTAAATTGATATTTTATTGATGCCATTAAATTCAACGCCCTTTTCCGCGGAAAAAATATGCACTGTGAAATGTTTTTCACTTAATTGAAATTTAAATACTCCGAATTTCTAGAGTGCTGTTATTGAATTCACTGCAAAATTTCTATTCATTGAATCTTTAATGAAACTTTTAATTGAATTGTAAATACCCCCGAGGATGGAGAACAAAAACATAATATTCGCAGTCGGCGCTTTATGTGAAAATGCTCCTCACTTAATTTCAATGACGCAATTTGGGATATAAGAGGGAGATCATGAGGATAAGGAAGAATTGGCGGATAAGAGAGTTGGGAAGAGAAAAACCTAGGTACGATATTTATTTATTCTCTTTGTTGAGCACTGGAAGGCTCACAGTTTAATATCTAATCAGAAGGATGTCGTGTTATGCGACATCTATTGAGTGGTAAGAAAAGGAAACTACATCATTGCCTTCAAACGACCTGTACCGTGGATGTGGTGTTATGCGACACCTATTGAATGTTAAGAAACTAAATAATTGCCTTTAAACAACCAAGTACCCTGGGCGTGGAAAATCATCACAGAAATTCGTCAATCCCATCCCTTCATCCCTAATTACTCAGTCGGCTCCCAATGACAAGTTCGTCCCCAAATTCTGCGCCCAACGATAGAAGCCGCTTCAATCTGGCGAGTCAAATCATGATCTCTCACTGAAATTGTTTTGAAGATTCAGACCACGCATTTCATCTTTACCGGTGTTAATCATGGCATCGTTTAGCGTAAACTGCTAGCAACACTACCGATTTTCACGCAGTCCTCCTCGATCCCATTTGCTCCCGCTTTCGTTCTACCGAATCTCGCTGTCTGAACGCACCAAATATTTTCGGCACAAGTGTATTTATTCACTTAATCCCGTGACAACTCTTACAGAACCCATTAATGGGGATTGACTGAATTCAAAATAAATCAACGCAAGCGTAAGCAAACGTTTTAGACGGTCTGTTTTCATACGCATTTCTCTTCTAAAATGGCCGAATTGTGCAGAGACGAAATAAGTGGCATTGCGACAATGTTTGTCCACTTATGGGATATCAACAGTTTGATGGAATTTGAGGATGAAAAAAAGATATAATCTCTTTAATCTCAAAAAATATTTTTAGCAGTAACGTTGACGCTGACGCCGACGCTTCCTCCTTTGTTTTGGCCGAAACAAAGGGCATCTGTGTCATGAGAAAACGAGTACGGGTTTAGAGGGAAAAAAAGCAAAAATTAAGGATAGAAAATAGTTGATGGGGAAAGAAAGATAAACGGTATAAAGGAGGAGGCCTGTGATTTTGTGGATTCCTTACAGAAAAAATGGAAAAGCCAATGGGTACAGAATGAGGGGTGTGCAGGAGTAGGAGGGGAAGATTTGAGGAGGAATGCGAAAGGGTGAAGTACATGAACGTATAATGGAATGGAAAGGAGATCAAGACGATATGGTGGAGCGTCAGAGGAGAAGGCATGTTGAGCGAGTGAGAGATGAATGAAAATCGAAGGAAGGGCGATGGGAAGCGGGTGAGGGTGTACTAGGCGACTGGGAAGGGGGTGAGGGGGAAACGAGGAGGGGTTTTCGGCATGGATTTGGCAAGAGGAAAAAATGGGATGATGAAGGAGAGTGGAGCATCAAAAAATAACGGGGATGATGGAATGAAGGACGGCCAATGTGTGCGAGAAAAATAATGCGTAGATGGGAGATATCAATCAGTGGCTTCCCCAATTCCTTGTATCCAGGACGGTTATCAGACGGAATTCTCGACCCTAACAAAAAACGTTATAACCAGATTCAGAACTAAAATTACACGCATCCTATCACTACTTTAGAGAATAAGTCACGTTAAACGAATGAATTTTGGAGCCATTCGAACAAAGGTCTTTTTTTCAGATCAGAGTATGGATTGAAACTATTTGATGATCAGTCGATCAAATACAAGCGGCGATAAAAATGTTATTGTTTTGCACGTCATTGTTTTCTAAAATTGTTGAAACAAAAAATGACTGACTAAAAATATGAAAATTCATTCATGTAACGTGACTTATTCTCTAAATTAGTGACAGGATGCGTGCACTTTCAGTTCTGAATCCGGTTATAACGTATTTTGTTAGGGTCAAGAATTCCGTCCTATATGCATGTGTATATATATATATATATATATATATATATATATATATATATATATATATATATATATATATATATGAATCCCGCCAAACGACGAAGAAATATTCATTCACATAGAAATAGAGATAAGTAAAGTGGAAAGGAACACACACAAAGGACAAACACAAAGAAGGTGGGGAAGGCGGATTTGAGCAGATCACAAATGTTAAAATATTTTCCTCGGCCAGGGCTTGAACGCCGGTTCCCCCACTTGCCGGGCGGATGCTCTAACCACTTGAGCTATTGAGAAAATGTACTTTGCACTGAAATCTGCGGTCTTATTAAGCGCCAAAGTGCTCCGATTCATTGGCCAGGAGATGGCGTTAGGGACCCACAAAAGGAGAAATAGACAAACACAAGAAGGAAAAAGGACAATACGTTAGCAAGCATACAAAATCATAAAGGATAGGAACGGTGCGTTTCATGGCACGATTAGCCAGAAGAAGAGACGAGCCTCATTGGCCAAAAACACATTCAAACACGAATTCTGTTGGAATTCGTGTTTGCATTTGTTTATATATAATATATAAAACCATAAACACAGTAATCAACCCGAAGGTCGGTTTAGTAGGTGATGGTAGAGCTCACCCATGTACCAAACCCGACGGAGTGTGAATATTCACACATCAGGGTAGGGGGGCCAGTTCCTTTCCCTGTGCCGGTTATGGTTTCCCAGGAAGATCTGGTACCCGAAAAATCAACAAGCTTGTGTGCAGCTGCCGGTGCCCAAAGTGCCTTGCCCGGGAATCGAACCGGGGACCCTCCGGTCAGTCCAACGCTCTACCCGCTAGACCACCGCGACCCGCATTTATATATATATATTTATACATTATATATATATATATATATATATATATATATATATATATATATATATATATATATATATATATATATATATATATATATATATATATATATATATATATATATATACACATACATATGCATACTGTAACGTCCGTTTCAAAAAGATAAGGCAGGGGGGCGGGTCAGGAAATGGAATGTAGAAGCATTAAATGGATTAAAAAGAAAGGAGTAAGAGCAGGCGGTAGAGGAAATAATGGATGACGGTTAAGAGCTGAGTACTATCGAAGAAAAAATGGGAATGTATCAAGAAAGTGATATCGAAAGCCGCTGAAGACACTCTAAGAACCGTTACCGGGGAAAGAATAAGGAAACCATGTGTAACGGATGATATGTTTGCAAAGATGGAGGAGAGAAGAAGAAGAAAAAATGTAAACACAGAGTTAGGCATAATGAAGTACAAAGAGCTAAACAATAAATTGAGAAGGGCAAAAAGTAAAGCAAAAGAAGAATGGTGGAAAACTCAATGCGAGATTATGGAAAGTTTACAGAGGAAGGGTGAATTTGGTGCTCTATACAGCAAGGTTAAGTTATTATCGGGAAGTAAGAAAGCAAGATCTGTGCTAGCAGTTAAAGATAAGCAGGATGAGATAATAACTGATCCAGAAAAAAATCAAGAGAGATGGAAGGAATATATAGAAACACTTTACGGTAGAGAACTTAGGCCGACAAGGTTAGACATAGAAAAAGTGCGTGACGTAGATTAAGATAGCTTAGGTCAAGGCATACTCGACGATGAAATAGAAAGGGCATTAAAGGAGGTGGAAGCAAATAAGACCGTTGGGGTAGCCAACATTCCTGTGGAACTATTGAAATCTTTAGGAAAATGTAGGAAGAACACTCTCTATGGACTGATTCGTATTATCTAAGAGGAAGGAATCTGACCGGAAGATTTTGTGAAATCAATGTTAGTTCCTGTTCCGAAAATGGAAAAGCCTACATCATGTGAGGATTACAGAACAATAAGTTTGATATCCGACGCAGCTAAAGTTATTCTCAGGATCATCAACAAAAGGATAGAGAGTAAGGCAAATGATTACTTAGGGGATGATCAGTTTGGGTTCAGGAAGGGAAGAGGTACGCGTGATGCCATTGCAGTAATGAGATCACTTATTGAGAGGAAATTAGAATACAATCAGGACGTATTTGCCAGTTTGGTATTTAGAAAAGGCTTTTGATAGAGTGAATTGGAAAAAATAATGAGCATACTTAAGAAAATAGGAATAGATTGGAGGGACAGGAGACTAATCCGCAACCTGTACATGTCTCAGACTGCTCATGTGCGAGTGGGGAACAGAGAGTCCGGATTGGCAGTGATAGAAAGAGGTGTAAGGCAGGGTTGCCCATCATCACCGGTGCTGTTCAACGTATATGTGGAGGAAATGATTAAAGAGGCATGGAAAGAACTGGAGGTAGGAATGAAAGTCGGAGGGGAATTCGTAAAATCAGTTAGGTTCGTTGATGACCAAGCATTAGTTGATCAGTCAGCCAAGGGGTTGCAAGCAATGCTGAGTGAATTGGACGTTCAGTGCGATAGATATGGGATTAGAATCAATATTAATAAAACAAAGGTTTTGCGATTTTCCAGGAAGAAGAAGGCTAAGCTACACATTAAAATAGGAGGGGAAAAAATAGAGCAGGTGGAACAGTTGACGTATCTCGAAAGTGTTCTGGACCAACACGGTCAAAGTAGTAGGGACGTTAGGAGAAGAATTGCACTAGGTAAGGAGGCTTTCTCAAGGAGGAGGAAGTTGATGACGGGGACGTTGAGTAGGGAGGTTAAGAAAAGACTCGTAAAAACTCTGATATGGAGCGTAGCTATGTACAGCGCGGAAACGTGGTCGCTAAAGCAGGAGGACAGACGTAGATTGGAGGCTTTTAAAATGTGGGTATGGAGAAGAATGGAGAAGGTGACATGGACCGAAAGGAAAACAAATGGGGAAGTACCGGAGATGGTGGGGTAGGAGAGTGTATTGTTGAGAGAAATCCTATAGAGGCAGAAAAGATGAATTAAAGGCATATTGAGCGGTAGTGGGATTTTAAGAAGGTAATAGAGGGGAGAATGTTAGGCAAACGAGGAAAGGGCAGGAACAGGATAGGGATGTTGGACGGGATAAAAGGAGGAAGGAAGTACACAGAGATGAAGAGGGACTTGATGTAGTTTAGGTTGCTCGATTGGGTTTTGTTTGGAGTTACAAGATATTTATTTGCTAGTTGTGTCCATCGAAAAACCTACCTTAACTGGTAGATTACCTAATAATAATAATAATAAAAACCATAAACACAGTAATCAACCCGAAGCCGTGCCTTGCCCGGGAATCGAACCCGGGACCCTCTGGTCAGCAGTCCAACGCTCTACCCGCTAGACCACCGCGACCCAATAATAATAATATTATGCACACATAAATATTTTTTATATTTATCTATAAAACGAGTTCAAAAACAGCCAATGAGAGTAAAAAATACCTTCAAAATTATTTTCGACTTATTGCATTAGTTTTATCGTAGTCATATCCAGAAATAATTTACGAAAGTAATTCAACCATATTAACCAGACTACGAACATTTATTAGAGCACAAGAACAAATTTCCAATGCACAAGATTAAAAGATGGCCGTTGGTAACAGATATCATGGCATTAGAAAGGATTCGTCTCCAGGAAGAACCGTCGATAAATGGATAACTAAAGCAAAAGGAGGAGTGGTACAGGAGGGTCACAAAGGGATCCGGAAAAAGGAAAAGGGAAAATAAAATATATTGCCACGGGGACGGAAAAATTCGATGTTATGAAGGAATTTCGGGGAGAAACACAGAGGAACACACGCAGATCGGAAATTCGAGAAGTAAAGGAGAGAGAGATAGCCAAAATACAGCCTCGGTAGATGAAAAGACAGCGAAAGGGAAAGAATCGGAGAAAGGGCAAAAAGGATTGCACCGAATAAGAGCTATAGAAGGATGAATGGATGAGCCTTTGAAAAGAACGGTCGAAGAGAGGGGCGAAGTGAGCAGTGGGGTGAGTGGGTGAGTGGTGGTTAAGGCAAGGGGATACGGAGGTGGGCGAAGTCGGGGGGAGGGGGTTGCGAGCAGTTGGAAGGGCGGTGGGCGGAAAGGAGGTCACCCGCACTAGCACAAAGCCAGGGTTTGCGGAAATCGCGGATAAGGAATGCAAAGCTGAAATTGAGAAAGAGAGACCTTTTTCGGGAAAAATGGTCGGAAGAGAGAGATGACAAGATTGATGACTAAGCAAATTGCGAAGGAAGGCTTTTTGCAAAGGAGTAGATGAAGTATAAGAATTTCCTGGTGAGCGGAATTATTTGCGGCAAGATGAGCATGGGGACATAATGCCCCTTCCCTACCGAGGCGTACACTTTGACGCAGCTTCTCTTACCGGTTATTGCTATTGATTTGACTGCAAATCGCAGAAACTGCCATGAAAGGGTTCCGAAGTATCACATCTATCTACAAGTCTTACTTGCCCAAAATTCCAACTAGATTTGATTCTAAGTTGGATCGATGATTAGCTAATGCAAAAATAAAATAGAATGGAACTGAAAAAAAATAAAATAAAAAACAAATTTTTTTTTTAATTACTGGATAGTTTGCTAAAGGAGGTATTTTTAAAAAATAGAAAAGAATAAATTGTTGTGTACACACAAATTGAAGTTAATAAAAGAAGAAATCTCCCATTAAACAGAATCAACATTTGATAGTTGGAATTATAATTATTGGTATTCTACCATTTAAGGTAGGTTTTTGATGAACACAGAACGAGAATCGCTAAGTATTAGCTTCGTCTATTAGGATACACTGTGACACCCCAAAATGCATTAAGCTGTTACTTGTCATCCCCAGTTAAAATGCTCTGCATTTAACGTTCTTGTCTCCTTTGGATTTCTCCCAACAATTCTCTCTCCTCAACAACCATGAATAAATGTTATGGCTATTCTACCTCTACTGGTTATTTACGTATAACCAGGAGAGGTAACATAGTCTAATAATTTAAATGAATAAGAGAACAATGAAAGATATGGAATGGTTTAATTATGACCTTATTATTTCCTACCATATAAAGTTGAGTGACAAGTTAAATATCTAATTTAAAAAGAAGATATTTAAGCGCAAGGAGAAAATGTATTGCTTCTGTTGCATACGAAAAGCAAGTTCAAGTGTCATTCTAAACTAATAGTGACTATTGGCCCAGGCTGATGAAAGAACTTGGGCCAATAACGCGCTCTCAATTAAATTTTACGTTGCCTTAACCAGAGATAGGTATTGCGGTTAAAAATCAAAGCACTAGGATAAGCTCGTTATAATTTCAGCAAACGGATATTTTGCTCCCGTTTCTATCAGTGCATCTGGGTGATCGGGTGAGGATGAGTTTCTCAGACAAGACGATTATTTTCAAATGCGTTTCCAATGAACAAGGAATCAATATCTAGATATCCCAATTCGGGTAAATGGTATGCATAGTACAGAGTTTTAAGTCAAAGGAAAAGATAAATTGTTCACACAATAAGGAAAATTTTAATCATATAAGAAACGCCGAACGATTTATCTTTTCATGCTTAAGCTGGCTAATGAAAGAGCGAACTTTAATGACTTTCGCTACTAGAGAAGGACTTCAATTGAAACGAAGGTTATTTCTTCTTCATTATATCTAAAATAGGATACACGCAACACTGAGGAAGTACCATATATTTTAATGAATTAAGGGAAATTTTTTTTCTAATATTTAAGGAATTTCATGCCTTACGCTACTGATATTATCTGGGTCAATGCGTTATCTTCTGTAACGTTGTGGATGCCCTTCTGAAGTTAATACTCTAAATGTGCTTTTATACATCACTCCAAAAAACTGGCACAAGAAAGATACGGTTGATCCACAACTTTAAATACGACACTCATTTTAGCTTGTTTGCTAAGGATACAGGTAAATACCAATTCTGAAATACCACAATCACTTCTTCTCTGGTAGGAATCACACAATAGAGATAGGTGTTTGTGAAAACAAAAATATCTTAAGGCTTAAACTGGAACTAACCTTGATAATAGCATACCTCCCTACATCATTTGGCTCATTCTTCATGGAAAAGTGCATTTAATTAAAAATGACCTAGCGAAGTAATGAAAATTGTACTAAAATTTCTGCAAAATATTTACTTAGTTGCTTCTCTACTTATCTTGTCCTCATTCAGGTTCAGGGTACCAAATGACGGGAAATTGTATGGCCGTAACTTAATGTAATAGTCATTTTTTACATATGATTTCACTTCAATTTTTTAAGCTACATATATATCTTCATCAATATGCCTTATTCAAAGCAATTCAAATAACCATGAAGAAGATAGCGAAAATATTTGATTTTAATTAATACGTATACATATATATGCGTTTGACCAGACTTATCATAACTGATTGCCTGCACATACATTGGTGTTGAAAACTCTTGTGGAATCCAATTTATTTTTGTTCACTAAATGAATGGGCATTTGCATGAATAACTGTTATGTTGCTATAAAATGAATTAATTCTAATTACGATAAAATTATGTAATTAAATTAGGCATACAGCTGTAGCTCGTAATGAAATATAACAACATATATCAAAAGAAAAACTGTATCAAATGAAACTTAATATACGCTTTATTCTCTTTAAAAAAATGTTGTCGGTAAAATCCAACAATATTTAAACTATACCGATGGAAGTGGTGTGTTAACGACTATGCTTGGGAAAAATCTTCTCGTACGCTTTTCTTTTACATGAACATGAAATTATCTGGTATTTATCAATTAACTCTAAGTTGAACAAAAGTATCTCTTTCGGTTTCAGTAACGGTTACATTCCATTAGCAATGAAATGTATCTTCAACGTATGCGAGGTATTTAATATGCATTTACAAATATATAAATAAATGTACAAATAACCAGTGCTTGCGTTATCGTTTAATATTTGGCGACCGTCTTTAAATGAAATAGAAAACTATCTCTTTAATTATTTGGAAAAATATTTTTTAAATGGTTAAAGCTGCCCAGTAGTAGTAGTAAGAAGTAGTCGTTACATAATAACATCGGATGGACACGATATTTCTTTCAAGGAGTCGGGCTATAATGTGGGTGCAACAAAGAAGGGGAAATGCCCATTTCAGCGGACGGAAGGTTGGCGATAGATAAGGATGGGGCGTTTGGGGGATTGGGGAGGTTGCGGCAGTGGAGTTGGTTGAAGGAGGGAAAATGTGCCAGCATGGGGAGAGAAGAACGGATGGCAAAGGCCTCCTCCTCTCCGACCTTTCCGCCTCAACGGGCGCACTCTTTAGTCTGCAATAATGCACTTTGGTCGAATCCGCCCGCCCCCAACGGTCCAATCACTTCTCAACTTTCTACAAATGGGCGATAGGGTGATTTAGCAGGCCTGCGCCTCCCCGAAAACTATGGTCAGCACAAATAGAAGTTCACCGTCTCATGAAATTCCCCTCGATTTGTCATTCCTCAACTTCCATGACTTCGGTCATTTTCATCTCGCCCCTATGGTTAACTGCTTCATTGCATTTATTCCCATATTACCGCACAAATGTTAATTTGTTTCCATCGAACCATAGAAACTTGCTTTATCCACAGGAAAAATTCACATAGAATGCTGTAAATTTTTTAAAAAGTTTACATTTTTACTCTATATTACTTATCCGGAGAGAAATAGAAACAATATAAAATTACTCATCAATGTCATAAGTGGAATTTTTCGGTTCAAATGCTGCAACTAACTAAACAAAAATATCACAATTTATTAACATTTATGGTAGGTCACAATAGATGTATAATGGGCGTTCCTATTCATGAAACGCTAATTTATTATGAAGATCGAACAGAATGGTAGTAGTTTTGTTGGGGAGGCGACAGACAGCTAAGGTCATTTGCCGGAAAGGTAGGGTGGAGGGAAACCCGGCGTCGGCATTAGCCTACCCTTGTCGAAAGTCGCCAAGGGGTCCGCAGTTTAACGTCCCATCTGACGGACGGCGTACTCCTTCAAAGTGCTCTCCACAAAGCACCTCAAGTAGGGATCGGGATACCATTGAAAAATATTATTTGTTCCAAGATTGAACCCGGGCCTTCGCGGTGGGAAGCCTGTGCGTTAACCTCCACAACATCCTGATCCCCGATCAGAATGGTTTCTAAATATATTTTTTTAATCATATTTATTATATTTTAATAAATCCATTACATTTATGAAGTGACCATTTTTCATTTGATAGATTAAACTAAAACATGTAGCCAGTTCCATTACAAATAAATGCGCCCGAGTAAAACTTACATGAGTAATTTTATATGAGCAAGTTGAGCACCGAATTAACATTTTGATCAAAAGGATCAAACGGAAAAAGCTTTATTTTGGCCATGAAGTAAAACAAAACGATATTATCTCTAAACGCCGATGTCAAAGAGGATTTTGGTTTTGGATATTACAATTTCATATAATATCTTTTACCATTTCATCTAATATCTAACACCATTTCATATAATATCTAATACAATTCCAGCTAACATCTAATTTCATTTAATCGTATGTATTTCCAGAACCGAGTTAGAAGACAATTTTTGACTCAAATATTTCTTCACCTCATTCGGAGTGACTTCAAATCAAAACCTATTTGGAAAGTATGGCGTCTATGGCGTAAAACTGTGTTCTGTTAAGGCATTAAATCTCCTACAAACGTTTAAAAATGACCTATTGGAACGTATTGACGACAGAGTTCCACGCCAGCTCATCATCTTGAAAGCTTACCAAATACTAAAGTGTACAAGAGCGAATGATGACCACAGGTGACTTCCTTCCCTTGAGGCCTGAGAATTTTATCTTGCCCATTCCGCCATCGCGTTGGCATATTAGACGTCAAATGTACCCGAGCGGCGATGAGAACCGACATCCATCTTGCACCTCGCCTCGTTCAACCTCGGAATGATTTTTTTTAACTCTCGTTTGCCCGCTCCCACCCCCCTCTAACCACCCTGAAATATACCTACTACCTCACCTACTCTCTTTCTGCCGGGGCAATTGAGACGCGAATGCATTCCACCCCGCGCTATCAGCATCTCTCCTTCGTTCGGAGCTGCTGCTCCCAGGGCTGGTCCATCGGTCGGCGGATCCCGCCCCCGCCCCATCCCTCCCTCTGTACCTCCAGCCCTTCACCTACCGCCCGCTCGTCCCTCCCGCGCCGACGCCACATCCCTCGGGAGGTGAGAGGGGAAACGTGGGGAATCGAGGAAAAGAGAAGACAGCCGGAATGAGGCAAGGATGGAAAAAAGGAGCGAGGCAGGGAGAAATAAAAGGGAGTCCTCCCAACTCTTTCCTTCCACACGCTACTACCTACCACTCCTCGGATGGTGGGTTGTTAAGATAGATCGAGTCGAAGAGTAGCAGCACTCAACAGGCAGATGGCCCTCGGGGAACTATTTACACCGAAACCTTCCTGCTACTCTCCACCCCCTCCTCGCCTCTCTCTCCCCCCCCGTCCCACCCCTTTCCCCCGTCCAAGGCTACCACCTACCCATTCCAATCCCAACAAACGTCTAAGGAGCATTTGCCCCATCCCACACCTACCCTCCCTCTCCTTCCACCGGGTCCACCTCCCGCATCTCTTAAGGTGCATTTCTCCTCACCCTTCCACCCACTCCTCTCGCGCCTCACAGCACCACGGTGCCCAACCCCCCCCCCCCCAAGAGATCTCTCGCTCCCCTTTCCCACCTGGGGCAATTCGTGGCCCATTACCTCCCATCTCCCACGAGTAGCGGGGAGGAGTAACAACGCCTCCGGTGTGTGCGTGTGTGCATGAATTTTGTGCGTGTGTGTGCTTGGGAATGGGATTCGGGCGCGTACGGTTCGCGTACGGGAGTAGGTGGATATAGAGGAAGAGGCGATGACGGTCGGTGGGGTGGGAGCTAGCGGGGTGTGGGAGTGAGGTTGGGAGATGAGGAGTGAGGGGGAAAGCAAAGGTGGTGATTATTCGACGGGGAAGCAGCACGTCTTTCCCCTCCGCGCACTCTACCATTGGGAGAGAGATAGAGAGAAACAGAGAAAAGAGACGAAACAAAAGGTCGTGTATGGGGGAGGGGGGAATTGTGGGCAATGGTTGGAGGGAGGGCAGAATCGGGAGGGTATTGGGGGAGGCATGGAAGGAAAAGGGGGGAGAAGGATGAGAGATCGAGAGAGAGAGAGAAGACGGGGAAGGGGGAGACGAGGGTGAAGGAGTAATCCTGGGAAAGGGAGGAGGAGAGAGATAGGAGGTGTTCCGTGGGTGTGGGTGGGGGAACCGGTCTAAGGGTGAATGATGGTGGGATGGGGCAATAAGGGCGAGTGTTTAATAGAGGTCTTCCCTTGCCTGCGCCCGGGCACTTCACCCTCGCTAATTCCAACCCGGCGGGGACGACGTAATGGGGCAATGAAGTGGGGTGGGCGGAAGGTGGGTGGGAGGGAGAGAGAGAGGGTGGGAAAATGCTGCCATGGGAGAAGGGGTGGAAGAGAGGAGGGCGAATACAGAGGGTGTGGAGGAAGTGAAGGTGGTGTGAGCAGTGGAGGGAGGGAACCGGCGGTAGATTGGGAGGTTTACGGGAGGTGGAAACGGTGAACAAAAGCAGCGGACGTGTGAAGCGGGGTGGCGCGAGTATTGTGTCGGGCGCGTCGGAAGGTGTTTTGGATGGAAGACGTGTCGAAATTGGTGGATTTCTTGTCCGCGGTCATCAAGCCGAACTCGCTCTTTCCGCCTCACGACGGACATCTAATTCGGAAGTAATTATCTGGGTTTATTTTGAATTATGTAAGAGAATGGGAAATGCTGCAGTAATTAGCATCGGCTAAAGCTGCGGATTTCTCGAGTGATGACAGCATTAGGTTTCCACGGAGGTGGAAGTTTGGAAAACAGGAGAGGGTACGGGAACAATTAGAAAGTAATGATCATCAAGGGTCAAGTGATCAGAGTAAACCAATTAACATATATTCTTGCTCTGAATGGTCACTTGTGTGGAATACATCTAAATTATATGAGAAATTTAATCTAAATACGTATATAATTAAAAAAGCCATTAACATTCCTGTAAGAAGAGTGATTACGCCATGAGTGTGACCAGAATTTATAGCACCAGAATCGCGGTGGCACTCCACGCGCGTGTTTGGATTGGGAAACATTAAGGATAAGAAATGTTATCGCTAAATAAATTATTATTTAATTAAAGTTTGTGTGTTCACGTCAGCTGTACGATCACACAGCTGATTTTACATGACTACCATTTTTCGAACCAGTGCAAGGGACAGCTTATCGTCAATCCCTCGCATCCATTGAATTCCTTTAATTTATTTTTCTCCATGAGAAATAACAATAGGAGCTCCCAGGATATAGCTTCAACAGTACAGTTCTCACAAATTGTGTTTACATATTCTATCCAAAATAAAACTAATGAGATACTTTATGAGCGTCGCTGATTGTGAAGAACATTTGGACCTCGAAACCACCTCAAATTTGAAACAGAATTTACAGAAAAAACATAATATAAGCAATATATACACAAGAAATAAAAGAAACAAGTATTTAGTTTGCAAATAAAGAGGTATAAATAAAATACACCTTATTTAACTTTGGAAGTACACCATATAAAATATTTTGAGAGCAGTTGAGAGGAACTCATCAATTATCAATTTTATATTTCGAAGAAAACAAAGATAAGAGCAATCAGGTTAATTGAATACCACAACTAACATACAAAAAGCAAATAAAATTACACAAAAAACTGCCCTGGATATCATGAGAAACTCAATCTTACGATTTTTTATCCCGACATGGAAGGAATAACCCATGCCCCGAACTACGTTGTCGGGAAAGAGTAATAACAAGGTAAGATAAATATATTCTCAAAGCAATTGTTTCCCCTGTAAAATGTGCCCAGAAAAGAAAATCATAATGAGGCAATATCATTTTAGGGTATATCTCTTTTACAAACCTCTTTTCCTCCAATCAAATGGCTGTCCTGTACGTAGGATTATTGGCACGAGCGACCGCCGTTTGTAAAGTTTTATTTTCATGTGAGTACATATGATGAACACATTTCCTCTTTTAGCAATATTCCATTCCTCTACCGTCAATTTATCTCAGAAAAAGATCCATCGTTTTGTTTTGACCATTAAAAGTAATTATAATTCACATTTTATGCAGTATTTTACATACATTTTAAAGTAGCAATTTCATGATTATATCATGTGTAGAGAGGGTGAAACTAGAACAAGTGGAATCCTTCATCTACCTGGCTAGCAGCATAACATGGGATGGAAGAAGTTCGACCGACATCAAGCGAAGAATAGCCCAAGCTAAGAAGCATCCATGAAGATGAGGCAATTACTATGTTCAAAGAACCTAAGGCTGGAAACAAGGAAACAATTCGTCAAGACTTTCGTGAGGAGCATGGCGCTCTATGGGTCCGAAACTTGGAACATTGGAAAAGTGGGCCAGTGAAAAATAGAAGCTTTTGAAACATGGTGCGGGAGGAGAATGCTGAAAATTAAATGAATAGACAAAGTAAGAAACGAGGAAGTATTTTGAGGAGCAGAAGAGGATCGAACCATATAGAGAACTCTACGGTAAAGAAGAAATAGATGATTTGGACTCACATTGAGGCACAATGGATTGATTAGGAATATAATAGAAGGAAAAATAGAAGGGAAGATTCCACGAGGAAGACCAAGAGACATGTACATAGGACAAATTAAGAAAGACGTAAAACAGAAAAGGTATCAAGGATTGAGGGAATTGACATTGAATAGAGGCGAATGGAGGGCTGCAATAAACCAATCCTAGGATTGAAATACTGATGATGATCATGTGTGGCGTAATGAATTCAGCTAAAACCTACTTAGACCCTTTCTCAATATGAATTCTTAAATAAATAGTCTAAGCCAGACTAAAATGACTGATGCTAGTTGCATTTTTAATCACAAGCCAGGCATTTCCACAACCTCATAAGTATACTATATATCAATACCTATATATTGCTGGACGAGTACCGGAGAGTATTCGACTGAATAAAACATGAGAATTTGAAGGAGAACGCCCTTCTCCAATAGCCTCGGGCAACATAAAAAATTAATGGAACTAAGAACAACGGTGAAAGAAATAGAGATCAGATGATGAAATGAGAAATTATAACTATCTGGACTGATAGTGATATTGCCAATAGATTTGCTTCAACTGAACTAAAAATGCATAACTGATTTCTTGATAACATATTCTAAGACTTAGTTGCTTTGACAAGAATTAAAATAGTCCTTTATTTTTTGACTGGTTGCGGAGACATTTTTTGTGAACCTCAACGCGCACAATCCATATAAAGTCTCAAAAGTATTTGATAAATCACATTTCAATTCACCATAATATCTCGGAGCTCTCTTTCATATGCGAGCCTGTCACGTGAAACGTACTTCTTCCACTCACATAATGGCGCTATAAGACAACGGTGCTGGCTCACTCATTATTCCAACACGCGTCGTATGGAATATTTCAAACCAAGATGACCAATAGCTTGCTGATGAATGGTTAGTCCAAATTTAATCTCACCTGAACCTCATATGTCATCATCATTTTGGGAAACTCGCCTCAATATTAGGACCCAAAGATTTTACAATGTGGTGTTGCACACCGTATTTTTTTAGTTTCCCATTCGCATCTCAGTGAAAATGTAATAACATAATGGAGAATATTGTTTTTGCATGTAGTTTGTCTGTTCTAGGGATTTTATAACTCCAAAGCGTATGACATTAAGGGATATAAATGTCCCTAATGCGGATACATTTACATACAAGTGGCTGAAGTCTTAATGCATGGAAAATTACGTTCGGAAGATATAAATTGAGCAATAGATATTAATCTCAAACATGGAAGGTATGTGGGAGTGAAAAAAAGAATTCTGCTTTAAATTTTCAGCAATAGTGATTTTTAAGTGAAAATAAATTGAAGTTAAGAAATTTAAAATATTTTAATACAATGTAATCTCTTTTATGAAAGGTAAAATTTTATAAAATATAATAAAACGATGGAAATTAATTTGGGAGAAGATTCGTTGACAAATTAAATGAGAAATATATTAAAACAAATATGCCCTAATAGTAGAATAAATATGCTCAATAAATAAATAAATATTATGTAAACGGATATAATTTATACCAACGTGAAACGAAAAGTGAGTAAGAAAATAACTATAAAATTTCCCCGGTTTAGGCAAATTACGTACGCAAGTTACAGCAATTAAAGTGTAAACATGACGAAAAATATTAAATGGTGATGAGAGTGGAGTTTTTCATTGAACTAAACTATAAATTAATTACCTAATATAGTACATAGATCTTTCAAAAACTGAAAGGTTTAATAATCCAATGGCTACATTTTACTCAGTAAACTTATTTCTAAATAGTTCTTTTGAACTCCTAAACTGGAATATCTTAGAAAACTCATGGCGCATGTAATGCCTATTTATTTAATATTTTAATTATTTATGTGCTGTAAACTCTTAACAGGATCACATCTATAACTTCTATTATCCGAATTTCAAGAAACTGCGGGAGATGCCGCAACAGTAACTTTAACGGAGTCATCCGCTATGTGTGCATTATAATTCAACAATTTCAGAGAGTAAAAATCATTTGCCTTGACCGGGATTCGAACCCGGATCCTTCGATATCAGTCCGAGTGCTTTAGCCAATTAAGCTACCGAGACGTTCTCTTACACTCTGAAATTTTGGAGTGTAAGAGGACGTATCGGTAGCTTAATTGGCTAAAGCACTCGGCCGGATATTGAGGGATCCGGATTCGAATCCCGGTCAAGGCGAATGATTTTTACTTTTTTAAATTGTTGCATTATTCTATTATCCGCTTTCCTAATCAGTTTTGCATATAGTAAGTGCGAGGCAAATATTATTTTCTTTCCGGACTCTTAAATGTTACAATTTCATTAGAAATATTTCCCCTAATGTTAACCTGATTTTTCCATTTTTAGCTGCTGTAAAAATGCAGATTACAGCAAAACAGTATTGCTAATTACTTGTTAGCAGGTACATTATTAAGTGGTGATGAATGTTGGAGGAAGGGAAGGTAAACTCTTCCCTAGGGCCATATAGTGAGACCAAAGGAAATACCAGTGGAAAGATCAGAGATTCTAAAGTAGGTGAGGCAAAGAAAATGGAATTTGTGCGAGGAGTATTATATTCTTTGGAGCAATTATGATAAATGATAATTATGCGGTTGACGGTGCACGTAGCAGCGACGGGGAGCTACCTGCACCGTCAACCGCAGAGAATTATCAAATCCTTTTGTATACTTATTTAGTTTGGTAAGTTCTATAAAGCTACTGATGCATAATGGCTTCTTCACTTTAACAATATGAATCGTAATATCGGAACTTTTACACACTTTGAGCGAAATACAAAAATCGCTTAAAGACCCCATAAAGAAAACCTAACAAGTTCATTTATATAAAGTAAAATATTAGATTGCAATATAAAATCTCGAATAGTCATCGTAACTTTCAAATATGCGATGAAGCGTAACATTAAATTTTGTGTTTTTCCTTTCTTCAAATAGATTTTTTCTAAAGGAAGATGCGAATAAAATTAAAGTAAAAAATTTAATTTTTTTTAAATACACTCCACAATTATTAGCAGCCATTTGGACGTCTTCATTTATCTAACATCAATGGTCTCTGTTTATATAGATTCGGAGAAGACCCTTCACTTATTTTTCAAACGCTTTACGTCTTCAGATTATGGATTAGACTTGGAATTTAACCACATAAGGCCAAAAAATGAGACAAAAGAAATTTTTACTTTGTACGGCTAGCCAAAAGTTGCCACGTTGTACAAGGATTCATTTAAAGAGAAGGTTTAGTAAAGACCTGTCAACATTATCACTTCAAGGTGGCTCACCATGAACTCTACGAGAATGAGGGAAGATAAAGGAAGGGTTGAAGTCGTCCCTCAATATTTGAATGGCGATGTGGGATGAGAAATGATTATTCAGATCGATGACAATCTATTTCAGATAAGACCCATTCGATATTGGAATGCATCGAGGGCGATATTCCAATGAGGGAATTAGGGGAGGTAGGCGAGACCTACTACCGAATTCAGGTCATTACATTACGAATATGTGGGCAAAACTGATCGAGACCGGAGCTTAAAGGAGCTAAGGTAGAGAGAGATTGTCTCATTGTCCCACTATCCGAGTTAAATCCATTATCGCGATGAAGATTCGCCAAGCATTATAAAATATTTTGGCAATTTGATAATCCATTTTCAATTTTGACACTTCCTCGCGATAACAGAAATAAAAGAGTTATCATAAGCAGGAAAGGAATGGCGTTGAAGGTTCTCCATTGGGGGATATTAAGTTTTCTATTACAATTACTACAACAATAATTCTACAGTTCCATTTGTACTTCAAATAACGACGAATAGTGCTACGATATTTAGTGATAGGCAAGCTATTCCCTAAAATTCCCTTTTTCTATGGATGTGAGACGTAGATGGTAACATAGAAGAATGATGAAAATAATATTTATAGACAGAATAAAAAATGAAGTACTTCGAACGGTAAGTGGAAAGAAGGGCACTCAAAATAAGAAAATGGAAATTTCTTGGACATAAACAGAGGCAAGATTGATGAAAACTTACGGTTCTTTGTACACTATGCCCGAATGAAGAGATTAGTATAGAAAATAGTATGAGCTAGGACAGCCGTAGCTAGGAGAGTAGCTACAAATAAATCCTCCTATTGATAACCCGTGATTTTGAAGACTCAATATAGAGAGCATGACTGGCAACAGGAATAGGAAGATATCAATTTCAGCTTTGATATCTTCCATAAGATATTGATTAGGAGCACCGTTAATATATTCGCTAGTAAAGATACACGTAAGAACCTACATATAAATCCTCAAATGCTAACCTCACGAGGGCATGTAAATACAGTGTGAACAGAAGGTCACGGTGTCGACGCCTCCACGTAGAAACTTTGCAATATTTTATATACAAGTTTTTCTACCCAACATTCCAATTTAAAACAGGATTTCACGAAGAAATAACCAAAATTTGCACTTAAAATGAAGGAAAATTGAGCATGGCCCGTTGTGAAACTTCATCACAAAAGAGCTCTTCGTGAATGGAGGTCGGGGCATCACAAAAAACCTTGCGTCATAGAAATATTCCCCTTAGGTCCTATTACTCAAGTGCCCCACATACTCAAATTAAGGGCTCAACCAACTGGAAACATGTACTCCTTCATTCTGCGAGATATTTCATTCTTCACAAAGTGTGATTTTGAGCCTAACACCAAGACGGGAGCGCCAGGAGTTGAAAATGGCGTGTTAGTTACGGAGGATGCTTCAAAAAGGTTTAGAGGATACAATTTGTGAGGGACTCCTGGGATCTTTCATTGGTGGGTCGTCACTCATCCGTTCCTGCCAATTTGCATCATGACTTCATGTCACGCCGTCAATTCGTGCAAATGGGAACCTACCACTCGCCGGGCTCTTTGTCCTGATCTCACTGACTCCTTGACAGGCCGCCATGAACGGACCACAATAGTGGGTCGTTACGGAGTCTGATTTGGAGAGCAGGAGACGAGGGCATCGAAAACAAAAGAGTGAATTATTTTACTCGATCGAAATAGATTGAGCATGAGGTGGTGGGATACGAAGCATTGCCTTTTATGAGATTGATTTCCAAATTAACGTGTCTTTTCAAGAGTAATTACTGTGCCGCAGTCACTAAACACCAGAATTTACCGCTCATTGTCTCACAAAATATGTGGACAGTTTGTCAGAGCATTTTTATTCACCATGCGTTGTGTCACATGAAAGTCAAATTGTTATCCCCTAGAATTAAATTTCTTGTTCATCTGCACTATACTGGTTGTCAAAAGTGATTTTTTTCCCTCTTTCCAAGTTTTTGTGATATTGATGTTGAATGAGTGATGATAAGCAAAATGGGAAAGGGTGTTTTATAAGTCTACACTATTTATGAAATACAGATGAAATTTGTTAGCGGATTCAATTAGAGTACCTATGCCAATGGTGACAGTATGCAGTTGTACACCCCGAGAACCTCATAAATAAGAAAACAAGGATTTTGACAAAATGGTTTTGAATGCATCATATTATAGATAAAAATATAACAATCCCTAATCTGCTGAGGTTGAACAACATTTGCAATCTTTCAACACGGACCGAGCGAAGTATTATTTCTGCAACATATAATTAATTTCGCCGTTATGGAATCTCTCTCAGCGTCCTCCCCCAATATGTATGTGGTTCGATTGTCGCTCCTGCGGGAATTGCCCATGAGACACGGACAGTGTTCGCAGGCAAGGGAATGGGAATTCCATTCACAGCGTGAGCGACAGTTAGCGGGGACATACGCTTGAAATCTGGATATGGAGGCGAGGGGTTCCACCTCTTTGGGCCTGCTTTGTTACCAAATACCTCATGATTCTAGTATGAAAGACGACGCGGATGACTGAGCAACTTCAGAACACACTGTAGGAAGTTAGGTGATGTCCACGATGTGGGACTGCGCCAACGAATTTCGAGTTTAATCGGCTCATAAGGCAAACGGTAAATTTTGAGCACTTTGATGAACTTAAACGTCTCCTGAACCCTAATAATCAAGCAGAAACAACTTGTAATCAGAAAATTAAACGTTCAAATCTGTAACAGTAACTTTGACCATTCCATTTTGGTAAGTTTACATCTGTTATATTTGAAACGACTCAAAATATTTGAAAATTATAGGCCGGCGTATTTCCACGAAGGAAAATGTGAAACCGTTATGCTTCAGTAATTCATTGTTCTTTCGCACCCATCTCTCTTTAGATTTTTAGCGTGGGGGATAATACTCGATCACTATTTAAATTAAATGCACCCGAGAGTCACGTTATCATGCTTTTACGCACGAGTAATTCTCTTTTTGAAGTTTTCCGTTAAATCGAAACCCCAGCTTCCTGATTCTTCACAGGTATTCCGTCAATAATAATATGTTAAATGGCATTTTTTAAAAATAATTTGAAAGTTTATTATCATTTTAACACTCCAGTTGGAAATTCGTAATTTCACTTTCTCTATTCACAACCAGTAATTCTATTCAACTATTCGTCTCTAGAATATATTATCTTTAACATTATTAATAATTCTACAAGAGCCCGAGTTGTGAAAATATTTCCTTCTTGGCATAGAAGCGGAAACATTCATATTTTAAGTTTTAAATGCCGAATATAAGAATTTGATCTACTATGTTAATTTTCACATCCATTCGGTTTATATCTTGTATAAAATTTTAAGGTGAGCTGGAGGTGCTAAAAATATAAAACCCAAGCGATTGCATTGAATCGATAGTCATGAAACAGGAAATTATTTGGACAGGTTCAGTCAAGTATTTCACTCGATATATTTATTGCATGCGCATTGAACGGGAAATGGCATCATACCTGATGGACGCTCTCATACCAGATTAACATGAGAAATATTTGAAGCACTCCCACTATTTCAATAAAAGTACGAAAAGGCGATTAAGCTTACATCTCTGAAGTTTGACAGCGAGGCTCCATGCGGAGAAGTAGACCGCCGGGAGTGAGCCTCTGAATAAATAAAATTACTATTCTGCCCACTTTGGGGATGTGGAAGTGGCCTCGGTGGGGAACTGGTGGGAAGAGGAGGGCGGGGAAAAAAACTCTCGCACATGACACCTCTCCCTCCCCCGCAGCGTGGCCTTCTCCTCGGCCAACGGACACCGTATAAAATACCCTTCTTCAGCCGTTTTCGTGGCCATTGCGTCTCGGTCACGCCGGACCACCTTCATTTCTTTCCCCTCCCCGTTTCTTATCGGGCGAACGCATCTATCGCACGATCCTACACCCTTCGCTCGCCCGCACCCTGCCCTCCTCCGTCTCCTCGCCATTCCGCGCCCATGTCCACCTCTCTCCCTTCCCCTTTAAGAGGAACAACGAACCTTAAAGCATGCATGTATGCCCACACCTCCGCGCGCCTAGAGGACGTTCTCCTTTGACCATCTCCATTTGCCCTGCATGCGATGGCATTGATCAATGAGTTCTCCAGAATTTCGGAAATACTTTCATAAATGTGATTTATTCTGCAAATTAGAAAGGCTCTCTGGGCAGGTGTTTCGCGGAAACGGAATTTATGAAAGGGGTTGTATCCATTTCCTTTGCCAGAGAGCACGCTTCAATTATTCCAGTGAGATTAAATGCAGAGGTTTTTTCCGGGACGAATAAACAATCCGGGAATAACCGAGATGAACGGAATCTCTGAAAATTCGAAGAAAATTCTAGAATATTAATAAATTGTATGAGTTTATTATTGTATTTTCCTCTTATTTGATTTGCTAAATAATGTATTACCTACACATATGCGATTTTCCCAGATTCACTACTACAATATCTGAGAAACGCTTTTACTGGCATCCGAAAATATGTATATTAGGTAACACCAAGTAATATAAACCTTTTGGTAACGAAATTTTTTGTAGTATGAACGATGGCAGTTCTTCCGTTTGTTACTTATTTTGGTCACATAGTTGGTATTTTGGTTTGGTTCCCATTAAAGTGAATGAACATTTTTTTCTTCTCTAAAACTTGAAAAGTCACAGGCCTTCACTAGCACAGTGAACACGTGAGGAAGTTGTACTCTTGACCGTGGATGGCACATGACTAAGTACGCCTGAACAGATAACAAGGACCGCCTGAACAGTTACTAATGGCACCTCTTCAACACTTGTTAATCACCGATACCTACGTTGGCGTGTCTCTACCTCTGCCCGGTACTTAACAACACGAGGTATCGTGTACTTAACAGCACGAAGCTTTCATGATACAAGTACAGCCAGTGCCCTCCTAAGTCTGACGGGCCTTGTTCTTTCATTCCCGGCTTTGCCATCAACCTCGTGTTACTTTGTTCCCCCCGCGCATCCCTACCCACTTGTCTCAACCCCCATTCTCTCGTTCCTCCGCCATCGCTTTGATACCCTCCTCGTGGACCACCCCCTCTCTCTACCGTTCACCCTCAACTTGAAACCCCGTTCCAGCTCCACGCGACTTTTGACCTCACCTCCCGCCTCTCGCCCACCTCCCGCCTCTCACCCGGCTCCCCTTCCATGACCCCCCTCCCAGACGCAATGCATCTTCGTGACACGCTCGGTATCTTTGCCCAGAAAGATATGTCTCTTCTCCCCTCCATCTGCCCTCCTGATCTCCGTTTCCTCTTCCCCTTACCACATCCGCGGCTTATCCCTCTCCTCCTACAGCTCTCCTCCGCTATTATTTTTCTTTCACGTCTCCCTTCACACCCTTGCCTCTTTCGTTCCGCTCAATTACCTTTCTTTCTCTCACTTCTTATTTTCAGTCCGTGTTCTTTTCTTCCGCTCTCTCTTCTATCTCTCTCTCTCTACTCATCTCCTCATGGCCCGACCTTATTCTTCATCGCTCCGGCTCCCAACATAATCTATCTTTCTTTAATGATACTACCTCGATCAAAAAGTTCCCGGAATTTATTCAGAAAATTAAAAATACAAGTTTATTCATCTAAATCTATATTGTCCCCTTCAAAGTAATCCCCATCGACTGCAACACACTTATGCCAGCGCTTGATCCAATCCTCGAAACATTTTTTATATTCGGTTTTCGGTATGTCCATCAGTGCTTCCTGCGATTTTTCCATTACTTCCTCTCGGCTGCTAAAACGCGTTCCCCGTAATGGTTTTTTAACTCGATTGAACAGAAAGAAGTCACAGGGAGCCAAATCAGGTGAATTCGGTGGCTGTTGGATGGTATTTGTTGCATTTTTCGTCAAAAAATTACGAATAATGATAGCACTGTGCGACGGTCTCGACGCACTGTGCGACGATTTCTGGTCTCTTTCGGCGAATTGCTTCACGCAAACGTCTCATAACGCCCAAATAATACTCTTTGTTTACTGTCTGGCCTTCTGGCAAAAATTCATGATGCACTACACCGTTGTAATCCATGAAAACCGTCAGCATTGCCTTCTTTTTTGACTGAAAACGACGTGGTTTTTTTGGTCTCGGCTCATTTGGTGAACGCCATTCACTTGCCTGATGTCTGGATTGCGTGTCGTACTCATAAACCCACGTCTCGCCTCCAGTAATGATCCTTTTGATGAATGTGGGATCGGATTCAGCCTCGCAAATCATGTCTTTTGCGACGTCAACACGGTCTCTTTTTTGCATGAAATTGAGGTCTTTTGGCACCAACTTTGCTGCTACACGACGGAAACCCAAATCATTAACCACAATGTCTTGGGCGGATCCATAGGCAATGTTCAAGTCCTCCGCTATTTCTCTGATGGTTAATTTGCGGTTATTGACCAACATTTCTTTTACTTTATCAATTTTTTTACCGACTTTCGATGTCGATGGTCTGCCACTGCGTTTATCATCTTCGATTGACTCATGACCACTTCTGAACCGCTCGTGCCACTGGTAAACGACGGATTTTTTTAGAGAATCGTTGCCGAAGCACTGTTCCAACATTTCCAACGTCCGTGCGCCACTAAATCCGTTTTTTACGCAAAATTTAATACAAGTTCGTTGTTGCAAATTTAAATCCATTTCTGCAAGTGTAAAAAATCGCCAACACACAGAGATAGATGTACTCTTGGCTACGTAACTTTTGCAAATGTCAAGTTATGACACTAAGATTTAAAGGGAATATCAACAACAGATGTACCAATTTTACAAAAAGAACAGAACTCAAATCGGAACGATGGGAGCGCCACACGGTGGTTATTCCGGGAACCTTTTGATCAAGGTAGTATTCCCATTACCAGCGAAAAATGTATATCAATCCACCTTCTCCCTCTCTTTTCTTTGACTCCCACACTTCCTTCTTTGAAAGTCTTCTTCTTCTATATTCCTCACACCGAGGTGGAGATTCCTTGCTCCCTTGCTATATTTCCTCTCTGCCTCTTTCATTTTTTCTGTATTCCCTACCTTCCATTTCACAGAAAAATAACTGCGGCTGGTTATTTTTCAGTTACTCCAACCGCAAAATCCATCGGAATTGGATGATTCCCGTATATTTATTGAAATTCACCAGGAGTAATATAGTACTTCTCATAATTTCCATCCCTCTTGTGCCCAGTTTTTCCTCTCCGTACCTCGCCTACCAAACATTATCTTTGCAAAGCATTCTGCCATCCATATTCGACTAGCTTTATATATTCATTTGGTAGTTTTTTTCCGTCTTCAGCCAATATCCTCTACCAAAGTCCTCTCTTCGCTCACTCAGTACAACACATTCTCGTTGATTTCTTCTCCAACTAATCCAATTCTTTCATCCTTCAATCCAAAGTATCATAGTTCTCTAATCAATGCAAAATCTAATTCCTAAAAGGCAAGCGATGATTCGTCGTGACTAGTTTTGATAGAAAAAAAGCTGCTGGAAATAGGCATTGTAAATATTTACTTGTAGGAATTAATTAATAAATATACATTGATCTCAAGTGGTGCTTTATATACAAGCGAAGGTTGAGCTTACTTTAGCTAGGGTCGAATATTTACCGGATAATGTATAGGTTTTCGAGGTAGGTAAATAATGCGAGGTAAATTAAAAATAGTTGCATTTGTAATTTATGTTATAGGCGGAAAATCCCCCAATTTTGAAAATACCCAAAACGCTAAATGTATCACTATTGCAAGATTTGAATTTTTAGGATCTGCCCTGTCGCTCCCGTTTGCCTTTCCCTCATTTCCACTTTTTCTCCGATTCCACTCAGGGCCTCGTTTCTCGGCTCGATCGCCACGCCCTGACTTCTCCCCCTTCTCTTTCCGTTCAGCCCATATGTCCCCATCCAACTATTTCCCTCGCTCTCTCTCTCTCTCTCTTACGCTCCCATTCCATGCGTTTACATGTATTTTTCAAATATCTCCATACATTTTCCACGCATTTCATTTTCCTCTCTCTCTACCAGCCCTTTCCATCCCTATCTACACTTCCCGCCACCTCCCTCATCCCCATCCCGCCACTTCCGTCTCCACATGCCACTGCCCCCGCCTCTCTTTCGTTCCCTTGATGCTTTCCCCCCTCCCCCCACACCTCCCACACATTCCTTCCGTCGCCATCACTTTATCCGCTGCACGAGGCGGACGGCATCAGCTTCTTCACCCCGTGGGACGCCCACCACCCGATGGGGCGGACTCACAGGGTGTGTCAGAAAGTAATATGTAACGATCGAAGCGAGATAAGTGGACTCTGGGAGCACATCCCCGATTCTCTCCCTATTTTTTCCTACCCCACTTTCCCCCCGTCCTTCACTTCAGAAATAAGTTTTCTGGTAAGATTTGTGGCGACCGCAGACCGTCCACCTTCGCTCGCAGTTTTTAACTCGTGGTGGTAGTGCGATGGATGCCCAAACTTTAGGCATAAAAATTTGAAGAGTGACTTCGGCCGGCATTTTAGCTCTCAGGGATTGCAAATTTTTTCCAATAATTATTTTACCTACATCGTCCCTGAAGGGCGAAGGCTTTTTATCTTAATTAAACGCCTGTCACCAAAAGTGTGATCGAATGAAGCGACTGTGAAAAAACACCTCCGCGGGCGAGTTATTGGTAGGATAATTTAAATGTTACCTATGTGAACGTTATCAACAGTAAATACTGAGACGGGGTTATTGAAAGGCTTGCCAACCAAATAATCATAACGCTACTTCCTCACCTTTTAAACCGACAAAGAGACATTGCCTGATATGAATATAGTATATACGTATTAATAATTTTTGAAGAAAGATAATTTTCGCGGGCATGATTTTATTCATACCAATAATGATAAAAGTAATTAAAATAGAAAAATTTGAAAATTACTTCAAATGCTGATGTTAATATTCATGTATTTAAATTGGACTCACTATTGAAAAAATGGAACTCAAACGAAGGACAAATGGAACTCAAACGATATTGAAGATATTACAGCAAATAATGACAACTTAAATTAAGCGCATATGGAATTATTGAAATAAAAACTGGTCCCCCAAATACCTTTCAAATGAATCACTAATAAACAATGCTACTTAATTCATATGAACGACCCCTTGGAGAAAACGGTGCCAAAATTGCTTTTCCTTACCAAGAAATTGGTCATTCGCCGCTGTGACTGGTTTAGTTTTTTTCTTAGGTTATATTCCTACTCTTTCTCTTGTAAATAATTTTCAGAATACGGCTGCCTAAGTAAATTTCATGCCAGTACCACATCGACATGAAATTTACGTAAGCCTGATAGGATTTTCAAAAACGTTTCCACAAGCGAGTCTCACGTAATAGAACATGGTGATGTCAATCATTAAGACAAATTTTGGTCCAAAATTCTCAAATAAGCGTTTCAGAAGATAATATGAAATTTCACTGACAAGTATTAACTCGAAAGTAGCGAAATTATCATTGCATTGGTCGAAATCATGGAAATACGAGAAGTATGGAAACATGGCAGTTGATTCTCCTGCATGAATGACATACTTATTAACTTCAAAAAGTGAATTAATTTTATTGTCTAAAGGTACTCAAATGTCACGACACAGTGACTCCTATATCAGTCTTTTGAAAATTATTACCCTCAATTTAAGGTAATCCAAGACCAAATTTGATAATAAGGCACATTGTGAACTATCAAAGATGTCATTCTAATAAAGGTAGGGGAGGAAAGGTATTTCCTGATGACAAGTCAAAGATGAAGTTGTTAACTTAATGGAAATATTTTACGGAACAAATGGGATGTCTACGAGGTGTGTTAAGAAATTAATGGGAATTTTTTCATTTCGCGGGCTTGGAGAATCCGATTGTCAATTTTTAAAAATTATGTTGGTGTACATACCCCTGAAGTATGATAAAACTTTCAGCTGTTTTTATTGTGGACTTTGTATGTGACGGCCACTAAGGTTCGACGTGTTTTATGAGCTCGGCGATTTTCGTTTGTTAAAAGAAATGGATCAAAGAATTTCTATCAAATTTTGCGTAAAAAATTAAATAAAGTGTAACAAGTGAAGTGACAACAAGTAATAAAGTGTGTGCAATTTCAACAAAGGCCTATGGTGAGTCTGCCATGAGTAAATCAAGAGTTTACTAGTGGTATAAGCGTTTCCAAGAAGACCGTGAAGACCTTGAAGATGACGAACGCCCTGGACGCCCCAGCACATCAACAATCGATGAAAACGTGGAAAAAGTGAAATAAATGGTTATGAACGATCGCCGAATCACAATTAGAGAGGTCGCTGATGATGTTAGCATATCGATTGGATCAAGTGATGATATTTTTTCCAATTTTTTAGGTATGAAACGCGTGGCAGCAAAATTCGTTCCGAAATGGCTTTAGCACCATGATAATGCACCAGCCCACACGTCATTGCTTGTTCCTTAATTTTTGGCCAAAAACAATACTGTAACAATGCCCCAGCTTCCATATTCGCCAGATATGGCTCCGTGTGACTTTTTCCTATTTCCAAAAATTGAGAGAACCTTGAAGGGCCGTCGTTTTACAGCCGTAGATGACATTAAAAGCGCATCGCTGAAAGAACTAAAGGCTATCTCAAAGATCGAGTTTGAGAAGTGTTTCGGGGATTGGAAGAAGCGCTGGCATAAGTGCATAATCTCCAATGGGAACTACTTTAAAGGTGACAACATCAATGTATAAGGATAAATAAAGATTATTTTCCGAAAAATTAAAATTCCCGTTCATTTTTAACACACCTCGTATATGGAAATAATTCAATCAGAAATGATTGTGAAAAAATACGCATGTGTGCCAATAACAGGATATGCCTATCAAATAATTGGTGATGTAGATGTTAGTAGGTGTGAAAAATTGAAGATGCTTGATGAGAAGAGAACATAGTTGAGGGCTGGACCAAATTTCGGTCTGATGACGAATGTTATAAGGGCCACCGATTTCTCGTACCATGACTTATACCTTGCACAAAAGCGCTGACGCGATGCTCGACAACCATTGTGTGTGGAATCTTGAACTCGGTAAGAAGGATTAAGGGATACGTGTATAACGTCGGGTTTTGCGGAATCAGCCACGGTTCCGCGCCCCACTGACAACACTTTCACCCCTATTACAATCCTAGTACAATACCCGGGAGATTTTCCACGGAAGAGATCTAAAGAAGCACGCAAGAAAATTCCTCGGGGCCGGTTTCGGACATGGAAAAAAAACCCACATAGGAAACTGACGTGGCATCCTATGCCACGGAAAATGTTGCGAATATTGTTACGCAACTACAGCGACCAACAACGAGGGAAAGTGGGAATAATGGTAGGGTTGCAATGAAGATGGAGCGATATAGAACGGGAGAGAAAGAAGTTTGTCGGGGGAGCTTATGCTGCGAGGGGTGCTTACTTAGGCTTGAGTGAAGTGGTCGGGCTGAGAATATGGAGAGGAGGTGAGACGGGGGCGGAGGAGTAAAGGGGGCAAGGGGAAGGGAGTGGAGAGTTTTTAAGAAGCGGAATTTTTCCCGGAGGGGTTAGCGGGTGGGTGGGTGGAGAGGGTTTGGGGTGGAAGTAAAAAGGAGAAGAAGCCCTTGGAGCGTGGAAGGGGGCGAGGCTTCTGGAGATAAAGATTCCTAAGCCGAATCGAGTGTGTGTAGGGCAGGAAAAAAAGGCCAGTCAGGGGGAAGGCCTGAGCCCTTCCTCCACCGCTGTGCTGTATGCACCCTTCCACTCCCAATTCTGAATTCCATAAAGTAGGATTGGCAGTCTGGCGAGAACTCCCATTCTAGGGAATCCAGATGGAAGGGGGAGAGAGAGATGGCGAGGGGCTAAGATTGGCGCGACCCGTAGGGAGAGGCAAGGGGGAGGAAAATGGGGAGAGTGTGTCGTGAGACTGAATAGATGGAAGGGGGTGGGAAGGGGAGAATGGGTGGAGAATGGGGTGTGTTGGGATGGGGACGGCAAAAAAACTATAGAAAACACGAAAGAGCATCGGGAAGAAGGGATGGCGAGGGTGGGGATATGCGGAAAGAGAGATATTGGGGGCAAGAATAGGAATGGTCTCCGGGAAGGTGGCATGGAAGAGAGTGAGTGGTGTGGAAGATAGGGAACCGATATCAAAAGTTTGTTTGAATTGCCTGCAGGGCCGAGGAAAGGAGCGGGGGAGTCTTGAGCAGACGGCGGCGACGGTGGTGTTGGTTCGGGAATCCACACGGCCGTGGAGATGGGAAAAGGGGTTTCATGGGGGGACGCCAACCCCACCCCTCACCCTCAACCCTCAGTAAGGTGATCTTCAGAGCAGATTTCGAGGTTTTTAAAAGGAGTTGGATCGTGACGGATAGTGAGGAGGAGAGGTGGGGGCGGAGGTGAGGGGATACGGAGTGGATCTTCTTAGAGACTTAAAGATGGAGTGCCTTAAGAAAGTGTGAGCGCGGGTGAGGCGGCGGTGGAGGAGGTGTTTAAAGAAGAAGTTGGGATGAGAGTGAATGACGCGGGGATAGAACTCTGGGGGAGGGAGGTAGGGAGGCGATACCTGCTCGGATGTCAGGAGAAGTTTTACGCCACTCGCAGAGAAAATGGCTGCCGTTACATCCCCCTGGTGGCTCCCAGGCGTCACTCCCGTGGCCGCCTTCTCCTTTCCTTCCCGCTCTCCCTCCGCGCCTTGGCCCCCCCCATCCCCTCCATCCCCCGCACCCCGAAACTTGGCCCCCCCTCCACCTCCCCAATAATCCGTAACCCTCCGGCACCCCCTCCGAAATGCCTCCGTCTCGCCCCAGAGACTGCCTCGGGTCACGCCGCCTTTAACGTCCCCCCGATTCACCCCTCCGCCCTCCGAGGGGTTGCATCAAGACTACTCAAAAGGTCCGCACGCCGACCGCCGCGGGCTCCGTCGGCGGAGAACTGGGAGCACAGAGGGGCGAATATAAGTGTGTGTACACGTGTGTACTCGCAAAGGAGGTATATAGCATACACATATATAGTGAAATAGCCCGTGGGAGAAATCGGGTGCGATGGAAGAGGTCTCGATTTCGGCGACTGGGGGCGAGCGGAGGGAGCGGGGGTTTGGAAATTGGAGCGCTCTCCGCCTAAGGGGTTGTAGCGTGGGGACCCGTTGTGTGGATGGCAAGGGGAGGGTGAGGCAACGTATGGGGTGGGCGGGGTTCGACGCGATGGCGAGCAGTGCTCTGGGCTACGGCTCGAGAAGAGAGGGGAAGAAGGGTAAGGGGAGTATGAGGAGGATTCACATATTAAGTTTTATTTCCACGGACACCTCTCTAACTATGCCGCATACTCGGAGAAGAGGACAAATGATAGTTATTACCATATTACATGCTACCGCCTCTATCATACGACCCATCGTCTGAGGTCATATATCAGTGTGTGCGTGTGTGTATGCATGCATATGTATATATATATATATATATATATATATATATCTCCTTCGAGATGGATAGGATATATATATATATATATATATATATATATATATATATATATATATATATATATATATATATATATATATATATGTATATGTATTTATATATCCTATCCATCTCGAAGGAGATATCTCCCTTCTCGGACCGAGAAATGCCCCGAGGGTGCCAAGAGCACATGCTTTAATGGCCACTGGGAGCACAAGTAAGAGAGAAGCTGTAGGATATACGGGAGGGAGGCAATAGTTAAGAGGATGAAAGGAGACGGGATGAATCTTGGAAATGGGCGAGCCTCCTCTATTCTCCCAGCAAAGGAAGGGGATGGTTAATGATCCGTGCCTTCCAAGAGACCATGGAGATAGATAGTGATGGCTTTACTCGGTTTTTTTCGCCCCAGTTCTGAAGATTTCACTAAATGCTTTCCCTGGGAACAGCGAATTTTTAACCGGGAGCAATCTTCGAGCCTAGTAGTAGTGAAAGATTTTTTTTTTCAATTTTAAAAGGTTTCTGTTTGCTACGTGGAATATATTTCAACTCACAAAATGTGCTTGAATTAACGAGAAAGTATATTTCGCACAGCACTGCTACCTACACATTCCATAATCTCTTTTTTTTAACTAATGGATTTAGAGACGAGCGAACAAAGCGATCGCCTAGGGCCTCGCGATGTATGAAATTAGTCCTCGGAAGGTCGGAATCCATAATTTACCCCAAAAAATTTGTTTGAGTAATTTAAAAATCTGTCTTGTTAGCATATATTACTGACAGAACTGAGGAATTTTAATCTGAAAATACTACCAAGACGTGAGATCTTTGTACTGAAATTGACTAGAGGCCTTTTTTATTCGCACTTGGTACCAACCGAGGAGAATTTCAAATGGATTTGACATCGTAAAGAACGTCTCTCAAAAAAATTGCCACAAGAAAATTACATAGGTAATGAAGTGGAAACACAAAATAATTACCCAGATAATGAAGATTGTGGTAACTTGCCTACATTGAAAGAAAAGTTTTCAATTGTTAGTATTAAATTTTAATTTTTTTTGGCCACTTACACTCTACGGAAAAAATTGCTGTCGCAGCGGACAATTCTCGGTTAGTGTACTGACTATAGTGTCCAACTTCTAAGGAAGTGTATGATGTCATATATTCTTTGCCAATATTTAACCAAATCTCTCAGTGAATAAGAGAAATACCTCATGAGAGAATTGCTGAAGACTTCATTCTCGGAAATTGGCTTCGAGATATTAGTCTGTTTAGTGTAGTCGTTCTTCCATTTCAAAATAGTCGTTCTTCCATTTCAAAATAACTTGTGACAATGAAACTATGCATTTGAATCGCACATTAAGTCCTGTTTAATATTTCCTAACGATGACTCGTTTTCAAAAGTTTCCTTCATATAGTCGATATACCGATGGCGTTTCCAATATAGATTAAACTTATTAAAAACATTTAAAGATGGGCCCTTTTCCGATGACATCAAGGATATAATACGAACCCCAACGTATTACGGTCGAAGGGATCACGAATATAAGACTAGAGAGATAGACTGCAAGACTGACAGGTTTAAAATGTCATTTTTTCCAAGAACGATAAGGGACCAGAATGCTCGTAGTCGAAATTCCCCAGGACTTAGTTCATTACAATAAGTATTAACGTACAGGTTAGGGACTTCGCGAGGATGTGTATACATGTGTGTATGTATGTATGTATATATATGTATGTGTGTATATATATATATTTTTTTCCCTACAGGTTCCCCCCACCTTTCCTCACCTAACTCCCAACCCCCTCAACCCTTACCCTTCCCTCATGGTGCTACACCCCCTGCCACACACCTTTTTGGTGGCTCGCAGGGTACTTATGTAGATGTAGATGTAGATATACTGAATATGTATGTGTGGACAAATATTCTGTAAGCTTTTCTGATAATATTAGACTTCCAGCGCTCATAAATGCAAACTATTATTTTATTTGTGGATATAATTAAATATACAATTAAGGTTTTTGATCTTGAATGCAATAAAAAATCTATCGTAAAAAAGAGAATTACGAGCTACTAAAAAGTATTCAGTGAAGAACCACTAATCTGAAAATATAAAGGATAAAGTAAATATTTAAGCGCTCTCACAGCCTGGTGGTAAACCCAAAAGTAATGTCTACGGTGTAGGATTTTTAATCGTAAAACTCTCATTAAGTGACCCTCAATAACATCTCTTCGTCCTGTCTCCCTATAGCTCATAACTCTGCAATTCCAGAAGTCATGGACAACTACGCTCTTGCTTATACTAACATCCACTTCCTCCGTAAATACTTTACCATAACCGTTTTACCCAAACGAAATCAACGTATTATTTTTGGGTCCGATCATTGTAGGAAACATTTCTAGTTCTTCTATAAACTTATCTTTTTCACTAAAATCCATGTAAATATTTGTAATAAAATAAATTATCCCCAAAATCATGCATTGGTTAAAACTAGGTCTGACTTGATTGGAAAGTATACTCAGTGAGGGCTTTAAAGAAAAAAATCGAATTATATAGGTGCTTAACTCGCACATAAAAACTAATAACATTGAATTTGTAGCATTCTATTGATTTCTTCAGGATGAAACTAAATCAGATGGCTGAAGCTTTACATGCCCCGTGACGCATAATCAAATGCTTCCTCGATTAAAAATCAAAGCAAAAAGATGGAAAATGTTAACCACACACAAATAGGCTAATTCCCTTTATCTAATATTGCTCTCAATGGCTTTACTTCAAGTATCCCTTGGTATTCACAAGTATTATTTTCCTGATTAGAGGTGTAGTTCCATGCGGGAAGAGAAGAATTCTACTCATCCAAATAAGAAAAAAAGTCGCATTTATCCTCAGAAGGCTTTTGTCACGGGAATATCGAAATAGATGTCAGCACTAGAGAAAATAATCTCCTCTCGCAAAACTCAACCTTATGAAGGAGCCAGTAATACCAACACCTTACTTCTTTTCACAAAGTCGGCCTCACACGCAGGAGGGCTCTCGTGTGTGCCCTCTTCGCGCTGGCAGTAGCAATGGCGTTTAATATCTGCGTAGTGTTAGACGCCATTGCACCGGCAGATCCACAGAATAGACCTTCGTTTCGACGCCTTCCAATTCGGTGGCATTATTCACTCGGCGCGTCCGCCTCACTTGAGAGGCGGACGGTCTCGCTGCAGCCGCGCGTTTGCTAAGGCAGCCGCCGCCGCTTTAACTCACTCACTGCGGGGCCAGCCGACTGGAACGCCGCCGACGCCGCACGGAAGGTCGCTCGGGAAGGGAAGGGACTTACACCACTGCCGCCTCCACCTCGCTGGAGGCGGCCGGCGAATGGTGCAATGGGGAGCGTGATCTCCTTCAAATCCCCCGTGTGTAGCAACACATTACGCACTTCTCGCCGAATCGAACGCCGCACTCCGCGGTTAAAATCGGTTGACGTAATCTGAGAATGGCTCGAGACCTCAACACGTGAAATGATTTCGACCACCGACATCAAAGGCGCACCCTGCACCCTTACTGAGCAGGGGGGGGGGGTTATAAAAATTATTATTCTCCGCAGCTGGAATTTAAAGGAAATTGATTTTAAACAATGGACCATGATTTAGAGCCACATTTTCTTCCATGCAGAGCGTTTGGTGTTTGAAAAAAGGAAGTTATGTTGCCGCACCCTCTATTATCAGGTTTGGAAAATGTGAGGAAATTTGAAATACGTGCATCTCTAGGGGATTTTGGTTTTTCATTAGAGAAATAATCAAATAGGTTAAATAATTCTTGTCAAACTATACATACTATATGTGATAACCTGTAATGGTCAAAATATCCTGACAGCTGTCCTTATTTTTATATTCATAATCTCCGTTCACGCATCCCGAAACGTTTTATGACAAGAGTTCAAAATCATTGCCCCATAGTCTAATGACTACTTTCATTACTGTCGTTTACTTTTATGAAAATTCATCGGTAACATTGTATTTATTCATGGCCTTTAAACTTCTTTCTGCGTATTTACCTCAAAGACCGGATTTGGGATCCATACAACGCAACTTCATGACGAAGATTTAAAAATGATTTCTTTCTCTGTTTCGTGTTCCGTTCTACATCTCCTTCTGTTTGCAAAAGATTTTCCTGCCAAAAACATTATTCCCTGATTTATTTAGCGGTATGCCCATTCTCGTTCATAATGCCAAATGATTGAGCTGCTCAGATTGCTCCAATTTATGTCCTCCCCACGCTTTCATGTTTGAATTTGGATCCAAACTTTTGAATACATTATTACTTTGCTGCCTTCTGCTTTTGCCTTACATCTCTTACTAATCCAATATATTCTCAATAATGATTACAAAAAAGCTTCGATTGACTGCATAACTAAATATTTTTATTACCCATTTATCAGAATCAGTCGGCCCTCGGCAAGGAAAGAGAAGCAATCCTTACAAAGATGGCAAGGAAAAACCTTGCCTTTCTCTTCTTTATTTCATTGCTCACTGTTTATTTTGTCGCCTGACATATGAGCATATGCTCAAAGCATAGTCCTAATCGTAAAGACTAAAAAAACTCCAATTATATCATCACTTATGGTCTCCTAAGTCTATTTAATTCTATCGAACGTTATCGCAAAATATAAACTTTACAAAAGGGAAGACGACATATGAGTGAAATCTATGCATTTTGATTTCATTATTCACTCCATTGATATCACACATTCCTCTGTACGTCCTTAACCTAATATCCACCTACCATCATTTTTAATGGGTTCTTCTAAATATGTTGATGATTCTGTCTCTTGTTTTTATCTAAGCCATGTAAAACACACAATAATATTCATGTACTACTCTCATTCCGAAACTATACTCCCTTTCGGGTAGAAGAACTAAATTAACGCAAAAAATATGTGGCTGTATTCCATCATAAACAATTCTACGGTATAACTGACGTTTGAACATTGTCGAACAATGTTCCACAAAAACTTTGAATTAGTTTGTGGTAGTAATTTATATTTCAAATGGTTTAATAAGGTTCATATCATATGGTGTTTTATTCATACTATATACGTCTCTGTCTGGCAAACAACCAAAATATAAATCAAACTCGCATTCTCCTTCACTAAATAATCGCAGGATTTTAAGGTAAAAAATCTTAACTATAAAATATTTCTCCACATTCTCACATTTATTAATCTAATTTGAGCCTGATAATTATATCTCGTCTCTATTCCGTTGCAATAGGCATGGTTTTGACTTTTTTTATCTCTTGACAATTCTTACACCTCTTATTCGCACCCACTTTTCCTTTTATCAAATTTATTTACAAAATCTTACATTGTTCACTCCAGCGTTGTCCGACATCAATGGAATATATCCAAGAGCATTTTCCGTCGCCTTTCTCAGCAGCATTTCTAGTAGGAATAGTACATTTATATTGTCCACTCTACTGAGGTCAGACGATTTGCATCCTTACATCACTAAGATTCGGACTATGAAGTGTTATCTTTTGTCCGACTCCTAACCTTCATCCTCTCTGGCGCATGAGAACTACCAGAAATACTAAACCAAGAAATAACAACTAATAAATGAATAAACGAAGTCTTGTGTTTATTCCGAGGAGATATGCACAGCATTAATTATTCCAAATCACTGTTTCGTACATGCAAAATAAATACTCAATGAAAATGCGCTGTCCGGCGAAAGCCAATTATACACGCACGTGCTCACCCACGGACAAAGCTGCATTTATAGTCGATAGATTCAAGTTAGGACAGAAATATACACTTTATGATAGAAACCAATGCGCAAACTGTAACTTTTAAGGTGCATTTATCCAAAGTTGGGATGAAAGTATGCAGAAATTCGCTTACTCCGCTGGCACGAACTCTACTATTCACATGTAAGCGTCCGACTAAGTCTTCTTCTCGCCCCTTTTATTAAAAGTTTACCAGAGGTTCCGAAGTGGAAGCAAATCAATCGCCCAGAAACGCCCTCATTGTTTTCCTGCACTCAAGAGGTTTTACTGCGTAATAAGAAGCAATCAAGGGAAACAATTTAGAGGGACTTAAACTTGACGAGACTCGTCCGCCTTTCAAAAACAAGAAAATTCTTCACTGTGTTGTACACACTTGCTCGTTATTTTTTGGAATTATTATTTGTCAAAGGTCAACTTGTCAGAAAGTGATCACCACCTCGAAAATGTATAAACAAGCTAGTGGCCGAATATTTTTTGCGTGTCTATGATCGAAGCAAACTGAATTGTCTATCCTCATCGTAACAGCTCAACCATTACACCAATTATGAGGCTACAAGGTAGAGGTCAAATGCTTGAATATTTTGCAGTTTCAGGAAAGCAGTCAAAAATGTTGCCGCTAACTTTGAAGCCATTATTACTGACATGGAAGCCGTCTGCTGTTGTCCATGTCTGACAAGGTCATCAACGCATTAGAAATTTGCTGAATAAGACCAAGTTGATTTAAAAATTTTAAAATCACCTCAATTATTTCAAAAGAAGCATGTGCCAACTACACGAAAGACAACTGTGCCCCACATGATAAGGCAAGCCTCATCAAATATTTCTAAGTAACGTAAGAGTTATATCCTAATTTTATTTTAATGGATGAGCATTTTTATTCCATATATTCATACCTATCAAATGAATATAAAGAAACCAGAGCCCACTTCGAACCACATATGGTTTAAACATATAAGATGATACTAGCCACCTATAGTCTCAATGTCTACAAATGAATTAAATCAGCTGGAAAATAATTCGCCAATACATCATTTATCTCTTGAAATTTATGAACCACCTCTTTGCAACTGCCGCTATAATAGCATTCTCTCAGTAAGCGTACCCTTAAATTGAATTCTCATTGCACCATAAAATCCATAACAGCATGATCCAAGTTACCATTAAATCCTGGCATGAAGGCATTTTCATGTAAGAAAAATGACGCTTCTTTATGTGTCTAGGTTTATTGTGCATCTTCATTCCTTTCATGTCAACGGAAATGTAAAAAGAGAGAGCTTAAATAATCTTCTAACGTTATACCAAATGGAATGTCGTGATACTGTAATCTCTGTAGCTTATGGTAAAATGTAATTGTCTACATTTTTGGCCTTCGATAACAAATCATGTTTAATCTGTGGCAACTCGCATGCAAGGTAATTTTGTATTAATCCGATTAAGATGGTGTGTTTATAATTTCACTTGAATTTTTATTCATACATATTCTACGCAATATATGGGAATATCGGTGATGAACTAATGATGAAGCTACTAACTGCGTCCTCGCAGTCTCATATTTTTCCGCGAGAAAATGGCAAAAACAACTTTGCTACGCGACACTAACTGGGAATCGAACTTGATTTAAAAACTGTATATTTTTTTTAAACATAATCCGACCATATGGATTCAGAAAAGTAACACTTTTAAGTTTTACCCAAAAGCATTAGGTGGTATTTAAACAATCAAAACTCTATTGATGTTCAATACTTTAAATAAAGAACTTCCCTCGTGAAGCTTAAAATTTATTTTGAAAAATCCATACATTAAAAATATATTAATTTATATTAGTCATTTCAATAGATTAGAATCAAAATGGAACTAGAGTCTAAAATGTATGGGTTTTCGGTGACTACACGTTTTCTCGGCTTTCCTTTTGGTTCCAACTGAGATGAGGTTAAGCTTAATTTAAATTTATTCTGTAAAGCCCTACCTTTCTCTTACCCCCGCAGCGAATATCATACATTTTACGAAGGGGATATTGTGAAGTATATGTTTGAAATCCTGATATTTCAAGGCCTTTTTGCTGTTCTCTAGTCATTTGAAGCAACGACGCCTCTTCGCAACTCCACATTCCTCAAACCACTTGGCACCAGTTCCCTCGTATTCGATTGGGACTAGTGGGGGATTATTTTCCAAACCTTCCCGGTCAAGAATGCTTCAAGAGGGCTTTAAAAATTGCTCCCCCCACGCAACACTGCCGCAACTCCCGAAATATTTCATTATCCGAGCACGAGCAAAGAAAGTTTAACTGAAAGGAAGGGATGAGCGCTAAAACCGAATCCCGAGAGCATAAAAAGTGGAAGAGGGGACTCGGGAGAGCGGGAGAGGAGATAGGGGAGGGAGGATCGTCAATCATAATTTTGGGAATCCTAACTGAACCCCTTGCCCTCTCCCACTCCATCCTCAAGTCCACCCCCACCTCTCGACCCTCCCACTCCCCCCACCTCCCGCCCCTCCCTCGCCCCTCTCCCGTAAATAACTAAAAGCTTCGACTTATGGCCCGGCACGATTTTACCACCGGCAGGTGTACCTATAAGTAGCAAAAAAACGGGGGAAAACAACGCCTCGAAGCGGGCATTACGCGCCCTGCGAGTAATAGGTTCGCTAAACACGGGGCCCGGCGGGGCGACGATCACTTTTTATGCCCTCCAGGGGCCCTCTTATCTCTCACCGGTCGTTATCTTTCACAAGGGACCCGATGAATCCTATAGCGACCCACAAAAAATATCATAAATTGGGAAGAGGGAGGGAGTCGTTCTCGTGGATGTGGGAGGGAGGAGCGATTTCACTCCCGCGTACGTACGTCTGAGACCTTCACGGGGTCGGTTGGTCGGTTGGGGGAGAGCACGAGTCCGGGGGCGACCCGAAACGAAGGCGGTCACTGGCGAGGTCGTCGCTGCATGTGCTTCTCAAGTCTGGCGACAGGGGGGTAATGATGGAGGGGGGAGCCGGTGGGGGTGAGCAGGGAAGAGGACTGACTACATAGATTTCCACGCCCGATAAAAGGCAAGAAGAAATAAAAGGCCCTGAAAACTGGAAGGAAGTCACGGAGGGACTGAGATTTCGCGGTTTATATCTCTCCTCCCGCTCAAAAGGTATAAATTAATTATTAGGCCTTCTCGTTCCGGTCAATTTTTAATTTCGGGCTTCATGCTCCGTCCCCTCAAATGCGCAGCCTGGAAATAAGGAGGGATTCTAGAAAAAGGTTCCGTAGGGTTGGACACCGAGTATTAAAAAAAATGTATAAATCTATATGTACGAAACTCCCAAGTCCTGATAGCAGAAAAAGGTTTTCTTCATCTTGTACTAGACAATAATTTCAACTATAAAGAGATTATGGAACCGTTATCATTGGCAGATCCTCTCGAAACTGAGTGTTTTGAGAGACTTTTTGTATGTCCTTAAGAGGAGCCAATGATTCTTACCATGGCCTAATGTAGGCAGTAACATGGAGTAGTATGTAGTAGGTATTAAATTCATTAATTATTGTCCAAATTTTAACACCGCTTTTTGGCATTTCAGAGTAAAGATAATGTGGCCAAATGTCACTATTTACAGTGATCCTTTTAATGTATATATATATATATATATATATATATATATATATATATATATATATATATATTTTGGAGACAGAACGCAGCTTTCGCAAACCGAGTGGAAGACAGAGGAAAACTGAAACTTCACAGCCTTAGATTAGTATCAGTGCCTTAAAGAAATAATTTTACTCGAAACATTCGAATGAATTTCCTACATCAAATCACTTTCCTTCCTACGCACATATTTAGACTTCCCGACTAGCACCGAGTTTCGGATTGCCAATTCCTCTTTCCTCGAGAAAACTTGCTCCGGGTTAAGTCAAGTTTGGAACACAAAGTGCCGATGTCAACACAAGGACTCCCAACTCCCATTCTTGTTAAGATGGGCTAATTGCATTTTGGGTTGGTAACATTCTGGCCGCCGCCGTCCGCTTTAAGTCGAGTGAACTTACAAGGAGAAGGGTAAATGACAGAGTGAGCGCCTGACTGAAGGAGATTATGAGAGGAAGTCTCTAGTCATCACGGGAATGACACTGAGGAGGAGAAACTCTGGCACATAAATTAACAGAATCTGCTCCCAGACAGTCTAAAATTGGTCCCAATATCCATGAATTCTCCCTTAATTTCCTGAGCGCACGCCCGGTTTCGGTTTATTGTTCTTTGCATAAAACTTGATGGGGGGTATTTTCGGTTATGGTCACGGGAGATGGAAAGCTCTCGTTCCATTTTAAATGTGATCAAAGCTCAACAATAAATGCGATATGGTGCAGGCGACTAATGTTTGTCCCAGTAAATATCTTCATTGTTTGCTCGGATGAAATTCTGGGTGAATGTAAATTCGGAGCATTTGCTGCTAGTGTCACCGTGGCCCACATGAATTCCGATCTCTCCACAGACACCCCTGAAAATTGTTGAAGTCGATGGTTTGATGAATGATCTTTGGCTACGTTGAGGCTTTTCAAAACAAACAACTCAATATCGCATTCCTACTTTCTTACGAAAAAAGAATATCGAAAATTTGGTCAACTTTCCAGTGTCAAGTTTCTCAGTAATTACACAGTAGGCTGTTTCAAATATTGGAATAGACTTTAAACATTCACTCCTAAGTTATTGCAATTAGTTCAGTACTTCCACTTATTTCGAATAACAATGTTTGTCCAAAACCTGACGACTTTACGGTGCTGAATTGGATCGATTGATTTTTCCTCATTTTTCTCCGTAATTGAGAATTTTTTTTTGCTCGTCTTTTTTATTATGGTGGGAGAGATTATCTGATATCTGAAATAACTGAATAGCACTGCACCGAGGACGTTTCCGGCATCAAAAATCCCAGTCGAATACCGAAGATCAAGTAAGCACAGAAACAGAACTTACCCCATGAAATCGCTGCTCCGTATGCTAGGAACACATGCGACAGGACGATACACTGTAAAATCCCCATGATTATCGACGCCACCTTGATGCCTTCTTCTTAACCGGTGCTCCGCGAAAAATTTTTTCTCCGCCCCTTAGGTGCGTCCTTTGACCCGCGACCCGTGAATATCACCACCAATGTCTTCTCTCTCCCTCTTCTTCTCTTTCAATTCCCCGCACGAAAACAAATAATTCTATGTCCCCGCGGGACGTAAACCAAGTTGACTCGAAGACGCTCGCACGGCCCGCCCTCCTGCAGCCAGCGACGGGCTCCCAGACAGCGAGGATCCTCCGGGAGGATTAGACCGGGCCGTCAGTCCACTGCCAAGCGGTGGCTGGGGCTCACTCCCTTGGACTACGCCACGGATCGGCCACGAAGAAGATTCAACGGGCGAGATTGCTTGAAATCACGGGCGGCGGGACGTCTCCTTTGCAGAGGATCGTCCGGAGCGTATTTTGAAGGTTGAGCTCTCTCTTTCTCACTTAGAATGAAGAGAGCTGGGGAAGACACACTTGGGAGCTCCAGATGATGTCCAAGTCGCGGCGGCCACACGAAAGTGGATGGAAATTGAAGACCACAGGTGAAGAAGCCGGACCTCAATTCCCTTGGTAGCAGAGTGTTGTTCCCATAGGAAGAGGGGACAAAGTTTCTTCCTTCTCTTTTTTTTACAGATTTATCATCAAGCACAAACTTTTGGCGTTCCCCGATGCTCCCGTTGGCACTTTTAAAATTTTAAAAATCTCAAGTCTCACGAAAGTTTTTCTTTTCCGCTTCCAGCCGTAGAATTAAGACAGGACGACCACTGCTAAGAGATTTTGGCAGAACTGAGGAAAGATTATTGTGGGAACAAATAAAAAAGGAACACAGCGCCAAGAAAGATAAAATGATTCAAAATAATTAAACAAATAATGTTCTTTGAAGGAGTAATTCTATCCTCTGAGCTAGCATTAAGGATTTCGGAGCACTGAAATCGAGAAGCGCCTTTGTACACCAACTCCGCGCAACAAAACGCGATCGTTAGCGAGATGCAAGAGTAACAGCTGACTCGCCCGCTCGTACTCCGCTGAAAACGACCGACCGGCTCACGGAGCAGGTTGCGACTGACGACGAATCGCCCGCCAACGCTAAACCAGCGCCACCTTCAACTCTCGACAAACGAATCTGCCTCGCTCGCTGCCGACGCTCGTTCCGGGGCCTCTACCCGAGGAGGGACCATCCAGGGGGGGAATAGCTCTGCGTCGCTCGCTCGTCCAGCCACTGCCTGGCCGACAGCGCGTGGGTTAGGTTGGATAGAGGGGGCATCTCTCGCTCTCTCTCATTCATAAAATAGATTTCCATAAATGTTCCTGCATTGAGGATTTAAAAAAAATAAATTATTAAATAATACACATGAAAACATGGATCACCATGTAATTTATCAATTGAAAATGCACACACTTTCAACATCAGAAGAAGGAATTTTTCAAAATACAGCCAATAATTTCCTACCCATCCATTTCTGCCACTCGGCACGCCTATAATAACGAGAAATAATATGATGTTTCGTGATTTAACTAATTAAGATCGTGTTATTGATTTTTTACCATTCTATTCCTGGATTTAACATTCCACGATTTAATATTGTTTATTATTCAAATAACTAACAATTTCTGGATTTGATTCTCCCATGCAATCCTTGATGATAGGCATACGTACTATTTAGTTTTAAGAGATAACTCAATTATTATTGCAACATATTCAAAATAATTTTATATCTCTTACTTTCTGTTTTTGCGTAAGCTATATTTTTAGACCATTTCTACTATATTTTCCTTTCAAATTTCAAGAAACTGCGGGAGATGCCGCAACAGTAGCTTTTAACGGACTCATCCGCTTACATGCATTTCATTGCAACAATTTCAGAGTGTAAAAATCATCCCTCGATATCCGGCAGAGTGCTTTAGCCAATTATGCTATGATTCAATTAATTTTTATTCGGTCCAGTCCATACGTTACACAGCAAGTGTTTACATTGTACATATTATCAGCTTATAGATTTTGGTTACAGCATGTTTTTTTCATAAAATATATGTGTAAATATATTCATACACATATATACATAAACATCAAACAGCATATACACACATACATATATAGACATATATTCATATGTCTGCATATACAATTGTGACCACATGCAATACTGTTGAAGGAAATAATGAGGCAAGATTCACAAGATATACATTATATATGGTGAGGGTAATCGATTAGTTTGAATCACATTCTGTGAAGCAACTCTTTCACCACTGGCGAAGTGTGTTCGGCACCGGGGGCAGCCACATCCGTTCCACCAATGGAACTGCATACCTTTTGCAGAATTTTTTTTCGCTGTTCTTAATTGCATGAACTCCACGATTAAAGTAGTCATTATTAGAGTTTTGAAGCTCGGAAAGAGCCAAAAGTTTAGGGTTATCAGATTTATGTCTGCAATGGCACCACCGCGAAACACGTCCCAGGTTTTATATATCTTTTTCAGGGCTTCCAATTCTCGTGAGTTTTTCGCCGCAGCCAAGAATCAGATGCGCGACGTTGTCTATTTGGCCGCATGACGGACAAAGGGGCGAATCAGCTAACAGGAGGTGGTGCCTCACATCCCTCGTCATGACCGCGTTCGCGATTAGGTTGAACATTTGACTGCGTGCCTCGAGACGTCCTCTTACACTCTGAATATTTTGGGCTTTTAAAGGAACAAGATGTTGTGACGAAATACCGTACATACAATGCCACAGGCATTCGTAGTCGTGCGCAACGCGCCACAGTCCGGACTAGGTTAGTTCATAAACTTGTTATGTACAGATGATGTTGACCATAAGATGTGAGACAGGAAACGTATATATCTAAGATGGTTAACTTACGAATGATCCTTATTTTGAGAAGCACAATTCCACTAAAATGCGGAATTAAATTTTCATCGATATTTATAAAGGTAAAAGTATATTGCCGATTTATATAGAAAGGAGAAATGAGAAATGGTCTCATGATAGTCCAGCTATGAGGTGCGTGCAACAAATTTAATTTATGCATCAGAGCTCTAAGAAATTTCGTAGGTTAAAAAAGTGTTCAAGTCTGCTTTATAATGCGCGCAATATTGATATATTTCCTGGATTTCTCTTTCCTTGATAGTTTTATTAATTACTACGTTAGGACGATATGACCTTTAAACTTCTGGATGCAAATTTGTAAGAATACATTATCATATGTTGTTAAGCATGAACAAATTCTAATGCAATTTTTTATTTACATAGATTTCAAAGATATTTAAACATCTCAAAATATCTCTGATGTAGCTATATATTATTAGTTGACCAATAAGTTGATAATGATGACGTCGAATTTAAAATTGCTAAAATGCAGTTTTATTGTGATTGATACAATTTTATCGTATTACGGTATGAGGGATCACGAATATAAGATTAGACAGATAGACTGCAAAACTGAAAGGTTTCAAATGTCATTTTTTCCTTGAACGATAAGAGACCAGAATGCTTTTAGTCGAAATCCCCTAGGAGTCAGTCCGACACAATAAGCATTAACCTACAAGATAATTTGTTTTGTAAGTTCCCCCCACCTTCCTCCACCCATTTGAAAAACCTCAACCCCCTCGTCCCTTATCCTTTCCTCCTGGTGTTGCACCCCCTGCCACACACCTTTTTGGTGGCTCGCAGGGCATTTATGTAGACATAGATACAGCTTTCCTGTTACTTTTCAAATTTTTTTGGGAAAGGATTCATTAGCGAGAAGAATTTGACGCATATGTGCCAATTTTTAGATAAAGAGATGCTGCCGTATACAGACCAAAAGTAAAAATTGTAAAATCGGAGTGAATTTAATATGAACAATCTTTATCTCTACCAAGAGTAAGGGGTATTCATCTCATTTGTTTTTTCGATGCTCAAAATATAAGGCAATGTATGGATATGCTTTAGCAAAAATCGAACAGATGCTTAATATTTGTTCTTGCATTGTTTTCAATAGGTTCACCTATCAAAGCGGACAAATAGCTTTCAACTAGCTACGTTCTTTTGGCCACTCTGGAGGATTTGAGATGCATCACTTCGTAATATCTAATAGACTGAATGCTTACCGATAATTTATAACATAAAAAACGCCGTATAATATGTCCTCCAGCATTTTTTTCAGTTTAATTTCTCATGGTCTTGGTGTTCCACGAATGAGATACAGGTAATTTTAAAATTGCATAAGCTCGAATATCATGAACTTCATTTTATTGCTTCTACCAATCATATCCTCCCAATTAAAAGCAATTAGCATATCTCATTTATTTTGACCAAAAATTGAGCACATCTATATGTAAAGTTTATAGAATACCTGTTGTACTCTAAAACGCTGGCTGCTAAATTTCTGTCAATAAAAAATAAATCCTATCATTTCCAGAGAGTCAAAATCGTCCTGATCAAAATGTTGTACGACCACATAAAGCATGCTATGTATTTTCCATCAATTAAATACTGATATGATGCGCAAACACGACATGTTACACTCAGAATGAATGTAGTTTGCGAATAAATTCGGGTCAAAGGAAACATGTGGATGATTAATGGTAGCAGATAAATACCCCGCAAGGTACGTACGTGATGCCTCGATTTTGAGCACCAAATTCGTGTATTTAGCTGTGCATTTTGACAAACGCTCTTAGGAAATCACCCGGGATGTACCCAAAGCGAAGCATTTACCACCTCCTTATTCATCTGCCACGGATGTGACTGCGTCCTCCAACGGCACGACACGCACGGATATGTATAAATTACTCCCGCTCTCTTCTCCTACTCTCGCCAGCCTTCTTGTTTTGCTGATCTCATCCATACTACACGAAGGACACACAATTACATTCCCGGCATTCCTTTGTTTTCCAATAGCTATAGCACAATGGACTCCCCACATCATCACGCGCTCACATGGGGTAAGCGGACGATGGATTTCGCTTTCATGGACAACAAGCAATCGGCACTAATGGTGAGAAATCTTCCGATGGAACGTCATAATGGAAAGAATTGCATTTAAGGGGTAGGCATGGCAAATGTCTTGTAACTAATCAAATCATGACTAATTTCCTCGAACATCCTTGTAGTAATAAATTATTATTTGATTAGCTATCAATTTTATGGAAAAAAATCCAATGATAATTTATTTAATTTTCATTTCGATTACATAGGCCATTTGAAACGGAAGAACCACTTTTCAGTATAGCGTCACCGGTGATATGCTCGCTTTTTTCTCATTTCTGATCATTCGGTAGCAAAATTCACACGAGATAGGCACTTCACCTAGTTACTGATCCCTTGCGAGTAAAATATCCATTTTAGATGAAGCAGTCATACGAATAATTATATTCCTCTTATTCAATTAATTACACATCTCACGTCGTTAGAAATAATGCTTCCTTTGTCTTTGAAATTCATTTTTAAAATAATAAATACTATTGTATACTAATGCTTGAGATAAGCTTATCTATGGGTACGATTCAAACGATATTCTAAACACGGAATATACTATATTCTATAATGACGGAATGTAGGGGCTTCCGTTAGAAAATTCACTCATTTTGAGTAAGTTAGGAAAAAATGATGGTGGTTGTGGTAGAAATTTGTGGAGGAAGAGATTATATATTGAGAAGAAAGTCATGCTAAATACTACTTCAATAGCAGAATTCAAATGAAATTAACTAACCTTTGGCACTATGACTTTGGGTCCTATTTAAAACTTGATGCTAGAACTTCTGTAATCGGAGTTTAAAGATTTGCCAAATGTCTTTGAGTGTTTCTCAGCTTCAGAAGCAATACGTTTTTAATACGGAAAAGTTTAAACACAAACGTTTATCATTTTAGCTCTAAGTGACAAAATATAAAGGCCTCGTTAAGGGAAAAATTGTTTTAATGATAACCTGCCGGATAATTGTTGGGTGTGTCGAAAGTTTTTAATAAAAAAGTTAAGGTAAAAAGCTACGTGAACATAATGGAGTATCTAAACAACATTGGCAAGTAATGCAACATATTGAAGCACAGAGTTGAATTCATCCACTGCTTGACCATGGTAAAGTTTCTTCCCATGAAATGGATCTCTCAGTCGATTTTCAAAGGAAATATTAAATTGAGAAAAAGATATCAAAATTTGCATCGATAGTATTGGGATGGTTAAAAGTTATTTATTCCATCAGCATTTCATTACAAAATAAATTCTCCTTTCCGATAATATTTAATATGTATTTTTCGATTGGAGTCCTCACTTCCACCAAGTTACCATCTTAATCAATTATTCATTGAGCACCCTAAAGATTTAAACCAGGCCACTGATTCCCATAAGTGCCAGTACATGTGATCAAATCAGTGATCATGGTATATTTTTGATGGGAATGGACGGAAACCTCAGGAAAAAAGTCACTGAATTTGGATACTAAATCACTTTTCGAAACCCAATAGTTTCATTTCATGTTTTTTAACAAGTGGATACCAGTGATTTTACGACTTATGATCCTCCGAGGATTGCGATGCTGTGCGACGGAAATGGGGTGTTTTCATCACAGCTCTGAAACGATTCTCTAATAAGGTATCAAATATGTTCTGAATACTAGAAGGTATAGCCTCTTTACATTATTACAATTCAGCCAACTTTATTGAATAACATTATTGTGCTCCCCTTCATTGAATCCGCACTAAAAATTAAAGATATTAAAAGAACGGCTCAGTATATTTATATCCGATGGCAATCGCGCGCAAATGCAAATCCTTCATGAAATATGGGAGGGTAAACATTCTATAGTGTTCGCGTGAAATGGTGAAACAATATTTAGCGTACAGGTTTGCAAACAAAGCAACTTGTAGTTAATGGTTTTCGGGTTCTCAGCTCGTCAATCAAATTGTTATGAGTAAACAAAGCACCATTGAATATTATGAAATAGCTTTTAACGTGATGGAAAAATAAGATGAAAAGTATTTGTGCTGTGAAAATTTTGGCGACCATATTCAATGCGTGACAGGTGTGTTCCATAAAAGGAAGGGACTTGAATGAAATATTTGTGAATTTTGGAATGGAAGGCTATGAGGGGAGGATTTCGTTTTTAGTTTCACTCTTCAATCCAACGGCAGTTAATGATTGCTTTATTTACTCTTCATTTCAGCAGTTCTACTTATTTCTTTCACCCAAAAAACAATGAAAACCCAAAATACCAGAAATTAATGTTATCCTTTCATCAAATAGAAAATAAGTAATCATATTATGTGTTTAATATAAATATTATATGTACATAAGTAGTAATTGATACTAATTTATTAAAAATTCATAAAAATATATTACGTCTTTTCATTAATTTATCTGTTTATAAAAACTTATTAAATACTCGTAGAAAACAAAACTTTTCATTTTTAGCCCGTTCTCAAAATTAAACTGGCGTATTGCTCAACACGATGGATCGAATATTTAATGTTGACTCAAAAATTATCGAGACAGAATTATAAACTGGGGAAAGTGATTTCCTCATTGTGTTTTCCCTTCAAATAACCAAACGTTATGAATCACCTATGGCAGCAAATAATGAAAAGCCTAGGAAAAATTAATGCAGGCATTTCTTGCATATGCGACCCCGACATCGCGTGGAACTGGAATGCCGTCCTGATGCAACGTTGGGGTCGTCGACCCCAGTCATTAGGTAACTACTTCGAAAAGAGCCGCGGACAGATATGTGTATGCACGCCTTTCCCACCGCGCAAAGTCCCTCCCCTATGCAAGTTGCGGGAGGGAAAGCCAGGCCTGGACCATACTCTCCACTACCCCACTCTTAGAGCCCACTCCTCGCGGCATCCGTCCACCGTCCATCCCAATTCGCAGCCGCCAACCCATCGTGACGGTTCCCCCAACACCCCATCCCCCGGGCGAGTCCACACTTTTGTCACAATTTTCACTCTGTCAAGAGCTCCGGACAACCGCGACGTCGGACCACAATGGTCCATTCAATTCTCGCGTTGATTGAGCCGTAAAAGGCCCAGCAGTAACGTAAACATGGGGAAAAATGGTCGACACAGGAGGGAGACGGAAGAACAAAAATATGCAGTTTATGCCTTACACATACGCACGACAGCACCTCAATTCCCCAACATGCACCCACGCGAACAGACACGTGCATCCACGGCCGCTGAGGGAACGGGATGATGACAGCTATCTGCTGCCAACAGCGCCGGCCTTTCGACCCGTCTCTGTCTCCCTTCCTCCTCACGCGTATACATTGCCTGCGATGCTCAAATTTGAAAAAACATGGCTTTCGAATGCTGGCCGAATACACCGATATTGCGATGCAGGCCGTTACTCATCGCCGATGCAGATGATTACTCTACATTCTCAATTCGAGTCACCGAAGTTGCAAACATGATATCTTGTTCAGCTAAGGTATCGTTCACGGAACATTTCATCGATGTCCATCAATGGCAATATTTCCATTGGGGATTGTCATAGATTTGGAGTGGATGAGTCAAATTAAATCCGCGAGCAGTATGACAATAAAGTTGGTACAGAATAAAAATTCATGTGCAAGATGTAGCATAATGAAAGTTTAAAAATAAAATACAACAGCTATAATTTTAGAAAATGTAGAGTCTGAAAATTTTACAGTATCCCGGATAGTAAAACAGCATTAGTAATCTTTTGTATGAGTAGGCCCACATTGAAATTTGCGTTTCAATTTTCATATAATTACTTTTAAAAACTGTATCTGAAGACTATCTGCTTGTATAAATCTGAAGAAATAAACACTATTATATTGCATTATAATATTCTTTGAGTCTGCCAAAATGTTTCAACTGAAAGTTAAAACCGAAATTAATTCACAAGATTATACGTTTTAGCATAGTTATGTTGTGGTCATACAATAATCCATAGGAAAATATCACCAAGAACATTGTGCATCCTAAAAATGCTAGAAAGACCATGGTTACATGGAAATTTCTTTATAAGAACTTCATTTGATGTAAACAATTATCCCAGTCAAACCAAAAATTTTTAATGCTTAATTTTGATTCGAAAAGGGTGAAAAGTGAATGTAAAAATTGTAAGCAATCAGTGTGTGTATAATCATACAAATCATACAAATTAGTGTGGCGTGATATATGTTTCGTTATGCCAATATGGAGCACTCAAAATAATGGCTGTAAATTAAGCTAATTTCCTCAAAAAGAGTACATCTATCCTTTAAAATCAGTCTTTTCTGAAATTGAACAATTCAGTCAGAAATAATTCCGAATATATTAAATTTTACACACAGTCGCTTCATTAAATATTGTTCATTGCCTTTTTATTATTATAAAGAACATTGCAATTTGCGTTATATTTATTTCCGTCCACTCATTACATAGCTATGTAAAGTACAGATATTTTCAAGAAGTGGATGGCTAATTGTCAGATTTATAGCAGCATCACTCATATTAGGAAAGAAATCTTTGCCTAGCTATTAACATAAGTTATTTTTCATAATTGTAAGGATACCTTCCATATTTTGAAAAGAATGACGTTGACAAAGTAATCAGGCCAAACTAATGAGTAAACTATTTAATATTCCCGTTCTGATAATAAGACATTTTTGCAATACATATTTTGCGTTCCATAGAAAGGCTTTTTCAATGAAACGCCAATAATCTATTGTGTTACTTTCTTATTACGAAAAAATTATCATTTGCACCAGGAAAGAAATGTTAGTCCGTTTTCTGAGTATAAATCAGTTTATTGAAAATGTATTTATTTTGGTATAATGTGATTTTAGGTCTGAAACTTGGACTTTGGTCAGGATAAATGACCATAGCTCGGACGCTTTGCAGAATCTGATAAAAACATCGATGAGGAAAACATAACTAGGTTACAGAGGAAGGGAAACAAGGACATTTCATGAGGCAAAAAATGTTGTAGGGATGGTTGGTAAATATTAAAAAAAGAAATAATGAAAGGAAGGCGACGGTAAAAGGCAATGGTGTCTTAAAAGCTGATCTATGAGCCGGAGAACGGGGGTAGAAAGGGGGAGAAAAGTGAGATGGAAAGATTTTGGACGAAATGAAGAATGAAAGAAAGAACACTGAGCTAAAGGAATCATGAAGTGTTTTAGCAAAGTTACTTGCAAGAATAACAAGTTTCGGAGACCGTTGTAAACCTACATTACTCATACACGACAGAAAAATTAAATTTCTATAATGTTTAACCTATTAGGAAGAACACCGAAAAGAAATTAATTCATAAATATCATGTGGACGATACCTAATTTTAACATGAGAATACTCTCTGATTTTTCATTTAAATTATTTCACAAGCAGAACAATGCAAAAATGTTTGCATTGTTATACGGATATACGGAATCATGTCTTGTACATATCCGCAGCAATTTATCCAATACTTTCCTGCACCACTTATATCCTCTTCTGTCCTCTTTCAGGCCCGTAATCTCACACCGTTTTCTTCAGTCGTTACTTGTGTCACAAGCGTTTCCACTCTTATGTCATTCGTTTATTCTTTACTGCCATCGGAGCTCGCTTGCATTTATTCCTTGCTTCGACTTTACACCCATTTCCCCTTCTCGCCCTCCCCATGGGCAATACAAGCGATTAATTCATCTTTCTATCAGAGCGTTAACACTCACATTCACTGGCTGTCGCATTCGCAAATGACTATTTTTATTGTTTATAGAGATTCGTGTACTTTTCAAAAGTTTCAATTGTGTTTGAATGGAAGAGTGGCATCACGTTATTTAAAATACGTTCGTACTACGATAGTTGGAATAGAGAGCCAAAATAAAAGAAGACGTAGTTATTAGATACATATTCCAGCCAATGGCTCTTTCTTATTGAAATTTCCTCCAAGATTTTTTATATAAGAACATAAATACAGAAGTTTTACGTGATGAAAGTCAACCTCATTTATTATACTAAAAATTATATGGACAGTGAATAAAGGATTACGGCTGGGGATCAGACCTCTCATGGGGTACACAAAGAGAAAAGTAATCGTTCAGTTAAAAATATAATAGCAAAAAAACTTATGAAATGTTGCTGAAGCATATTTTTTATTTCCCAAGCAACTAGATATGATCAAGTTGTCACAAGGAAAGAAGAAAATCCTAGAGCCAATAACAATGCAGAAGAACTCCAATACCGGTATTTCGGTCACCAGGTGACCATCTACGGGGAGAGAAATCGAAAGGGAACTTGACAATTGAAAGAAGACTATGCACCAGGCACTGTCCAAAGTCAAGTGGGTGTTCAGGTCGGGGGGCAAGGGGGGAGGGGTTAAGAGATGGTCGGTAGGGGGGGGGAGTTTGTTGAGGTCACGTGGGAAGGAGAGGGGGAAGAGTGGTGGCTATTAGGAGGGGGCTGCCTATTTTAGAATTGACTAACGAAATTAAAAAGTGAACTGTTGATGATACCTAGTTCATTGTTCATAAGTTTATTCTTGTTTAAGTGAATGTGAAAACTCTTACATGCATCGAGTTTACAGTGTTGTATCGGTTTTAATAACCCCACATTAAATCGAGGCCTTGCTAAGGTCTTTAAACAAATTGGCACCAAAGTCACTTACTCTAACCGTAACACTCTTCTTACGTGTTTAGGGAACCCGACAGACAGAACACCACATTAAGACAAATCGGGTATTTACGAAATAACTTGCTCACACTGCCAACTCTCCTACAAAGGACAGACGAAACGTAATCCCAAAATCAGATTTAAGGAACACACGGCACACTTTAAAAACGGACGTTTCGAAATATCAACTGTCGCCAAACATTTTTGAAACTGAACACTCCATCACTCAAAACGACTTAACATTATTAAAACCGATACAAAACTGTAAACTTCTAAGCACTAGACTTCTCTTAAACTAGACATCATCAACAGTTCACTTTTTAATTTCGTTAGTCAATTCTAAAATAGGCAGCCCCCTCCTAATAGCCACCACTCTTCCCCCTCTCCTTCCCACCTGACCTCAACAAACTCCTCCCCACCTACTGACCATCGCTTAACCCCTCCCCCTTTCCCCTCCAGGCATATATACCTCACCCCCCGACCTGAACACCCACTTGACTTTGGACAGTGCCTGGTGCATAGTCTTCTTTCAATTGTCAAGTTCCTTTTCGATTTCTCTCCCCGTAGATGGTCACCTGGTGACCGAAATACTGGTATTGGAGTTCTTCTGCATTGCTATTGGCTATAGGATTTTCTTCTTTCCTTGTGACTTGTTCAACAGCCAATAGCTCAACATCCTCTATTTTAAACTAGATATGATGCAAGAAATATTTATTTACTAGCAACCATCTGAGGTCATACGTACATGTAAATTTAAACTTTCATTATATTTGCCCTACCACATGCACTAAAACCTTGAGGTGGTTTACGGACTTGCGCATTCCGATGATTCGCAGAACTTCAGGGACAGGGGAAATGTGGTCTCCTCTAGAAGGAACAACCCATGCCCATGCAAGTCGTACATTAGGTGATAAAAGAAATGCAGCCCCAAAAACTTCTGATATTCAAAGAGGCTGCACTCTGAAAACTGGTTGCTGTATTCAAATACACAAATGTTTGTGCAGTAAAATACAGCAGGTAATTATACTATTGCAATCAAAGAAAGAACAATTCACCTTACCGCGTCGAGTTACTTTGACCGGCAAAGTGTATGCAAATCCTCAGTCAATAACAGACGAAATCCTTACACGATAGATGCAACTCCAGCAGAAAGTAAAACAGATGACCACAGCAGCAATTAAAATTGGAACCTTAAACTGAAGGCTGATGATGAGCGCCAGGAGTTTCAAATGATGCAGAAAAAAATAATTGAAAATGCATGTGAAAATTCATGAGGCTTATGGGGAGTGATACTGAAAGGCACGTGTGACCACTGGATCAAAAGGCATCACGCAATTTAATGCTGGAATAGAGATAATTAAGAGGAAGGAGTGCAAGGTTAAGTAGTAGTTAACGTGAATGATGGAATGTCATTAGCAGATATAAAATCAGATAAAATCTTTAGTGTTTGACCAGATGACCTTATGAGTCCGAAAGAAAAAACAAATAAAGAATAAAATAGTAATTGTATAAATATGGAAGTAGCCTATGGAATCAATCACAGAAAAAAATCACGTATAACATCAACTTCTGTAACTTCTAATTCAGCAATAATCAACTATTGCAGAGTGTAAAAATCATTCTCCTTGACCGGGGTTGATTTTTACGCTCTACAATTGTTGAATTGTAATGCTTATTAGCGGATGACTCCGTCAAGGAGTTACTGTCTCGGCATCACCCGCAGGTTCCTGTAATAGTCTATTAATCCAAAGTTTATGTCAATTATAGATTAAAATCTAGACATGTACATATAGAGAAACGATGAAGGGTGCGTTAGGAGAGGGTTCAGGAGCACGTTCCGTTTCGGATCATAATTAAGAGGTATTAATCGATATGCAACTTATGATTTGAAAAATATGATAGGGAAAGGAGAGATTCAAAATGAAATGTCGAAGTTTTAAATTAAATAACACGGAAGTCATTCCACGGATACGTGACAAAACTTAGAGAAAAAGGAAATTTAATACAGAGAAATAGGATAAGAAAATCTTTAAAATAGGAATGAGAAGCGCTACCGAGGATAAAATATATGTAGAGTTAAAAGAGAGCGCATTTTATACATGAGTATCTGTTGCAGAACCTAATTTTAGAAAAAAATATTATTTTTAATACTATTAGTATATTTAATGAGAAATAGAATTTTTTTAACAGGACAAAATTATTTTCACTAGAATAGAGACAATTACTGGAGTTTAAAAAAACAACTGCCAGGAATATTAATGAAGATAAAGGATTAATAGAATTAGAAATAGATAAATCGCTATGCGGGGGCCTAGGAAAGAATTCTTCAAGAATATAATAGTAAATGAAATGCTCCGATAGACTAATAGAGTGAAGAATGTGTTGGAATGAGCGGCGTGATGACACGAAAAACTAAAAAAACTGGGAACGTAAGAGGTAAAACAAATATTTAACATTTACAGTATCAGAATTTTTCTCATACATATTTTAAGAATCCTCCAGAGTATTCCCACTCACTTCTCCTTCATCAGTGGTGTCCATTAAACCATCGCGTCCCAACCTATTCATTAAATTCGGAGTTTTATTAGACTTCCTTCCCACGCTCATAGCAGTGCCTCTCTTCTATTTATTCAACCCGTCCATTTTGACATCATCGTTCTCCTAAGGGAAAACTCGGATGTTTACTTTGCTTCCAACCTTCTATTTTTTGCTGATGTTACTGTCATTGGTCCACTGCCATTGATGATAATGGCATTGAAATATGAATCCATGATGTACTTCGATGAATCCCAAGCTTACGTTACCGATCTCTGTCAGTAGAAGTTTCTTTCGGTAGAATGCTTTATTTGACCGGGGATATTCTGTACCAATGTACGCTCTGCTTTTTAATGGCCACCTTACTCTTCCCTATAAATATTAGAACTCTTCTGCTTTTTTTATGCTATATTTTTGTGGTTTTGCGTTTTTGGTGGAATTTTTTTTCTTTCGCAGAGAATTATAATGAATTTATTTTTGACTTCAGGTTATGACATTTCATTTTCCTGCCTCAACAAATTGAAATATATATTATTATCTATTTGCTTCCTCTCCCACCATTCTTCGTGTAAGATTCCCTATTGATTTTTTTCGGTTCCCATGCATTGATACTTTTTGCCCTTTGAATATTGATCCAAGATTTTATCATAGGCTCCTAATACTTATTAATAACTCTTTAAAAAGAACTTTAAAGTATTTACCTCCAGATTGACAATTGGCGAATATTTAATAACCCAACCATCTCCCTTTGTTAATAGGTACTCTACTGCTCCTGAATTCCACGGGTATTTTCAAAAAAGTAATTAGTCCTTGCTCTAACGTATTTTTCAAGGTAATTTCGAATTTTGAAGATTCAGTACTCCTGTTATAGCTTATCCCGTATCTTGTTTCTTGTTCCTCGAATTAATTTATCGTTATTAAATTAGCTCCTTCAAGGAGCCCAAAATGACCCGAATTACCCGTTCCAGATTGTTCCTCAGCGGTGCCTGTTTTTATCTTCTCGATGTCTCTATTTAATTTATGTTGCAATGCTACGTTGTCTAGTTTCAAAACGGAGTGTTAAGAAAAGAACACCAATGTAGGTTTGGTGCTATTCAAATGTTGATCTGGATCTGTAGAAAATCTGAAAAAAATAATGACCAATAATCAATTGTTAGGAATGGGGTGAATTTGTTTCACAGTGGTAGTGTACCCTGGGTAATGAGTTCATTTTTATGTTTTCATGAATTTTATTACCGTTAATATGTATTTAAGTAGGAATAAAATATTCAAACTTATATTTTATACGATTTAGTACGTCCTATTACATAGCTATGCTCCGATGTTTCTTATTAAATTAATTGAGAATTGCCTTCTTAAGAGCATTTATCTTTAAAATGTGGCGGTCTTCTCAAATTTTGGATTACATACGCGTTGTATTACAAATCAGAACGCTAGCAATAATGTCAAATATTAAGATTGAATTTCCCGCGCTGTTCTTATTGGTTGGAGTGGGATCACATTACTTGGAATAGATGGAAGAAATGCTAAGCTTTGCTGCAAACCCGGTCTCGGTGCTCTCCAAGATGTGGAAGCGGCATCACGTCAGTTATTATAAACCTCCGCGTGCCGACCGTCTCAGGAAAAAAATGGAATCTACGATTGAGCAACCTTATGCGATTAATACGTTTTGTGCTTAACTGAAAAAATATCTTGAGGCAACTAACATTCGTGAGGCTCACGGGTACTCAGCTCTGTCCTACTTACAAGTTTCGAGGTGGTTAAAGGTCTTTCAGGATGGAAGAGGTTCACCACGAACAACGCTCTGGGAGGTCGTCAACCAGCAAAACCGACAACAATATGGCTCGTGTTTGACAATTGTTGGATTTGACTGTTAATTGAATATCAAAATGGGTTCCAATGAACTGAACATGTCGTATACCGGTGTGTTTCGCATTGTTACTGAAGAATTAGTGGTGAGGAAAGAACGTTCCCAAGGTGTCTGCCACAACGCGCTACGACCCCGCGAGTTCCTAGCCAAAAACTAAGTGTCAACGGTGCCCCTCCCTCCATATTACTTTAAAAAATTACTTTTGGAACGCACATTGGATGTGAAGAAAACAGTATTCTGTTTATCCATACAGGGATATATTTTATACTAACTTTACGGTAAAAAAGGTATTGAAAACTCTTTACTAATGGTATGGTGTACTCTTCAGACACAATAATTAACACGAAGGCAAAAGAATACTAGATTCCGTGTGACAACTCCCTAAGATCTATCATGTCGAAACCATGAGTGTAACAGAAGATACGGATGTATAAACATTCATCAAATGATGGAAAACTAAAATATCTTCAGAATTATAATTAGTAGCTATCTTTAAATTCATTCGTGTTTACAATTATCATGATCTTACAACGTTACAGAAACTTGTTGAGGAAAAATTAAGATCTCATATCTCTAGAATTGAAACATTCTTTTTCAAGAGGGATTACTCTTTCCAATTTGATGGGCATTTTTTAAATCTTGTTTGAATTACTGAAGGTACTTTTCGCCCCATGGTTAATAATGTTAATAATTTTGGTTACGAAAGCATTAAAGCTTAAGTTAATTGTACTGCGTTTCCACAGTTCACCCTAATGGAAAATTTCAATTTTCTTCCACAGTAGCTACCTGAAAGCAGATCCGAAACATGCAATACTGAAAGTTGCGATCTTGTTTCAGGCTACAGAACATCCAATAGGCAATCTTGCATTTTGAAAAACGATTTTCCAATTGAAATTTGATTAATCACCAAAGAGAACTTGGAAACTGACCTTTTCCTTATGAATCACCCGCTTGAAGGAGTATGGTATTCAATGTGGGTATTACGAAGATGGTAATCCCATTAAATAAGGATTAGTTTCCATTAGTGGAGGCAACATGAATTTTGGGTAATGAACATACAGGGCGTTGAAGAGATGTCTCCTCATGTCATATCAGAGAGATTTAAAGTGTCACTCCAGTAATGAGATTTGATATTTTGTGACATTGATGAATAACGACTACACATGCCCGATTGCTGAGCCTTCCCGGTCACAAAATTTTCCATCAATTATTTTATCAAGGGATATTTTTCATGAGAATTTGAGGGTGAGTAGATAGTATAAAGATGTCGAGAACACTAATCTTAGAGAATTATACGAATAACTGGGGGAATCTGGATGGTGTGAAGGCTAACGTACAGGGTTCCCCCCGTGAAGGCCCGGGTTCAAATTTTGGAGACAAAAATTAGATCGATAGATGAAGATAGAAAAATAGATAGATGAAGGTCGGTTTGGTAGGTGATGGTAGAGTTCACTTAGTACTAAGCCCGACGGCGTGTGAAATTCACACATCAGGGTAGGGGGGCCAGTTCTTTTCCCTGTGTGAGTGTCCTTTGTGTTTCTGTGTGTTGAATATTTTGTATCGGTGTGCTTATATGTAAAAAAATATATGTATAAATATTTTTGAGTGTACGTATGTTTATACATTTATAATATGCATTTATATATATAAATATATTTATTTATTCAAATACTCCTCTCATGGGTTACAATCTTGACGTGGTGGAAGGGCTTGTACGTTCCGAGACTCCTAGAGCTGTGCTTACGAGAGCAATGATAATTGCTCCTGGTAGGGTCACCCACACCAGATAGGCCAAAGGTTAGGAGCCAGACGAAAGGCAGTCCACGCAGTGTTTGTTCCTCAGTGAGGCGGCTGCAAAGGCGTCTGACCCCAATGGGGAGGCTATTAAGTGATGGTGTCACGTTAAAAACATTACTGAGGAAGGCAGCGGGAAACCACCTCAATTATTATTCCCAAGATTTTTATGATGGACAGTATAAAGAAATTGAGTCCTGGCAACTACGAGACTCGGCCCAATCAGTCGTGTGTCGAGTCCGGCAGCTGGGGAGGCAAGACTTCCGCGGTCGTCCTCTAACGAAATTCTTGCAAAGGAAAACCGACAGTGGTAGAACAAAAGATGCAGAAGAAGAAGACCAATTTATTTAGAATTGGAATTTGGAATGTCAGAACAATGTCGAGGACAGGAAAATTAGCGGATATTAAGCTAGAGATGGAAATAGAACGTATAGATATTTTACGTTCATGCGAGGTGGGATGGAAGAATAGCTGGGAGTACTGAAGTGATAGTTATAGAATAATACAGGGCCTGTATACAGCGGCGGGGATGAGAACCAACGAGGGGTTGCCATAATATTGAATAAAGAGGTAGAAAGAAGTGTAGAAAACAATTAAGGGATATAACATTACTAGTAGAGACAAAAGCAAAATCGACGAGCTTGGTCATTGTTCAGGTAAACATGCCACCAAACATTCATAAGAAAGAAGTCAATAGGATATGCAAGCAGTTATAGGACATATTCGAGAGTATTCCTTCAGAGAAACACTTGATAGTGATGGGGAATTAGAATGCGACGGTAGGCTAAGGAACAGATGGTGATGAGGTGGTGAACTACGGTTTAGGTACGAGGAATGACCGCGGGCAGAAAGTAATTGAGTTCTGTAGAGGACAAGGGTTAATTATCGCCAACACTTGGTTTAGACACCACAAAAGGAGTAATTATGCATAGAAAATGCCAGGTGACTCAGAAAGTTCTCAATTAGATTATATTATGGTTAGGAATATGTTTAGGAAGAGTGTGATAAATTCGCACAGCTTCTCGGGAGCGGATGCGGACTCTGACCACAATTTAGTTGTTATGAAATGTAACGTCTGTTTAAAAAAGATAAGGCTGGGGCGGCAGGTTAGGAAATGGAATGTAGAGGCATTAAATGAATTAACAAGGAAGGAATATCCGCAGGCTGTTGAGAAAATCATGGTGGACGGTAAAGAGCTGAGTACTATTGAAGAAAAATGGGAATGTATCAAGAAAGTGATATCGAAAGCCACAAAATACCCTATAAGAACCGTTAATGGGAAAAGGGCAAGGAAACCATTGATCACGTATGAGATGATTACAAAGATACAGGAGAGAATGAAATGGAAGAATGTAAATGCATGAGTTAGGCAAAAGGAAGTACAACGATTTGATAAAATGATAAATTGAGACGGGCCACAAATAAAGCAAAAGAAGCATGGTGGAAGACGCAGAGCGAGAGGATATGGAAAGACTGCAGAAAATGGTGAAACTGGGGCGCTATACAAGAAGGTTAAATCACTATCTGGAAGTAAAAAGGCAAGATGTATGTTCACAATACCAAAATGTAGAGATAAGACGAGTAAAATTACAGTTGAAACAGAAACGATCCAAGAGAGATGGAAGGAATATATAGAAGAACTGTTTGGCAAAGAACTTAGGGCATAAAAGTTAGACATAGAAAGAAAACAAAAAGTCGAGGAGGATAGCTTATGTCCAGGTATACTCAACAATGAGATAGAAAGGGCATTAAGGGCGATGAAAACAAATATGGTCGTGGGAGTTGACAACATTCCCGTGGAACTACTAAAAGGTTTAAGAAAATTTGGGAAGAAGACTCTATATGGGCTGATTTGTAGCATCTGTGAGAAAGGAATCTGGCTGGAAGACTTTGTGAGATCAGTGTTAGTTTCTATTCCCAAAAAGAAAAAGGCTACATCATGTGAGGTTAACAGAAAAATAAGTTGGATTTCCCATTCAGTGGAAGTGGTTCTCAGGATCACCAATAAAAGGATGGAGAGTAATGCAAATGATTTCTTAGGGGATGATCAGTTTGGGTTTAGGAAGGGGAGAGGCACGCGCGATGCCATTACAGTAACGAGATCAATAATCGAGAGGAATATTGAATACAAACAGAACGTATGTTCCTGTTTCGTAGATTTCGAAGAGGCGTTTGATAGAGTGTATTGGAAAAATTCTTTAGTTCGTATTGCAGAAAATAGGAATAGATTGGAGGGACAGTAGGATAATCTCCAACCTGCACATGTCTGAGACGGTTCAGGTGCGAGGAACGCAGGAGTAGGGAACGGAGAGTCCAGATGGGCAGTGTTAAGAAAAGGTGGAAGGCAGGGTTGCCCATTACCGCCGGGGCTGTTCAACGTTTATGTGGAGGAAATGATTAAAGAGGCATGGGGAGAACTGGAGGTAGGAATGAAAGTCCGAGGGTATTTCTTAAAATCAGTTAGATTTGCTGATGACCAAGGTCTGATTTGTCAGTCAGCCAAGGGGTTGCAAGCATGACTGAGTGAATTGTAAATTCAGGGTGACAGATATGGGATGAGAATCAATATAAATAAAACAAAGGTTATGCGATTTTACAGAAAGAAAAAGGCAAAGCCAAACATTAAAATAGGAGGGCAAAAACTAGAGCAGGTAGAACAGTTTACGCATCTCGGAAGTGTTTATACCAACACGGTCAAAGTGGTAGGGACGTAAGGAGAAGAAATGCGCTAGGAAAAATACGTTCACAAGGAGTAGGGACTTGATGACAGGAATGGTGAGTAAGACTGGTAAGAAAAGGCTATTTAAAAATCTAAGAAATCTCGTACATCTTTGTGCTTATATTTGTACGTCGTCGAAGAGCGATTATATATATATATATATATATATATATATATATATATATATATATATATATATTATATATATATCGATGATGCGGAAGTACTCACGAGAGCAGTATAACTTTTGGACGGCACAATAGAACACAGAATAAAACAAATAACACGTAAAAGGACACTCACACTGTAGATGATTTAAGCTTTCGGCCTACTCCGAGGCCTTCTTCAGGTCAGACTGAGAGGTTTTGAGGGAAGAGTGCCTGGGGAGGGGAGGAGGGGGGGCGGAAGGTTTAGGGACTGTTGGGAAAGAAATTAAAGATGGCGGTTAAGGGTGGGAATTTTAAAGGATCGGAAATATAGGATGTATGCGGATTCGCGGGTTCTCACCTCTATGTTGGTGGCTGAATCGGGTTCTGCCTGATCTGGATCTGAATCTGTTGCTTATTCTATGTTGACTACACTTCTTACTACCTCTTTATTCAATATTACGGCAACAGCTCGTTGGTTCTCATCTCCACCGCTGTATAATATTGCATAAATATCACTCCAGTTACCCCCGCTATCTTTTTATCTCACCTCGCACAGAAAAACCAAAACCTCTTTGCACCTCTAACATTACATTTTGAAACTTTCCTATCATTAAATTATCCTAACATTCCAAGTTCCTATCATAACTAACTGATATTCCTCGAAAAAACCTAAAATATCTATGTTCCCTCTATCTCTCGCTTAATATTGTTTAATTTTCCTGTCCTCAACATTGTCCTGAAATTCCAAGTTCATATTTGAGCTAAATTGCTCTACTTTTTCTCCGTTTTCTGTGCTACTTTTGCGGTTTTTCTGTGCAAGGATTTCGTGAGGCGACGCCGAAGATATCCTTGCCTCCACCGCAGTCTAGCATGACACTCGACCGATCGGGTAGTGTCCTGTAATTACCAAGACTCATTTTTTCTATGCTGACCATAATGGCATTCTTGGAATGAATGATTGAGGTGGTTTCACGTTGCCTTCCTCAAGGGTGTTTATGAAGTGACACTATAACTCAATGGCCGCCCCACTGAGGTCAATGGTATACTTTGTTTATTTTTACCTTATTTAAGCAAAATATTAAAAGCCTTTAAACTGTGCCGTCTTGGCGTGATTTATCCTCAAAGAAACAAAAAAATACAATGTCAGATTTATATACTATTAAAACTAGACTAATGAGAGTGAGAGAAAATGAGCATGCACATATATGCATAAGGTGTGTGCGTCGCAGTTAGTGGAGCGTTAAAATGGTGATTTGAGGGAATAGGAGAAAAATACTCAAATACTCAATAGCACATTTAGCTAGATTTAGTACAAATGGTTGAAGGATTGAAATATCCAAATGAATGCCAATTCGTGTCCTTAATTGAATTAAGAAGTCTACAGACAAGAGGGAGAATATAATAGTTCTTTTTAAGCAATAATTAAAATATTTTTAGGCAGCTACAGGCTAATAGGCAGTGTCTGGGTACTGGGAGGATGGCTTAGGGGAAGCTCGGTGATTGTTAATTCCACAATTGAGGGGCATGGTGAGTTGGCCAATATAAAATCTGGGCAAATTTTACACTGTAGGAGATAAACGACGCATTATCCAATGTAGTATGTGGTGAGAAGGGATGGAAGTTTAAAATGGTACTATTGTGTAAGGGAATTTGTGAAGAGAATGGGTTAAGTTTTTGCATATGGCACGAATGCATGGAATCGGAGGGATTTAAGGAAATGGATTGGTTTTAGAAAGGGGCCTGTTGGTTTTAAGAATATTAGACAGATTTGCCGGACGCATAAATTCGGCAGAAAGGCGTTTAGAAAGTAGGTTGGAGGTGGTTTTGTTACTGGAGAGGATGGGACATACATCTAAAAGAATGCGCTTTAGGGTCTGCACTCTAGGGAAATAGATTGTGTAAATGGAAAGAATGTCGTTCTTCCTGTTATGGGAGATTTTATTGGTGTGAATGTGTTTGAGGATTTTTTTGCTGGAGGGGTTCCGGATAGGCTTGCTGAATGAGAGAGATATGAATCCTTGAAAGATATTTATTTGGGGAACATGAGTTGCTGCAAATGCGGTAACAGAAGATAGAAAGAGAATACCGAATTGTATAGAATGCAGAGTATGAAAAATACTGAAGAGGTGTACGTATATAAACAATTAAAGAGATAGTTAAAGTTAATGTACTATTATAACTTTAGTTAAAAATATAAAACAAAAAGAATAAACAAAGTAAAAATACAACTCACTTCAATATTTCGTTTGTCTCAGCCACCTACTACATCAGGGCACAAGGAGTCACTTATCATTATCGTCCTTGTACCCTGAAGAAGTAGGCTGGGACCACCGAAATATTAAAATGAGCTGTGTTTGTGTTTTGGTTAGTATTTTATTTTTTGTACATAAGAAATGCAAGTGTTCATTAAACTCGCCAGAACTAAAATTTAAAATTTCATTTTACAGAAATTCTTAAATTAATTGTATGATTGCGTCTCATATACATAAAAGAGCATTTATTTGCTCTCATTGTGGTACTATTAATATAATGTTACCACTATAGACATGGGAAATGTAAAAAATGCACAAAAATATACATAAGTGCCTGTATACACACATCAACAAACAAAATGGCTGACTCACTCACTTGTCAATGTGGAGCCTCAAACCCTGGTGCTGGGAACTTCAAGTTTGTCAGTAATTTCTCTTTGGTCGCAAGAGGATTTGCTTAGGAAGGATTTTTCTACAGTGCTAACATTCCTTGATGGGGTACATCCTACGTAAAAGGCAACTCAGATAAACCTTGTATTAAAGTTGCCATGTACAAACAAATCCTAACAACTTTAGGATAATTATCAGCTACGGTTTTCAAAGTAAACATTCCATCTCTGAAGCATATTATTCTAACTGAAAGGGTAATTTTTATGGGCCCAATATTACGGTTACCTGAAAACAGTATGCAAACAAAAAACTTCTGTATAATGTGAGATTTTCGTTATATTTTTATGCTTTTCCTGTCTAACAATTTTCAACAAATCCTAAAATCCATTGAAATTTTACCTTGAAACCTTGTACTCTACAAATTCATGCAAGGTTTTTACCGTAGTTAGTTGATTAGCCAATGAGGTTAAAGTATGTACCTGATTTCATGGTCTAGTTCGATCCAAAATACATTTTTAAACTCATACTAAATAGATAGAATGAACCCCAGTAAACATTACAGTAGCATTTGATATATTTTTCACAAAAATCAATCACATCAAAAATAAAACTTAAAGAAACTGATTTCACGTACCGGATCAGGTTTTTGTCAACGTGCACAACACTATTTGCCTATTTCCTTTGACAAAACATAATTAGGAACTTTGGTTCAATTGTAATTACGACCATTTCATCTGCATTCGACGTCGCAAAGATTTGTTTACTAAAAATGTTTTAAAAGAGTTTTTAAGGATTTAAATAATACCCGGAAGAGATTAATAATGAAGACTTGAAATAAAATTTTATATTTATTTTAGAAATTTTCAAATGGATTATGCCTCCCATACACGTGTAAATGAGGATCGAAAATTTTAGATAGTGGCCCAGTAGTTTTCCTCCTCTTCTCCCGCCACAAATCCGTGCTGAAAGGTCGTCACCACGGCTCGGTGGAAGCGTTACAACAGGCCGTGACGAGGGAGCTTAGCAGCATTCCGGGCGCCGCCTTCCAGTCGAGGCGTGGAAAACCCGATGGCAGCGGTGTGTAGACGGTGATACTTCGAAGACTTTGAGTGAATGTATCAATTCTAGGAATAACCTTTATTTGAATCGACTCACTCCTACTAGTTTTGGGACAGACCTTGTACGAATATAGTATCTCCACTATTGCCAAGGGAAACGTCAGTAATACACTTTGCATTTGCCTACACAAGAGACCTTATGACCATTATCTTTAATTTATCACTCGGGTATGCGATGCCTAGTTGTCTCTTCCTAATTGCTAGACAATTTGCACTCGCGCTTTCAAAGATTTTCTAATTCAAGTAACTTTTCAATCATCCAATCGATATTATTTGAATTAGAACTGGCAGTATACTTTTAAGCATCGTAAAAGGCAATTTAGACTACAGGGGCTGTTTCTATCGGCCCTGGAGGAATCTGAAAAGTTTGGGTACCTCTTGTACGGTTCCATCCCTCGCAGAAAATGGCCTAGCGCTCGGACTCCCTGTTTTGTCCTCATTTGCTTCGTAGAAGGCATTTTTGTTCCACGAAGGGTATTTAGGTGTCCCAATTTCAGGTCCTGCAAGATATGCATAAAAGAACATCATATCTGATGGCTTAAGGTAGTATTATGGCAACGTATTAGCACCACGATTCATATTAATGAGGATTTGGCACTGAAGTTCCCTGTCCTTGAGGTAATCTTGACCTCTTATAGAGCAAGATATTTTGATATGGCCCAGCTTCTTCATTTGAATAAACCGCGGTACAATTTATTTATACCACCGAATAAGTAACTGTTGAATAAAAATACGGAGAATGAACTGAGAATTAGCTTCGTACACCTGATCTCGTAAAATCAAATAATTCCAAAATCTTTCAAGCATAGTCTCTCAGGTCTTTTTCACACTTTACTCGCCCTCTTTGAATGTAAGAGTATTGCACAGAAATATTATACGATAGATTCATGGTAAAATTGCCATTTATGAAAAATAGAGCATATGGCAAGATATTTTTTACATTTATATTTTGTTTCTTTTCCGTAGAAGTGTTTCCGTAAGAAATATATAGTTGTCAAATGAAATAAATCTGAATTTCCTTAAATTATAACATATCGTTTTGGAAACGCAAAACAAACTTTAAAAAATTTATAATCGTGGCAAATTTAATAAAAGTCTAGATATTTCTCTTTTAGGACAACTTTTGACACGAAAATAGTAAAATTTCCTAATAACCATTGTCTATGAACATTTTTCCTCACTGATTTTGGCAGAATAGATATTTTTCAAGAGAGACCTCAATTTGGAATAAATTACCCTTTTATAAAGGCCATTTTCTTTTTATTATTATGTAAGTGAAAAGAAATGACTATGGTCTCCCCCTCCAGCCCTCAAGGCACGTCACCGCCCTTGAACCCGATATCTTTCAAGTTCCGACGAGCCCTGTCCAGGCCGACGCCGGAGGCCAAGTGACTCTAGTTCGTCCTGCAGGATGCCCCAATACCCTCGTTTGAAGCTGATTCCTTCCAGATGCCATCCTCGTGAAAAATGAGAGTCTGGTTCTTTTGAACATCTGCGGGCCAGTCGATGGGCACAATGACCGCGACCTTTGCCGGCCATTCAAGGTCCGAGAGTTTCACAGACATGCTCCAGTCGCCTTCTTCACTGGCCATCACTTAGGAGGGTTAAGACAGGGACTTACTCTAGCTCATCCTAAGGTTGGGTTAGGGTTTTTCCGCCCCAAGACTCCTTCACTTTCCAGACCACGGGGGTCAGTAAAGGTGGGGGTTTTGGGGGCTGGGGCGGTAACCTCACTTGTGTGGGATACCAGCGGAGCATCACATAAGGGAAGGGCTGCCTTTCCTCGGGAGACCATAAGCATGAAGATGTTCCCGGGATTTTTATGGATCAAGCGTAAAAATGTATATAGGAGAGCGCAAGATGTTTACGTCACTTCCCGACAGCTTGAAGAACTATAATCATCAAATGCGTTTTATTACGTTATAAGTGGGAATGGCACTCTTTGCCTCAGCCGGATGCGGCAGTTTATGGGTAAAAAAATCGGATGTGCTCGGGTGTTTAGCGGTGGTACATCGAAGGAATGTTGAATGCGTCACTAGACTAGTTGTATTATGATTTCTCAATAGGAACCGTGCTATGCAAACAACACTGAGCGTAATGCTCATCTCGTTCTCCAAAGGGGTTAAATATATTTAAAAAGAATATATATCGGGACACGTGACACCGATGCGGACAGCTGAAGAATTTTAATTTACGGCAATAACGTACCAATTGCTATAACCGTTTGAGAGAGCACCACGATAGTTCGATGTTGTGACTAGCATCATCTGGAAAGATGTCAACTAAATAAACCCAAGAACGTCCATAAACAGTTCTGACATAATTTACGTATCTATACATCCAAATTACTTTATTTTACATCATTATTTCCAGAGTTTTACGAGTAAATCTTGTAGGCAAGAGTTATATTACATAAGAGAGATATATTACATGAATTGTGAGCTACAAATAGATATAATATATAAAGAGGTATAAATTATTTGAAAATAAGAAAACTTAATGACAGAATCTCGATGGTCTTTCAACGCCAAATATTCAAGATATAATTGATGATTTTCGGCGTAACTTTGTGAAATCGATTCATATTGGAAATTAAAGAATGATAACTTTGTGATTTCACAGAAAAATTTATTTCGATACGACCCGGGTTTCGACGTCCAACGTCATCTTCAGGTGTTGATGAGATGACGTTGGATCTGAAGATGACGTTGGACGTCGAAACCCGGGTCGTATCGAAATAAATTTTTCCGTGAAATCACAAAGTTATCATTCATTCATTTCCAAAAACTCAAGGAAAAATCATCCACGTACTATTGTAAACCAATGGTATAACTGTATATTAATATTTTGACAAATCTTGGATCCACTTAAATCATCAAAATGCTAATCTTCATGCATTAATTTGGGTTTAACTTAAACTTATAAGGTTCTACTTTGATTGAATTATAACGGGAATTAGGTTAGTTTGGAGATTTAGGTCGTCAATAATATAACAAATGTGTTTTGATGACTAGTTGACAAAATATAAATTACCATATTAAGTGATATACACCTCCGAATGGACTACAACCTTGAACTAGTGAAAAGGCTAGAGAGTTCCCATGACCCTTAGAGTTCTAAGCACTAATTTACATACCGTAGTGTATGTACCTGTAGTTCACGTGCTCTACATTATTTGAATTCTTTCACAAATCTGCACTGTAACTGAAAATTAAATACCTAATTTTGATGCTTCATGCCTGATTTGTAATCATCTATCTACTATAAATTCTATCGGTGTCTGCGATAATGTAAAAAAATCAATTTTTTCATCAATAAATTTCCAGAAGTGTACATCAAAATCGACCAGGCCTATGTTACATTGAGTATTTTTACCCTATTTATATAAAAAATTAGAAGTTTTTACTCTGTAAAGTCTTGGAGTGATTGGAAACCAAAACAAATAAATTAATTTTCAGATTCATTTCCAATATCATGGGGTATAAGTGCTAGTGAGCGGTGGTATCATTATCTGACTTCTTAAAGAAAGGAGAAAGGAAGGAATCCTCATTATCCGCCTTAATGTTAACATAGAGTAAACTATTATTACGGCAAAGGAAAAGGTAAATATTGGCATGCATGTACATATAAAAAGCGAAAAATTAGGATTGCTCCAATTCGCTGGTGACATAACTATACTTGTAGGGAAAAAATGGAACCTGGAAAGGGCAATATCTTTTATGGGGTGAAGGGATGAATAACATCTAAAACATGGTAAATTCTAAGTAATAGTCTGCATTCAAATTAAGGATGACAATTTTAAAATGAAACTAGACAAAGATACATTCGAAGAGTGGATTAGGTTTGCTATTTAGTCAGAAAGACAACTAACCATAAAAAAGTAAGAGAGTTGTATAAAGCAGAGTACTGTAAGCAAAAATGAATTTCTTTCGGAGAATTTAAGTATTACGGCAAATAGAACTAGCCGAGTTTTTGGAAGAAGGTTATTGGTATTTGTAATAAAGTTTAATCTTCCAGAATATGAGGAACGGACGAAAAAAGAGTAGCCTCTGAAAAAACGTGCTAGCCGCAATGGTGATGTGGTGTAAAAGAATAATGATGACAATGAAAGGAATAATCAAATTAATGAGTAAAGAAATGCCTTTAGAAATAAAGAACAAGGTGAGGAATTAACCGTTAACGAGGATGAATTATTAGAAGTTGGTAATGGAAGGTAATATTGCAAGTAACTGGTGAAATGAAGTTATAGAAAGGGAGCGAGTTAGCTTTGGGACCTGCCACAAAAAAAACTAACTAAGTATTGAATACTAAAAAATCTCAAACAAAGGATTGGTTAAGCTAAATGAAGGTGAATATTTGTAAAAGTTTTGGTTCTTAACCTCTTTAATTCCAAAATATGCAACATGTTTACTGTAGAATCAATATACCATATTATTCTTATTGCTGTGTTCCTGTGCGATATTTTCATGCAAATTCAATATATTTTAACGTTAAACGGCACCAAAGTCCTTCTCTGTACCTGCAAATTCCCAATGCGAAGAGCCATGAAGGTAATATTTTCTACCAAAACTATTCCATGAAAAAATTTCAAAGTGTAAAAATCATATACCTTAAGCGGGATTCGAATTTTGATCCCTCTATTTTCGGCCGAGTGCTTTAGACTGTTAAGTTACCGAGGCGTCCTATTACAGTTCGAAATCTACATTCCCGACATCGAGGGATTCGGTTTCGAATCCCAGTCAGAGCGAATGATTACTACGCTTTAAAATGAATGAATATTAGTCTATGACTTCGTTACTGCTTGTGGCATCTGCCGTAGTTCCTTAGAATGTACTAGTGAGCTATTGAGTGAAGTTATTTTCATTTGTCCATATCCCCCTGATGAGTCTAAATAGATATTCCCAGTATTTCAACAATAATTTCCCTATTTATATATTTACGAATCATCAGGCTCTGGATTCGGAGTTACATCTGTTGTTCGTTTCTCTCTCCTTTGTTCCATTGCCATTGTTCACAAAGCCATCTTGCCGTAACTACAAGCAAAATTTTTTCATGCTCACTGTTTTGTGTCTCCATTTCGTACTCGATACTAATTTACGAGGAGGAGATTGAATATTGCAGCAGTGGAATTCATGTATCTCGAATATTGTAATATTTTAATGTGATTTCAAAATAATCCAATCATAACATGATTAAGTACTGGCGCTACCACGAATTGATGGAGCTGGGTCGTAAGATCTAAACTGGTGTATAAAGGAAAATAACGCAATGCCTGGTGATAGAGATAATAAAGCTATAAATCGGCCCACAAAATCATCCCAAGCTCCCATTTTATTCGCAGCACAACTGTTCATAGGAATTTATTTTATGCAGACTAAAATTAAACAGTTTAAAGTTAAAGTTTAAAATATGTCGTGTTTTTAGCGAGATAATTTGAGGCATACTTATATTTACAGTGCTTTTCCCTAAGAACTGAATTAAAAACTATTACTATTAATAAAAAGAGACGTTTCAGGCGTAATATGGCGTATCATCATGATTAGTTGGTGAATATCGTGATTAATTAAAATTGTGAATTTTCCACAAAATAAAATTTTTTATCAATTCGACCGGTTTAGATGTAACTACATCATCTTCTGGTGAATTAATTAAAAACTATTTTGAATCCATTGAATATATCTATAATAATATGCACTTGTAAACGCAGCGACTTCTCTACGCAGTTTTCAGCAGTGGTGAAGTTACAGCACATTTTGATGTTATAAAATTAATTAAAAAAATTATTTCCCGGTTCAAGACTAGTTTCATAATAAATTTACATTACCATTGAGGTCCTAAATATCCATTGCTTTATGGTAATAATCAACTCTAAGGAAATAACAGAGAATGTGATATCAGGCTGCAGAAAAATAGTTCCTCGTTTATTTTCCTTTCCTGTTAACTGCAAAAGCGACATTCACGTTAGTAGAACTCAGGACTTTACCATTGGGTTGCGCCAAATATGTGCAATGAAATTTTACGATAAGACAGAGAAATGTGAGTATATCATTCCACGAGGGCATTTGGTTTTTATGTTGATTCCCTCCAAAGCAATAATTCTCTCTTTGGCTGCTTTGATTGGCAGCACTGAAGCTGATGGGATTTATAGGATCCCGAGGATCCTGGAATATACATTTTAATCTATTTTCAAATGCCATTTCCATTCCAATTCGTCAGAAATAAACTAGCTAGCTGGTGGCTTTGCAGGCCACTTTTGTCAAAATTCCAATCATCGTAGAAACGACTTTTCTAGTATTGGTTGCAATATTTGTGGGGCTCGTCTGGAGTAGACTATAAGGGTGTTCTTCTAAGCTACTCATAATCTCTTTAGCTTTGAATAAATGAGAAGAGAGCGTTCACTAGAGCATGAAAATTGGACTGATAAAAGTTTGAATTCTTGGGTAACACTATTAATTCAACTATGCGCCTGTGGTAGACTCTGTTCCAAAAAAATAATGGAGGGAATTTCATTTGTGGGACTTGGAGTCCCTACGCACCTGATAACTACGTTGGTTGCGACAGAGGATTACTTTGCTTACTGCTGGGCGTACTCGAATTACGTTTCTTCGTTTGGGTCGACTATCACTTTGGTAAATATTTGTTGGGGTAATATATACTTTATCATAAAACGAATTTTGGAAATAAAATTTGCCAAAGCTTTATCATGTAACTAAGGTCGCCATGCAAAAATGCAACCGTGAGCGAAAGAAGCGAACGAGATCCCTCCTGTAACATAAAAGAATATGTTCATAAAATTCCTTCACTCACATTCACCAATTTCTCTTTTTGATATTTCTGCACAAAATTGCTAATGTATTTTTTAACCGGGGAGTTCTCAAAGAGATCATTTAAAAATATTTTGCAAGGATGCCAATTATGACCAGTATGGGGAAATGTGAATTCGATTAAATTTAAAGGAAAATCACAAGGGCAAACACGACATCTTTTCGAAAAACTCGTATAGATTCATTAATAGTTTCAACTAATAATGAAGAGTCATAATTATTCTCGTGTACTCCCTTCCATGAATTATTTTTATGAAAATGAAATATTTTTCATTATTATGCTTCTAAAAGACGGCATATCTCTAACCTCAAAGTGTAAAAGTATCACTGCTGGGGCATTACACCTCTTGAAATCGTTGTGGTAACAGAAGAATGATTCATCAAATATCAATTCATCATTGTGCAATCATGTAGAGGGAAGATGCTGACTATAAACTCTTGGATGATTTAGGACTAAATTGATATTAAAAGATAAATGAATACGTACGCTCTTTCCTCTCATTTTAACAATATCATATTATTCTACACTGTAAATTTCTATCTTTAATATTGACACGCAAATTTTGGTTCAAAAATCGTACTAGTTACAGCAATGACCTTCCATATTTAGGTTAATTTGGTGTAGGTTTTATAATTCCAAAAATTCTTTCATTCACTTTTCATGAATCTTTCTTTTTCTGCATCGTTGAAATTTTGTAAGACTAAAACCTAGCAATACTTTCGACAACTGCGCTGGAATTAGAGGCCGCGGTTTAAATAGACGTGGGAGGGCATGAGAGAGTTTACGCTCACATTGGAAGCACAGCTCGTCATAATTTGGGGTCGATAGCGTCGATGCATTGGTGCTATCTGTAAGTGCTGGGTCAGGGGAAACCAAATAAAACGACAGGCTGACACCTGCGATAAAATCCAAGATTCGTGAGTGATAACGCGGGCGATGCCTTTTAAAGAGGTAACATGCAGACTCACATGCGGGAGCGAATCGGTGGCATGCTCGGAGAAGCTGTCTTGGGGATCACAATACCTGCCGTCCAATTTTGCTCTGCCCACTCTCCAACCTCCTCTCCTCCCCTTGGCCTCCCGTCAACCCTGCTAAAGCTGCCTCGTAGTACGGGGACCAACGCGATTAGGGTTGATGGTAATCGAATTCTGCTCGAATTCGTACAATGTCCGCAGTTCATTAATGGAATGAGTAACGTGTGGCTGGATCCTCCTTTGAACCTTTGAGATTTATTTAGGATGATTTGAATCACAAAGAGGGAGTTTCAAAAGGGTTATTTATACATAAAATTTTCCGAACCGCGCATCACGTGAGTACGTAATCTGGCATCAATTTCCCCCATCGTGGAAACACCTCGCGGGAAATACTTGCGAGGGTTTGGCGTTGATATTTACCGAGAACCGATGAACATTTCGGCTATTTTTCGACTGCGAGAGAAATGTGCTGTTGTGTGCTGAAATTTTATGTACGATATTTCATCGTGCAAATTACAAAATTTTGTGGCCATAAAGAGCTGTCGGAATCACAGAAATATTGTTTCGCCGTAGATATATTATGATTTCGGATTGTAGAGGTATGATCGCAATATTTAAATCGCCCTTCTGTAATGATTGTTTATTTCGCCCAAAAAAAATAAAGGAAGTTGGGATCTATTAAAAAAGCTGGACGATTTAATTAAGGACTTTTGCTTCATATCTCATCTTAAAAGTGAACTACTCGCACCTAACGGAGGAGAGCTGGGTATAAATACGGCGAAATATACGCATTTTAATATGTCTGGAGAGAAAAATGACCTTGATATTAGTACCGGATTAATGGATGATGTTCATGGAAGCTCGATTTTAACTTCCTTAGTCGATGCCCTTTCTATTGAAATGCTGTCAAATAAATGTATTCTTAAAGAAAGATTATTATCTTATTCTAAGGAGTTTGCAGCAGAGGCGGGTGCATGTTGCAATGCTTCCGTTCCCAGAGATATTCATTCCACGAATAAGACGACTAATTGCTCGTATATTACTACCGCAAGAATAAATTAGAATTCACAGGCAAATAGTCGTAGGTATGACGCCCGGTGAAGAAGGGCTAGGACATAACAATGGGGGCTGTGTTAGCGACTTGGACCAGAGAAATCCGATGAAAACTAATCCCATGTACTGAAAGCCAACTAATGCTTGCAAAGCGGAAATATCAATTGTGTGGCTCTTCTCCGCATATAGGCCTCTCAAACTCTTGCCAGGTGGAATTTTGGCCGGCGGTGCTTGGCCACCGTGTGTTTTCTAAGATCAGTGGCTGAGGATTTTTGTGTTATCATCATCATAGTCTTAGGACAGAGTTCAATGGAATTGTTGCCCCCAAATACTGTGAAGATGTGGTCCCTTTGAACTGTATGAATACTGCACTTACATGGCCCCTTGTAAATAGGTAATGTAAAATTTTATGATTTAGGTTTTGCAAAGAATTAAAAAAAAACACCTTGAAGTTAAAATAATGATTAATCGATCATGGTATAATTTATAATAATTTATATGTTTGTTATTAGACAGCCTAAAAGTGGAATATTATAGGAGTTTCTTTTTTTCCTAACGGATTTCGTTATCATTATATGCATTACGAGGACCCGACGGCAATCAAGTCTCCAGGGAGTATTATCCGCTGATTTGGACGGTATTCATACAATTTTATTAACTACGTGAGGCAACTGAAGTACATTTAGTTACTTAATAATCCTAATCGTGGATATTAATGATTATGCCTGTGAGAAAATAAAGAACATAATTAGGAAGACCTTCGGTTTTTCATTTTCCACGTTTATACATTTAATTGTTTACTTTTAAATAAACCGAATTAATTATTAATTTTTATATTTATTTCTTAATAAGCGTACATGAACTGTGTCCACCTTAGTAAAATTAAATAGTGTGACTACGCTACGCTAAGTTTAAATGCATTTCTCGGAAATTAACAAAGATTCAGACTTGCTACGTAAAATTAACACTGAATAGTTAATTAATTCTCATTATTTGATAGCCACTGTTGACATTTAACTTTTATGTTTTAAAATTTTATTCTGTAATTACATAAACATTTACGTAAGCAGGGCTTAATTTATACGTGATATGGCACACTATATGGAATCTTCTGAGACCTTACTTACGGTTTAAAAATGCCAATAAAAAGGAAGACACGATATGAAATTCATTTCTTTCCGAGGGCATACAAAATTTGACCCAATAAGGTGAACAAGTGCAATAATTTTAAAGCATGAAAATAAGAACAATAATGTCATTAGTAAAAAGAAAAATGGCAAATATATTTTTTGAAATATGCTATGGGCTCTATCGGTCCATAAATAAATGCATATGGACATAGAATTTTAGTTAAAAATTAAATAAATTTACAAAATTTTAATATTTTATGGCTAATGTCGGTAGAAAAACTCCAAATTTCACGTTGAAAGGTAAAAATGATGGTCTATCATTCCTTGCAACAAGGATGGAAATCCAATTAACTTTGTTAAATGAATCACAGATTTTTTACATAATATTCCATTAAAAATTAATTAACATTCCGTAAAGTGTCGGAAAGCTCATCACAGCAAGGAAAATGTTTGGCATATCATGATTTCCATTTGTCCATTAAGTGCGTAGTTATCTTTAAAATAACTAATTTTATTTCAATGCAACAATTTCATAGAGTAAAAATCATTCGCCTTGACCGGGATTCGAACCCTGATACCTCGATATCCGGCCGAGTGCTTTAGCCAGTTAAGCTACCGAGACGTCCTCTTACACTCTGAAATGCCCCCAAAATTTCAGAGTGTAACAGGACGTCTCGGTAGCTTAACTGGCTAAAGCACTCGGCCGAATATCGAGGGATCCGGGTTCGAATCCCGGTCAAGGCGAATGATTTTTACTCTCTGAAATTGTCGCATTGTAATTCACACGTCGCGGATGACTCCGTTAAAGTTACTGTTGCGACAGTTTCTTTAAAATTTATTTTTAATTCTATAATTCCTTAGTATCCTACCTATTATTTGCTCACTAAAAACAATACAATAGCTTCAAAAGAAACTATTCATCCGTGCTGAAGTAGTCAACGATAGATAAGCACCAATTGATAGTCTACTAGAAAGCTCATCTGCTTACAGGAAAATATTTATAATATGAAAACAGAATTAACTCCTTAGCTTGGAAACCCACACTCAAACCTTTTGGTACTCTGGGCAGAGCACTACCTTCACCCAGTAAATCTAGGTTTACATAATTTCGCTTTCGGCAATTATTCACTGAACCACATTAGCACCCTTCCAAATGATGAAGCAATACTTCACTCACCCTACTCCACAATCACATAAAAATGGTTATATTAAAAAATTGTTAAAGCTTCCGTTGAGAAACAATGTTCCTAGAAAAAGCATTGTGCAGTTAGACCTAATTATAAAATTATATAGGACAATTCACCTTTCTATTCGGAGAAGTTAATTGAAACAACGAAAGTTTGAGAGACATGCATTGAAATACATTGAAAAGTATGAAAACCATAACCGAATCCATATTTCAGTTAGTGCTATAATTTTCGAAGTAGGATAGTAGTAATATCGGAATCGATGACTTTACCCACTGGTTTGTGGTCTCAGACTGATTACCTCACATTCAAACAAACTGAATTGCCCTGGATCTTACCAAACTACTATAGTTCTATATTTAAAATTCCATTTTCTCGACTTGGAATAACAAGTATCGCTACTCCGTGCCTATTCCATAACTTTTTATGAGATAACTCAACCCCCAACAAAGAGGCCTCGCACGCTAAAATATTGGTCACGGAATAGGAATTCCACTACAGTTATAACGTTTTCATTACATAATACTATATGTTTAATCCTGACTAATTGTAATTAGCATATTGAATACCATAATAAGAAATAATTTTGCTCTGATGATATTCTGAAACAATTTCTTGAGTTGTGATTCCATTTCATTTTTACTACATAATGTATCTTCATATATTTTTCTTTAGGCAGAAAAACCTACATTATAGCAAATGCTAAGAAGAAATATTTCACCTGGGAACAAGAAATATTTTACCAGAGGAATAAAACAAATTTCACCACAGTCTCCAGCATTTTCGGTAGCGGCTGCTCGTTGCATTATTTTTAAACTTTGAATGATCGTGCATAAAAAACGACGAGTACCTACGTGATAATGCGTGCAGACGAACTGTTGACAGCACTGGGCTTTACTCGTACTCTATTCGCTCTGTTTATCGCTTTGGTTTTACTGGTTTGCAAGCTTACATAAGCACTCAAGTGTTGCATGGGCATCTCACTCGACCTGGCTCGAGCGCCGTAAGTAAAAGAGCCTTGGGAGTGATTGGTGCACGATGAAGCTGCAGAGATACACAAACAGAGCAAACATCAGATTACACCTAAAGTGTCAGGCGCAGGAAACTGAAGCAGAGTGAGAATAGGTCGTTGCTGACGATGTAGAGAGGGCGACTAGGATGCAACCGCACGAGCGCCGACGGTTCCAAACCTCTTTAGCTGATGTTGATGAAGTTTTGTGCTCAAGCAACAAATGCCGGTGTGCACGTAAAAACTTCTTTCGCATGAGGAATTATAATTAGTGGTGCATGCCGTTTAGCTTGAGATACACTAATTCTTGAAGTTCCTAAGTTACAAAAATACACACATTTATATTTGACTAAACGACATTTAAAAGTGGTAACGTGGTTTTCAAAATATTCTCATTTGATAAATGAGAATAACTCAGCTTTCTTACATGTAATAAATTTCTTAGCATGAATTAAAAATTATTTACTACGTTGTAGGCACTTTGCGGGGGAGATATTTGCGTATATTATTGGAATGCAATGACGTAAATGCTTGATATGGTCTAAGGAAACCCAACTAATGTACCGTTGGGATGGTGATGCAAAATAAGACTCATCTGCGCTGCAATTCAAAATATTAATACGAATTTTAAAAAATCCGAATTGAAAACATGTTATCTCTTCCCCTTTAGTACCTAAACTCTTCCTCATCTGAACTGACTTACTGACAGACATCTGTTGATAAATATCAATTAAAACAAAATATGTGCATTTATATTTTTCAAAAATCATTTAAAATATACCTCGATTTCCAATTAACCATTCCTTTGACTGTAAAACTTAATTCTTTCGAAGTTTACTCCAAGTCGACCATGCTGCTATTCAAACTAGGACATGGAAATGCATTTATACGCATACGATTTGTGAGGAAAAGAGACAAAACTAAAGTAAATAACAGTTTCAGCGCTTAACTTTATTTTTGCAATTCATAAAATTCTTTGCATTACGAAAAAATCAAAGCGTAGCTTCTACCTAAATTGAAAAAAATACAATTTAACTGAAGACATAATTTGTTACCTTCAATCTAAAAATCTTTAGAGAATTACAGATAAAATTAATTTCATAAATGATATCAGAAAAATACATTAAATTAATTAAAGCATTTAATTCAAGTATACATAAGTATCTGCTAAATTATTAAATTGAAAAGTTTTTTCTTCGTTATCATCTATTTTAAGAAATTGTGAGAGCTGAAAGACTAATACGTTTATCATAATAACTTTGGATGTTAGCATCCATTACTTCCTCATTTGCGTGATTTTAACTAATTTACTTAATTTACGGGAAACTCCATGAGTTTCATCAAGTGAATGAAACGCTTCATTAAAACTTTTCAAATAACTTATAAAATTACCCAGCACACCAATACAGAAAAGAGCGGAGAAATTATTTTATAGTTTTATTGTTTATGTAATTGAGAAGAAATATTAAAAATAAATCAACTGGGAGTATAATTGATAATTCAAAAAATATGAACATATTGAAAAAAGGCGATAACAAAGATTGGTAGACGGATGTATTCCACACTATGGATCTGCTTCTCTGCGGTAAAAACACATTGTGAAGATGAATTTTGGGGTCTGAAAAATATATACATGATATGAACGCCTCAAGAAGAGGAATCATCCATGATCAAATCCTCTCTCTTCGGCTGCCTAATTCATCATAAACAAGGAATCAATCTATTCTAAACTACCGAATGGTGCCGGTCCCTGTTGAGCACTTTGCAAGGAGTCATTGTTCTAAAAGACAATACCGTAGCGCAATTAGTACACGCATATTGAAACCTATGTCTTTTCAGAAAGGCCCAAGAAACATTTATGAAGCAAGCAGTTAGAATTAGAAGTGCGTTGGCTGTACTATTGAGATTTTATTGACTACTGTATTTAAGCAATATTTTATTGCTCCTCGATCGATAAAAGACTTTGAATTGGAGCAAATATTGCAGAAAGTCAATATTTCACCTTTTCATCAGAAAAAAAAACTGAAGCCATATGGTCTGTCGGCTGATTAGAATTTTTGGTGCGTTTGCTTAATTTCTAATGACCGATAATACAAATTACGAAAGTACAAATGTCCTTGTTATCTTACTATTAATATTATTGTTTCGAAACACGAATAAATGTGATTTTTAAATTGTGGTTTTAAGAATTTTTAATTTTTGAAAAATAAACCAGGCAGCGTTATCTCAGCAATGAATCGCCAAGACCATTCAAAAGTCCCCTTCCAAGGAAAGGTTCCCTCCTCGCCTGTCGATGGTACCTGACTTTCACGAAAACGCAATCCCGAGCCGACCTGGAAACGATTGGGAATCGCTCATCATGTGCGGTCCACAATCCCTGCGTAGCGGAAGTAAGTTCTAGAACCGGGGCATCATATAAAAGCACTTAAAACTGGAATGGCTGACGAGTGTGGGCGGACGAGCCCGAGAAGCAGAATGAGAGGTCGCTTCTCAAGAGGAGGTTGAATACTTACGCCCACCGCCTCCTCCGAAAGGTGGAGCCGACTATAGACGGGCGTCTCGGTCGAGTTCTTTTGGGAAACTCCAATCGGGGGGATAATAAAAGATCATTCAATAAAAATAACTACGGACCCACACACTCATAGTGCAACCGCTTCGGTCGATGATTTTATTGTCTTGACTTTTTTGCCTGCCTACCCTTCTTCACCTCACGACTCTTATGATGACGCTGGGCTTTTGTTATCCTTTGGCATCCAGTTACGGATGCGTACGGAATTTTAATCCCCCGTCGAAGAGTCGGAGCATGGAACAATTTTATGGTATGCACTTTCAATTTGGACGAGGGACAAAAAAAGAAGGATGATAGGGAGAGGCTGTTGGGCGGTGCGCCCTTCATGATCTGCTAGGGTTTTTATAAGGCTCTGAGGGATATTTTTTTATTGCTCCGGGACGTTTGTATAAACAAACAGACGCAACCATATCGGAGGATCTCAGGCCTCGATGATCAAACTGCTCCTCCAAAGCATGAATAAATTGGTCTTCGTTTTGAGTTTATAGCTCAGCTAGCAGAGAGACGTGCATACATAGCGTCGAAAAACAAACAAACGAAGCTCCACATATGACTGCTGAAAGAGAATTATTCGATTATGCCTCATCTTTCCATAGGTTCTGCTCAGTCCAATGAGTATAAATAGGCTCAGCTGTAGTGCTGAGCGAAAAAAGAACCGATGGCTTTTGGAGTAGAGCTTGGTCAATAAGCTTACAGATCTAATTTTGCTTCAGAGAGTATTACTTCATCCTTTGCGACAGTTGATGCATTCATCGGGGTTAACTTTAAAGAGCGGAATCAAAAGTTGTAATGACAGAATGACTAATCAGAACATTAATTGATTTTAGGTCTACGCTTAGCAACTTGGCGTTTTCAAAAAGTGTGATTTGTTCATTATTTATCCCCTACACTGAATTAACATTGAGTTATTTCCGAGCATCCATTTACAAAAAGTGCTATGTACTATATCAAGCGGCAAACGCTTATGAAGTTTTCTGAAGCAATTAATTGATTTTATCATGCCGCTTTAAATAAGTTGCAACTACTTTTCGGACTTCATGAAGTTCCATCAGCAACTGATGCTCATGTTGGTCTCACGGGAATTGACTCACTCCATTACACAAAATTCACGACTTCAAATCTTGCCGTGAAAAACGATGCTTTGTGTAAGTGTAAATTATTGAGCTACCAGGGGCACAAAATTGCTAATCGTTTTAGTCTCAGCGAAGCCTCCTGAGACTGTACACCCAATAAGTATGGAGATGTTATCTATTTCGTTTAGGCTAATCAATAAAAAACGGTTCCTCTTGCTTCCGTAAATTTCCCTTGGGTGGATATATTTTTCTACTAAAATGTTTACCAATAACATTCATTATGAAATCTCCTCTCGTCATTCGATTCCTGAGAAGTCGCTCTTACACATTCACAACCTTCTTCTTAAAAATTCCTCAGAGATTATGGTATTAACATGTACTATATTTTGCTATTATAGCGAATGTCAATACCAATAGTTGTCAACCGCTTAGGATAGGTGGAGGGATAGACGCGGAGACCAATCACCACTACAAGCATCACCTAACTTGACTCAGAGTAATACTCTGCACCACATTGAACGCTTCTTCATTCATGCATGCACTCTATCCTTAACCATTCCGTAGAACTAGCCAATTTTTTTCCTACATAAAATTCGTTTGATTAACATTCTCCCCTCTATTACAGGCATTCAACTTACAATCGCCAATCAAATTGCACTGCATCCATTTTTCTGTCCTATTTTGAATTTATCACAATCATCTTTCCTACTCTACCAGACCTGTCATCACTTCGTTTGTCTCCCTTACCACACATTCTACTTTTTTCTTTTTCACACCCAAATCTGAAAAGTCTTGATATTATAATCGTTCAATAAATACTGGAAGCATAAATACAATTTATTTAAAACAAATTTCATTGCTAGGTGAAAAAATTATTTCAAATTACAATTGTTAATTACTTTCATGCATCTACATAGTCAGATAATATGAATAAAAAGTATAATTTGGTTTATGTGATCTCTCTTTGTCGTCAGTATGAAGAATTTTCCTTGGATGGAAAATACTATAATATTATACTAATATTTTTAAAACTATATATGTTTGTAATTTTCTCTTGTTATTTTTTTATTCAAATTCTGATGTAAAGGTTTAAAAGCTGTTTTCGGATTCATATGGATTAAATAAAACAATGAATACAGAAGACCACCATTGGTAAATACGAAAAATTCTCCATGAAAGGACACTTTCTAATTTCCAAGAAAATACAGCGTGCGACAGCATGACTTATTGATTAGAAGGGTATTTGAAATGAAATCAACAAATCACACCTCAGCATCCTGCACGACAGTAGCAAAGCAGCACTCGTCGTCAGGTTTTATTATAAATGTAATAACTTATCCGCGCTCAATTTAGTCCAAATTTGTTGGATCCAATTAGAATATACGTTTTAATGTGATATTTTATGGCAATCAGATGTTTTATTTAATGCAAAAATTAACTACAATGCATGTTTAGAACAGAAAATAAGCGATTACTATTTAAAAGTGTTTATTCTGGATTTGGACAATATTGACATGCTCATAAATAGTCTCTTAAAAATCTCCACGGATATAATTTTCCGTTAACTACAAGAAAAAAACATATTGCGCGGTTTTATAAATCATAAATTTTGCCAAAAATTCAACAACTAATAATGATACAACTATTAAAGATTTGTTTTAACTCAATTTGGTCGAGCAGTAAAATAAAGGCAATCATGGCCTTGAAAAAAATTATCAACTAACGTGTTACTCACTTTCTTAAGCTTATAATGCCACTTTTATGCAACAAAGGACTAATCAAACTAGTATTGAATTTATTTTACCTATTTCCCTAATGTTAGTTATTTTTTGGGACAACTAGCCAATGGCTCCTAGACTGAGGGTTGGTTTTTATTCTGGTACATACGTAGTCACGACAACAACTTAGCTTAATGGCCATCAACAATTCTAAAATGTATCAAAATAAAAGTTTTAAGTTGAAACTCTAGATGGTTGGATAATACTTTATCAATGGAGTGAAAAAATTTAAATCGCTAATATTTAATAAAGCCTTCTGTGGTACAAAAAATTAACTCATATATAAGAAAAGCTGCTTCATTCTTCGTTTGAGTCCACGCTCTTGCTTCTCCTCGGTTTGTGTGATTAATTGAGGAACGTGTATCCTCTCTTCAGTGCTCTCGAGATACTCCAACTCATCCCATTCACCGTCCGAAGGGTTAACGAAAATCCGAAAAATGGGTCCTTCAATTTATTCTCCTCATTCACTTTCGACAAACTGTTGAGCAGGTTGGACCAAAGGACACAATGCGTTTCAGTTCTAACTCTCCCTTAACCCTAAAAACTTTGTTCATTCTTATTTTCCTTTAATTTCATGGAAGGGTTTGACCAGGGATGAAGGAAAGAGAAATAATCTTCCACGAGTGGCATTTTATTTCCATGTACAAGTAGTCGCGCATGACAAGTTCAAAGTAAATAAAGCAAATTATCAGGAAAAGGTGATCGTTATAACCGAAGTGTGCTGAGTTCCAAATGGGAAGGGATACGTTTTCTCGGACTTCCGAACAATAACCCCCTCCGCAGTTTACTTTTCAACATGAGAATTCCCACGTTGGGTGGGCACATTTCTTTACTAAGAAACGAGGAAATAATTCTAAAAAGTGTGTATCCAGTTATCTTTCATTTAGATCGAAAATGGATGATCTATAATTCGACCATTAATAAGTACTTCTAAAGATTTTTATTAGGTAAGAATGAATTAAGAAATACCACCGATAGCATTTAATTTCTCACCAATTTTTGGTAATAACTCATGATTAATATCCCACATCATAATTACCACGAAAATTAAATTTTCATAAAGCATGAATAATAATTTAACAATTACTCTGGTGACACTACATTCGGTTGGCGGGAACTCAAATAGGAATTGCCTTGAGTATTCAGATTCCTCCTCGAATGGGATTGTGTACATATTTGAAATTGGCAAATCCCGAAGGAGACTGCGTTTCTATGGAAACTATATCCATCCCTAGGAGCCAAATTTCACTAATTGGTTCGAAAAGTTAAATAAGAGAAGGAACTTCACCAACCAAAGCTACTGAAAAATAATCTGCCGTACCTACTAGTTTTATTCGGTAATTAGTGTCTTCATGATAGTTTGAAAACGCTTCTCATAGAGTGATAACTATCGCGTGGATTTAATCATCCTATATCTCTTTTTCAGAAGCCTATACGAAAGATAAATTAAATTGTTAGGAAAAAAATAAGGATTCAGGGTAACTTTGTTTGATGCAGCGTATTATGTTAAAATCACAATCATATAAATAACTCGCAAGCCCTATCTGGGTGCGTGCTTGATAAGCGGGAGGGCAATGCACACCTTAGGCAGAGCGTTTTTTTTATCGTATTTTGGTTTAATCGTTTGTTCTGTTCTAACCCCTATTTCATTTTAATTTACTTTTATTCATGTATTTATTTCCCCCTCTAATTTCCCTCACCATATTCTTTTCCCACTATTAAGAGTGCGGCTGGGCTTGATCCTTCCCATAATATTCATACGGCCGTAGTGAACGTACATTTTCATTCAAACAATCAGTAAAAATTGGAAGAGAGGATTTAGAAGCGTAACCTTGTAGAATAAAATGCTATAAGTGTCACCTTTTTACGGTTAAAATTTCAAAAATAAGAGATAAAATGCAAAGTTTATTGAATCTTAATTTCGTAGATTGTTCTCTCATCGATGATCAATGAGATCTTACGACAACTGCTATATTTCATTTATCCAAGAATTTTTCGTTGCAATTAGGCAATATTCCTGGTGACAACGGTCAAGTCTGGTCAGCTGTCGCTCATGACATCTACATCTATATAATACATATTACATAAATCTTACAATGCATAATAATGATATGTTGAATGGCATGGACATACGAGTACATGGACATACATGTGTCACAAGAAGAACGGATAGACAAAGCTCTTATATACAATGACAATTAAAGGCTTATGAACTACATTATTATATTTACCACCACCCGTCGGTAATAGATTTACACCACTCGAGAGCATACTACGCGCCGTCCACCGCTACACTCCGTCCAAAATCAAATACTCTTCAATTTCATACACTTCGCCCCATTAACACATCATTCACTTTTGAAATACAACTTGTAATGCCGTCCACATCACATATAAACAATATTTTAATAGGTAGAGTAGTATAACAAACACTGATCAATGGTTTGTCACCCAGTGGCTGCTTTACACTTCTTCTTAAAATTCCTAAAATTGGAAGGAAAGGGCCCAAACAAACCTCCAGGCAGCTGATTCAATTCAACAATAATTCTGTTTAAAAAAGAGTATTTTTTCTTATTTGTTTTTTGCGTTCTTGTTTTTATTTTAAAAATATGGTCGTTTTTCCCCTTAAAGTTCGGTTTTTCTATCTCTTTCCATAAATCTTCCCACGCTTCGTCATTTTTAAAAATTCTGTTCATCACGCCTAAGCTACTCTTTTTTCTTCTATTTTTTAAACTTTCCCACTTCAATGTAGCCAACATATCCGTGACGCTCTCTGCTCTTTTGTACTTTCCGAGTACATATATTACTGCCTTTCTTTGTACTTTTTCTATGTTTTTAATATGTCCCTCCTCATATGGATCTCATACTATGAACGAGTATTCTAGGATACAGGGTTCGTCCGGAAAAAAAGTGTACTGAGCTCAGGAAAAAAAATTTATTACACTTTTACATATCTTAAGCTAATATTCCTCAAAATAGGACCCTTTTGAGTCGATACACTTGTTCCAGCGGCGTTCCCATTCCTGGAACGCTCCCGCGAAGGCATCATCGGGAACCTCTCGAAGACAGGTCGTCACGGCCTCTTTGACGGCATCCAAAGTCCCGTATCGCGTTCCTTTGAAACTCCTCTTTATTTTCGGGAACCGAAAGAAGTCCGGTAATGCCAAGTCCGGGCTGTAGGGCGGGTGCGGCAGCGTTGCCACGCCGTGTTTGGCCAAGAAGTCCGACACGACAAGCGCGGTGTGAGACGGCGCCTTGTCGTGATGCAGCCGCCAGATGTTTTTGATTGCTGGTCGGACGCGAGCGACTCGTTTTTGAAGCCTGTTGAGCACTTGGACGTAAAATGCAGCATTTACAGTTTGTCGTTCAGGTACAAATTCGTAGTGGACGACTCCCCTTTTGTCAAAAAAGACAATGAGCATCATAAACTTATTTTCCGGACGAACCCTGTAGATCTAACCAGTACCTTATATGCTTATTCTTTAGTTGCTAAAATACATCCTTTTGAGTTTCGCATTACTCAATTAAGTACTTGAAATACTTTCCGAAATTACTAAATAAACTAATTACTAAATTACTAAATTACAAATACTTGAAATTATCTTCTTGGACTCCCCACCCAAGATCCCCAGTTAAGTAAATGCCTTATTTGCAATGACTGCTAAATGGGATTCTTTCTTCAAAGAGGGTGTAAATATCCTTTTGCGCATTATTTTTATTTGAAAAATTTATATACTTACTCTTACTAACATTAATACACATACTACATACGCCATTTACATGCTCTACCCTTCTGTATATTATGCAATCATCTGCAAAGAGTCTTATTTGGGAATGTATATTGTTTTATTGATCGTTTACATAAATTAGGAAGAGTAATGGCCCTGGAACACCGCCCTGTGGAACCCCTGCTAAAACGTTCGCTTCTTTTGAAAATGCATGCCCTATTTTTACTTTTTGAGTCCTGCCTGCAAGAAATTGTTTTACCCATTGTTTTACCCTCAAATGTTATCTTAACGACTTCACCTTAACGAAAATCATCGTGAGGCACTCGGTCGAAAGCTGCCAAAAAATCAATGATTACTGCATCAACATCTTTTCCTTCATATATTGCGTCGCCAATATGTAGGCTTAATCGCAAAAGCTGCGTTTCACACGAGTATCCCGTTCTAAAGCCATGTTGGTGTTTGAATAGCTATCTATCTCTTGCCCACCACTCCCGGATATAGTTAGCGATTCCTTTTTCCATCATTTTGCAAACAACTGATGTTATACTTACCGGTTTATATTCTGTCAGATAATCAGGAAATTAAAGAAAACTAAATGATAGAACATTATCCTTTATCAAATATGGATATGAGCTCCTGAACTTTGGGATCTGTACTACAATTCACGTTGGGCACATGAAATGAAGGTATGTTAAAATAAATCCGGCCACTGTAACTTTCCTATGTATTGGTATTGACTACAACTTTAGAGACATAAAAAATTAATTCAGCTGTAGTTCTACAGTGGATTTACGTACATAGAGAACAAAAATTATCATTTCAATGAACGATCTCTTCATTGTTTTCAGATTAGCGTCACCTTTTAACTGTTTGCTTGGAGACTTGCCGGTAATAGACGCTCTGTTCTTCAACAATTGGAAGGTAAAAGGTTGTTGCTCTCACATGACTATTTCGCAATGCGGAATAGTTTGATTAAAAGGTTATGTGAACCCAAGGGTTGTCAAACCAAAAGACATTTAGAAACACGGCAGAGGGTGCGATACCGACCCTTAGCTGAATGAAGGCATGCAAATTCCTAACAACAGATCAGGGTAATGGCACTTAAAACGGCTAATTATGGTTCGGATCACATTTTCCTCCGGATCAATCCTTCTTCTTCTGGTTAACTCGCATCATTAAACTTGGCACACCCGTTTACGCCTCACCTACCAACCTCAACCACTATTCCGACTCTCATACATATGCGGCGCACTGAACTCAAATGCGCAAAAAATATCATAAAACAAAAAAAAATCATTACTTCGGGTCACCTGGCAGGTTCATATTTAGTGCCCCAGGAGCAGATTACTGTAGGACGCCTTGATCCATGAAGAGGACCCTGAGTGTTACCGAGTGGGTTAAAGCAGCGTGAGATTAAGAAGGATGACCCCAGCTAGGGGAAGACGGAGGAGAGGAATGAAGAGTGGGAAGGAGTGGCAGAATGTTCCCTCACCCCTACGCCCCGCCCCCACGTCGCTGCCTCATCTTCATCTCTTTCGAAACTCTCTCCTCCTCCTCCGATCCCCTCCAAGTCGCACCCCTGCACCCCTCAGACACAGAGGACGGAGCCATCAACCTATTTTACAGCGGGAGTGGAAGCGATCTCCTTAGGAAACGAGATTTCCCGACTTAATTCCAGTCGCCGTCACGGAGCGCGGGGCAGATCCCCGGAAAAGGGGTTTCTCAACGTTGTAAGAGGAATCAATCACACAGGGCGAGGGTTGAGCACCGTAGGTAGGAGGGCACGAGTGTGTGGTGTAGGGTAGTTGGAAAGGGACAGGTGAGGGGAGATTGGGGTGGTGGTGACGAAGAAATGAGATTGGAACTTGGACCGAGTCAGAGATTTGAGAGACTTGAGTGACTAGATCCGAAGCTATCGAGGCAGAATGACCGCGTGCACATTTAAACACATGGCACACATATGCACAATTACGCGTGTCACGTAACCATGATAAAAATCCATTATTTTTTCAATGATGATAATTCGGCTTCAATTCACCAAAATGCCCAATTTTCTGCGGACCGCTTCCTTGGCGACTTATTACGTACATACCTGTACTCTTGTATATAAACTAAACAGAGATGATGTTTCTTCGAATAAATTAGTTGTACACCACATTTTTTGGTCAACACCAAAAATTTGTTCGTCAATACCAAAATTATAAGTAGCACTAGTAATTCTCAACATGTGAATCCGTTTCTATTTTCTTTTTACGGGCATGAAACCAATTATTGAGGAGGATTTCATCCCAAAAATTCTTTTTTAATCTATATTACCATGCGTATTTTCGTCTCTTTAATTTTCCTCGTCAAGCCACTACGTAAATCATTAGGTATTTTGAATACCTAATGATTTAATTATTATCGTTTAAATCTAATCGGAGATGCATTAAGAAGTCTAATTTTTGCGTGAAAACGGTACAAACTGACATATAATACTGAGCATTTACACACTAGAGAATTAAAGTTAATCTTTTTATATACTTGAGGATCAACATTTAATTTAGAAAACATTGATTTCATAGTAGGAGCATAATTTAAAAATTTAATAAGAATGTTCGTCTTTTACGATTAAAATCACCCTTTTAAATATCATGATACAGTTCTTGAGAAGAAATATGACAGTTCTTGAGATTAAGAGAGCTGCCAAAAGAAATATACTCATTCGTAAAATATTCAGCTATTTTTAATCAACAGGATCGTTTAAAATTGAAATTTACAGATTACCACAGTATAGAATTGCTATCAAAGTTTCTTCTTTTTATAGGTTTTATAAGATAAGGTTATTAATTATTTGCTACGGGAATCATTCATTTAAGCAGTTTATTATTCAGAGCAGATGAAAGGTATAATATAGACTGAAAGTTTCTGAAGAGAGTTTTTTAGAAGTCAGCGACTTTACTGTAATGGTATTAGGGAAAGTCTAAAACTACCTTGTATTGGAAGACTATCCAAAATGAAATAACGTCTTAGTATTCGCTTTGTAAATGAAATAACCATAGTTTGCCTTGATAGGCGAGCAAATAGTCTAAGTGATAATGAGCATGGTGAGTGAAATGCAAATATTGGCGCTAGGAGGGGAGTAGTTCCTCTCTCTATTATCAAAAGTTTTCGAATTTCATCTAGTGTATCCCACTGCTTCTCCTTTCTTGGGATGACTGTGGTGTACATCTTCTTTTTAACATGAACAAAAAATATTTCATCCGAGTGACGAAAACTGAATATTCAACATCATACCGTAACCATGCGGAGAATGGCTAATAGTCGTCCTTCAAGTTCGCCTGTTACCCACTAACCTATTCTTTCCTTTACAGCTCATTACAGAACATACACAGTTTATAGCATATTAATATTTCCAACGAGTATCCTTTGTCTGGTCTACTTTTTCTATTCACCTGTTGTTTGAACACTTTGATGGTATTACTAGCTAAGGGGGCATATAGCTTCTTTTACTCCCCTCCTCTTCTGAAATTGAAATTGATCTTTACCATTGTGCGTTTTCGCTTTTATTTTCATTCTTTGATAAATTATGAATATAATGTCGGACGTATAGGTAGCTGTTCAGCAGAACTGCCATAATATAACAGGTTTCTTTGTATTAAATGCTTCCTAAATCCCGCATACATTTTTCAGTGGGTGAAGAGGAGGGAGACTGAGTACATCAGATCAAAATGCATTTGGGTTAAAGAAACATTAATCTATCAAACCAACAGTCATTGAAGAAATATCTCAAGAATTTAGTGAAATAAAAGGAGGACTTCAATACTTTCCCACTTCATAAGGGGAATTATTATGTGGAAAATTATAATAGTTTTTGTATCTGTTATTATGAAACAGTTTCACCACACAACACCTGTATCTGTAATTTATATTAATTTAGTATTAATATGGGAAATAAATTTATATGTAGTCTATCTACAACCCTAACTGTGATTTATGGGAAGACATATAGAAGAGTAAATACGCATAAAGCTCTTAGGATGAGATGGCATGTTCAATTTTAATACGAGAAATCACAGACTTGATTTGTCACCTTCAATAAAAATTTATTTCCAGAATTTTTAAAAGTTTTATTGGAATTTTTTCTGTAAAATATGGTTTGGTTCACCGTGAAGGCTCCAGTGCAATCGTCTTTAGCTGTTACGTATGGAATAAATTTTTTCATCATGGAAGTTAACCTGTTTTTAAAAATTATTTTGTCGTGTATTTCCTTTCCGTCATAAAAATTTTCCCAGCTCTGATTCCGTCTTAGCGTTCTTTTCTTTCCGGTTTTACTCCCATTTTATTTGGGCGTATGCATTTAGGTAATCTATAACCTCCTCATCTCTTTCTTTTATTTCCCTCCGGCCAGTTTTATTTGCTTTAAATTTGTACTTTTTTCTGTTCCGTAATTCTTGAATTTCCTTACCCTCATCTTTCTTTTACTGGTCAATACTTCAACTGTGACCAAGATATTTTTAGAGATTTCCTCTATAACACATCTTATATTCTATTTTCAAATTTTTCGAAGACCATATGCCCTATCACCATCGTAGTTTACATTATGCACGACTGTGATTTACACAGAACACTTTTTCGGAGCTTATTTCTACGCCTAAGGGAAAATGTTACATGTGAAAGCTAGTGACCAGAGCCGAGGCAAAAATCTCGGCTACGAAAAAAATTATATGCAATAGATTTTATTTCAAATAATGTTATGATGTTTTGGTTTTAATTTATTTTAAAATATAGAACTCTTGGTACCGTAAAAAGCATAAACACTTAAATGCCATTAATCAATTGCAGTATACATTAATTTTAAGTAAAACGACGTGCGATTAGTAAAAGTTTAGTTAGGAACGGGTTAGCAAGCAAACCGGAACCATATAAGAAATATTTAATTCTATACGTTGCAGAGTGGTGAACACACAGGGTTTGTCCCAAAAAATTGTAAAATGATTTTTTTCCACCAATGCAGTTGGCCATAGTGGGGTGATTTGTGGTGGGAAAGGCAAGGGGAGATATTGGAAAAGCAACGCGATCGACATCTGTTAGCTGTGGGCATTTACAATGTTCGGACTGCTGCTAGAATGGACCAATGTTTGACGGTCACGTCACGAATTCAAGGAGCAATGATATACGATAAAATTATGCATTAAACTTGGAAAATTGGGTTCGGAGACCATGACTATGGTCAAGGATGCTTATGAAGATGGATATATATCCCAAGTGATGCTTTTCTGCTTGTTCAGAATGTCCTGGGAGAAATGTTCTGGCCTGGACATCCATCAACAATACAGTGCGATGAAAATGTGCAAAAAAATAGACACATGCTAAATTCTGGGTGACCCCAAGTGTCTGGATGTGACAATTGGCGGAGGCCCTGAAATTGTATGTCGATATACAAGGGTGCACTTTTGAAGAATTTTAACAATTTTTGCTTTGATCTGCAATAATTTTTTCCCAGATTTATTTTACTTTATTTGGGACAGACACTGTAAATAGTGTGGGCAAAGCAGCCGGAAACGGTTGGCGGCAAATGTCGAATGCCACGGAGCGCATTGACTCTAAGTAAAAGATGCAGTAGACCGCTCCTTCGGTAAAGGGGCGGCTTTCTCTGGGAGTTACAAATGAGCACAAATTTACTACAAATTGACAGTCTATGGAGGACGAAAAGTCACAATACATCTAAGCTCAGCAGGGAGAGTGAGAGGGTTTTCCGTACCAGTTACAATCTCATTGCTGGAAAACCGATGCACAAGGAAAAACAAGATTTGATCTTTCAGATTTTCCAGTTTAATGACACTTCTAAGCGTACAACACCATTCCAGTTTTTTTTAGAGAGAGATTATTTAAAGAAAAGAACAATAAAAACGCCTCGAAAATCTAAGAGAATATATTGCGACAATGGATAAACTTTTTCGTAGCGTGCATGATTCCAAATCAGTAATAGCAATTTTCTTATTTGCCTTTAGTTTTCTGAGGGTCTTCCATAATCGGTGAAAGTTACAAATTGTTCATTTGCCAATCTTTCTCCAATGAAACAACATCTGCAAATCACTAGTTTAATGATTGGTTGAGTTGCCCATTAATTCTGTAAAGCAGAATATTTATTTAGTAACGTTAACACATTTAACAAATTGTCGTTCATTTAAAAGTCACATAAGTCTTGCACAAAACATTGTACTACTTCGTTAAATGGTATTTTTCCATAAAAGGGAAATTGTATTACGAAGACGGTGGCGCAAAAAAAGGAGAAATACACTGTTCTTAAAGTGCGTGGGTAAGGCATTTCCGTCTATAGGATTTGATTGAATTATGTAGCAACGTCGACGTTAACACTCATTCGTTGTAAAAGGTAAAAGTGACCGCATTCATTATATTTATGTGATCAACTCAGACGAACTGTAACTAAGTGAGAGTAGACCTTTGGAACACCGAGAACGTATTAAAAAAATGAAAATACTAATCTTGTGATAAAATAAGGCTCCATTCATAATAGCAGCGATATCTATTAAGGGAAAATACGGATAGCTGAGGCTTTATTCGTCATTAGCTAGACTACGCAGAGATTAATATGAAAGTTTAAAAAGGAATGATGGTGAATTCTAATCATGGAATCAGATGTTCCAAGATGGTCTTAGAATCATGTAAAATTTCATTATAAAAAATATTACGTTACACCTAGAAATAAAATCAAAAAGTAGGTTCTTGCCGAATTTCAACATATTGAGCGAAGACAAACTTTCAGGAACATATGGGACATTTCTGAGAAACTTTGAGGGAATCATTAATTCCCATATCACTACGCTGTCATCCATCCGGAAAAGATTTATAAATAAAAAAATATCGATTTCAATCCATATTTCATATCGAAAATATCCGAAAGATATATTGGAGGGAATTCATTAAACTTGCAAATTATCGATGAAGATAAATGAGACACGGAAAAAATGATTGTAAAAGTTCAATTTTAATTAGAGCCACGTGATTGATTCGAGGGAAGGTCTTGCATGATCACGACGTAAGCATTGCTTCTTACACATTTTACTAACTTAAATAATTCCTAAAAAAACTGCAACAATTATTTTCCCTAGTCTACAGGTGACTTTTTCCATTACATATTCCTTCCAAATTTCAGGATGTAAGAAACATCTAAGGTGGGTTATAGTGATTTTGTAACCCCAGCCTACCTAATTTATTTCTAATAAATTCTACTATCATATGATGAAGTCAATAAGTGCAGATTGCTGCAGCAAAATTAGTTTGAACAACAATTTTATTTCCCACAGTATCTATTGGTTTCGTTCATATGATTATACGTAATGGTAATTAATACATAATACTTCAATTAAAATCAGTGAACCTAGGACTATGACTTTGAAAAGTGAATGCCATTGTTCTAATGATGAAACTGTAAATGTTGTCAAAAAGTCGCCCTTATGAGCCATAATTCCCAAAGTTGTGAACCGCCGTTCATCTGATGACCACTCAATTGATTCGCAACGGATCATTTAAGTGAAAATGGATATTTGTGGTTGTGTGAACTCAGTTGATGATTCTTTTAAACAAGCATTTAAATAAGCATGGTGATGACGCTTCATGTCACAGACGTGAAGACGAAAGACGATTTGATATTTTTGTTAACAAAATATATTCAACAGAGGACCAACTTGAAGATCTACAATGAAATAATTTGAACATAACATAACACATTGAAAAAGATCTTAGGG